>OY796891.1:10551998-10964243 GCA_963680785.1 Diplosoma virens
GGTGTTGCGTGGCAAATAATTTTCCAAGAGATAGTAGGATTTATACCAGAATCTTTGCAGGACCAAATGAATTTCAAAAGTTCTGTTGCGTTTCTTTTGGAATTCGAATTGAAGGAATGGTTGTGGTTATAGAATCTTGCACGCTCGCAAATCACTTCTTTTTGCGACGGCGATCTATGGATGAAAAAGTCGGGAGCCGAGTTTGATGTTGCAATGGGATCGTTTGACGGTGCAGAGGTTTGCGAGCTGGTCGGCCTGTATCTTTTACACCATTTTGCTAAGATTTTTGGTGAAGAGGCTGTCGGCCTGTACCGAGATGACGGCCTTGCCATCCTTTGTAACGCTTCGGGTCCAGACGCCGAAAGAGTGAGAAAAAAAGTGACACAATTTTTTCAACACCATCAACTTAAAGTCACTGTTGATACCAACCTTATACAAACAGACTTTCTCGACGTTACCCTGAACCTTTGCACAGGTAGATACTGGCCGTATTGAAAACCAAACGACCAGCCCCTTTACATCAATGTGCAGTCCAATCATCCACCATCGATTACTAAAAAGCTGCCTTATATGATCGTAAAACGCATTTCCGAGATTTCTTGCGACGTCGACGCTTTTAGCAGTTCGTTACCTGCGTATGAGGAGGCGCTCAAAGCGGACATAAGATCCAGCCGCTCCCTTTTGAGCTTGCAGTAGAAAAGAACAAACGTTGACAGAGAAGAAGAAAAGTTATATGGTTTAATCCCCCATATAATAACCGGGTTTCCACCAACATCGGGAAAGCCTTCTTCCACCTCCTGCGGAAACACTTTCCTCCTTCAAACAGGCTGCATAAAATTTGCAACAAGAATGTGGTTAAACTCAGCTACAGCTGTACCCCCAATATGGCAGACATCCTCTCAGCTCACAACAAGAAGCTCCTTAAGTCCCACAATGGCAAACCAGAATTTAAATCCTGTAACTGCAGGTATAAACCGTCATACCCATTGAATGGCAACTGCCGAGACAAAGCAATCGTTTACCAAGCAACTGTACAAGCTAAAGACCAATCCAAGAACTATATCGGACTGTGCGAAACCGAATTTAAAGCAAGATTCTATAACCACAACCATTCCTTCAATTCGAATTCCAAAAGAAACGCAACAGAACTTTTGAAATTCATTTGGTCCTGCAAAGATTCTGGTATAAATCCTACTATCTCTTGGAAAATTATTTGCCACACAACACCTTACCAACACGGGGGCAAAGTATGCAACCTCTGTCTGGCAGAAAAATACGAAATCTTAACTGCAAATGATGACGCTCTGCTGAACAAACGAACCGAATTGATCAATAAGTGTCGGCATAAAAATAAATATAAATTGATTAACGCCAAACTTAAACTGTGATTTTCTTTCATTCTTTTTTCTTTTTTCGCCGCGTACAACGTTCTTCCTTAGCCGATACTTGAACCCTTTTTAAATCTTTAATTTTTGAAATAATATTTGTATTTGTAATTCTTTCGCGCGCTTTTCCTTTTTTTCGTGTTTTCTCGCCGATCTTAATCAGTTTAGTTTAGCAGAGTCCGTGTTGGGATGTTCCGACCTATAAGCGTTTACAGTGTTTAAAATCTTTAAAAATTTTTTTATAATTTTTAAAATTTTTAAAGTTTTTTCAGTTATTTTCTATTGTGTTTTTTTTTCTATTGTTTTCTATTCTTTCTGGCAGTTTTATTTTATTTATTTTATTTTATTTTACTTTTTAGATACCCCTGATGATCCCTTTTGTGGGTGAAACAGTCTGTAGGGGTTTTAACTTTGTTTTTATTCCCGTGTTTTTGCTATTGTTATACAGTATATATATAATATCACAAGAAAAATAGTCAAATGAATCAAAGATTGTATAACCAGTTCATGACTAGTCTGCGTAATGATGATGGGTGGTACAGTTAGTCAATACGGGAATTTAGCTCAACTGAGCATTTTTCGTGTTTTAATCAACGTCTTCACTACTCTGTTTTGATGCTGAAAATTTTTAACATTGGTGTTAATACGTGGAAAAGAAAAACGCAGTGAAATAATCGTCAATCAACACAATAACTCTAACTTTAGTCCGATTTAAAAGCTCGCAAGGTAGATCACTAGCTATACTACAAACGTTCATGCAGATTACATACTAAACGGGCACTAACTAACTTATAACTCGAAACCTGATAACAATGCTAACAACGATTTTTAACATATTTTTCCCAAACCGTGAAGGCATACTTTGCAACTCTTTTAAGTCACAAGAGTGGTTTTCAAAGTTTTTGCTGGATTCCTCCCTTGCAAGACTCAAATACCGTCATTTTTCCAAAATTAAATGACAAAAATAAGTTGAGAAAAATTATTTTAAGTGAAGACCATTTTTTTTAGTCATCACTATGCATAGGACCCTATTTATTTCATTAATGCATCTTTGAATTAAGTCGCATTTTATTCAAGTAGCTGCCCAATTCTTTCTACAACGATTATTTTTTGTACAAATTATGAATTCCTCATCACAAAACCTAGTTTAAGAAGCACTAAGTTGAAACGAAAGGCAATCTTTTTAAAATGACAAACACATATGCACCATTAAATGAACAAATTTTATAACGCACAGCAAATTCTTGAACTCAGATTACCGTACAAGCGGTCGGCTTCATAGCACGGAGACGTGCCGATAGGGTTGTTGTCAAAAGATTAACTGACCAAAATAGCAAAAAACCAAAATATCAACTTTTGATATTATACAGAAAATATCGAATGAGTTAAAACTTGCGGATTAAAGAAAAAGTCATAAGCTTTCACTTCTCAGGCGGTAACAATGTCGGCATCTAACAGATGCTGGCTGGCCGTAGACCGCCGGCAAAGAGAAAATGAGCCACTTTCGGACTATCTTTGTGCTCTTGCGCATAACGTTTTTTTTAAATATATTTTTGAATTGCTGGTATGCAAATTTTTGGTGAATGGTGGGCTGGTGAATGAATAACATTGTATTTTTTTAAACTGTTCTTAAATATCCTGATTTAAGAGTCATATATTAACATTGTCAGTATAAACTTGCTGTGTGGCGCGGTTATACTCGGAGAAAATTTTAAAACGAGAATGAGATTTATACATGAACTGTAAACATTTGGGGATTTCAAATAATCCCGCAATCCTTACGAAGAATTTTCAGCCAATCAATATAATCACTGCTGAAAGTACCGGCGAAACTTTAATTTCAATCAAGTGTAATTTCTATCATAATAATTGATCCATTTGTTACAATTATTAAACATATGAATTCATATAAGTATTTTCTATAGGTATTGAAAAAAATGCAATGTTTACTCACATGCTATCACTGCAATGTCAATTTTGTTTTTTCTTACACAGTGGGGTTCATTCAAGTGCATTCATTATACTATATTCATGCATTCATTACCTACGGTACTATTCAACTGTCTCTCTGCATACTCAATCTTTTCTTCATCCTCAAGTTTTAACTCATTCGATATTTTCTGTATACGGTAGAATTGAAAGTTGATATTTTGGTCGTTAATATTTTAACCGGATATCTGCCGATAGAGATAAATGATAATTTGGTCTCACTTTCGTTCTTTGTTAAAAATAGTCAGGATTACGTCATCAATATAAGCAGGAATGGTTTGCCGAAAGAGGGTTGCAGTCTTGTGAATGAATCTAAAAAAACATTAAGATATTGTCATTCTCTATAAATATGATTTTCAACAATGAAAAACTTAAGCGAAAAGTAAAATCTAGGCTAATAATTTGATTTATAGAAATATATTAGAAAAATAATAAACAAACAATGATTTTTTACGGTAGGCCTAGAATAAATGCTTCTTTGATAAGATTTTCTCTCACCGGTTATGGGTAAGGGTCACACCAGGCAGGCGGTGAGGGTCCAAGGGGTACTCACGATACCACTCTTTTCCAATTTTAACTAAAGCACAAAAACATTTCAATTTCCAATGATTACTTACTTACATATAAGTTCATTTATAAACTGTGCAATATATTACAAATTGTATATCTCAAACGTTTATTGCTATTTTACCAGAGATCACACTTTCAACCCATAAAAACCATTGAAGATAACATAAAAAAACAACTCAAGTTTTTGGTTGCGTACTCGTCAGCAGAGAAAGCGTCGAAATGAAAGATCATATTTAAATAATTAAAACGGAAAAATCTAATTGGTCTGGAGATACTCGACCAAAATGTTTTTTTATAGCAATATTTTTTCTTGATGACTGCCAGACAATAAACTTTACGATGATTTTAATTAGTACTAAGGGTCCTGGAAATTGATGGTTCTATTTTTATCAAAATTCTTTTAATGAACTTAAAAATACAAAAAAACTAAAAAATCAATACTAAAAAGATACAACAGAAAGAAAATGATACGTGCTTGAAAAGAAAGCCCTGCAACTTATGTTTGTCTTCAATTAATATTAAGACCAGTATCCTTATTGCGAATAAAACGTAGAAAAAAATATTCTGGACTTGTACGTAATTCAATATAGAAACTATCTAAAGTTTGGCGAATACTTTCAATAAACGTATAGTTAATTTATAAAAAAGTGCAACGAATAGTTCTATTCAAAAAGAGATGGTACAAAATTCTCAAAATTTCGTCCTACCCAGGTCACGAACGCGAATGGGATTGAGAGCACCGGTGGTGAAGTGATAGATTGGAATGTTTTTTCTTATGTTAACCAAAGTTCCAGCAGCCTCTTCACCATCTGACAAGCCTGACAACAAATCAGTTTAATTAAAAGATTTCTAGCAAAAACTTTTTAGTTTAAAAAAATCTGAAAAACCAATTGGTTTTAAAATAGGGAAGGCAATATCAGAGAGCAAAACAGAAATTTTGGTGAAAGTTATCAATTCCGATCATGAAAGGCATTCTTGAACAAAATCAGAGTTTATTTAAAAAAAAAAATTAGTTAAACGATAAAATCTTTTTTTTGGATGAGAGCAGGAACACACACGATTTATTTTTAGTTCAAAGAGCGAGATTTACTTCTGATATAAAAAAACTCAGAATCTCACGCACCCTCTTCTGTAAATGATACTTCGGGTCCTCTTTGCAGGTCCTCCCTGGCGTCTCGAGGATTGTCGGTGAAGTCGCAAGCTGTTTTCATCGCGGCCACGATCACTCCATTCACAACCAAATCGAGGGGTATGATGTCAGCTACGATGCTTTGATCAAGAAAAACCGATTTCAACACTCCCTTGGCGTAAGCGACAAAAAACGCGGTCGGGCCATAGAGATTAGTGGACCAGCCCTGTGAAATTTACTTCGTTGTTTTTCGTGAAAAAACAAAGTGATTTAAACAAAGCTAATTTGCTCACAGGCATGGGTTCCTGCCATGCCGGAACAATCATGCTTGGACGCGCAATGCAGACAGGGAGATCCCCACTTTCGCGAGCAATCACATCTTCACCCAGAGCTTTTGTCAACGTGTAGGTGTTTGGTCTGAAAACAGGTAAAGATAAGCAAAGAATACCGACTTATTATTGCATAATTAGAAAGATGAACCACTAATCAAAACATGTGTTATGAAAAAGTTGCGACACAAAGAGGATCGATTCTCATTAGCAATAAAAAAGGCTTTCTCAAGTTATTGCAAAATAGATCGGTAAAAACTACTTAGATCAGAGACAGAATCAAAAAAACGTTTTGTAATAACCGGTCTCCGAGTAACTCAGGCGTAATTTTTGCCAGGGCTTCATCACTGAGACATTTCATTGTGCTCTCCATCTCCAAGTAATCCACACCACAGTCGTAAAATTTCTCCTCAATCTTGTTTCTGTCACAGTGGGAGTAAGCTGCAAATACAAGCTGATATTTTAGATTAAATTTATTTTTATTTGTTTTTGGAAAATCTTATAAAAGTCTATTACCTTATCTCCATATTACATTACATATTTTTTTGACATGCAGGGCAACAAAAAAATAATAAACTTGGAGCAACTGTCGAAGAAATAGTCAGATCTGGTTTCAAAAATTCAAAAATATTGATGTTGACTTCATTTTTTGGCTAACGTGAGAGCGGCCAATATGCTTAAAGACTTTTAAAGTTTTCTTAAATTGTTTTTCTTACTGACTCAAAAACATAAAAAGGAACTGAAATGAGAATACGTCGATTACAGTAACTATTAATAAGAGCTAGGTAGTTTTTTGCCAGGCTGTTCAACTTTACATTACGAATAAAAATTATAGTTGAAAATACCGATAAAAAAAGACAGTGTCGTGTCGATTTGTTTGTATGACCCAATTGTGTAAAGTTATAAACACACAAAATAATTCCTAAACTTAGAAACAAAAATCTTACTTTTAAAAGCTGTTTGAATAGAAGGAATAATAGTACATGTATATTAGTGGACAAAAAGATTTGTCTAAAAATAAACAAGAGACACCGAGACTCAAAAGAAAGTAATTACCTGTTGACACATGAACCAAAGCTTTAAGCTTGGGTATTCCTTTGCATAACTTCAACACGCGACGAACACATTGGGCATTGATTACATAAGAAAGGCTAAAACAATAAAATTTCGATTAGAACAGACCAGAGCAGAAATTTATTTGTCCAGTATGTTTGACATGCTCATTTCAAATTAAGGGAAGCTACAACATATACAAAAAAAAACAGTTACAGTACAAGGGACAAAAATAAATTACAGTAGGAAACAAGCAAATATTACAATGCAAATTAAATTTTTTCAATATGATATACAGTAGAACGCCGATTATCGAACTAATTAAGACCAGGGGTGGTTCAGATAACTGATTTTTTCGGATAATCGAACAATACGAGTATACTGTACAATTTTGCAATAAAAAGCGTCATTTCCACATATGGTCATTTATTGTACATAATATTTCATTTCTAGTTGATTTATAATTTCAAGTTTTGTCTCTATGGTAATTACATTTATTTCTAGTTCTTTTGGTTGCAGACATATTGTAGTGACTAGATTAGTTTGAAACTTAAAGGAAATAATGCTTTTTGCTATCAAACGTCGCGCTTTTCTCGAAACACAATTTGTTATCAAACGTTTCTCGCTTACAGGCGTCACGCTTTGATGACTTTCGTTAAAGTAGTGTTCGTACAATTAGCGTTTCGAATAATCGGCGTTCTATTGTATAAGTTAGAAAACATCAAATTCATAACTGAAATGGACAGTAAAAGACCATTTGATGGTCATCAAGTCAAAACTGCGCATTGTTTTGACTGTAGAACAGGGTTTCCCAAATTTTTTGTTCCTCGGTATCCTTTGTACACTTTCTGATTTCGCATGTACCTCCAAACTTTTGTCACATTTTTGGCGCTAAGCTCAACTTGCTCTGATGCATAACTTACTTTTTATAGCTGAGCAGTCTATTGCAATCCTTGAAAAAATTTTAAAATCGCCGGTTTATAGTGATTAGAAACGTTATCTTCAAGTTTTAATGTGGCAGTTCAAACTAAAACGGCAACCGCTAACTTGATTCTATTTACATTTATTTTCTTCTTCAAGTAGAAATAAAAACGAAACAATCACAATATCTGACAACTTACTTTATTATTATTAAAACAGAAGCTTGACGTTATCTAACTGATGTCTGCGGGAGAGTAACTATATATATATTACAATCTGTGACCACCCATCGCCTATGAAAGTGAGCGTAATATCAAGTGATCATGCGATATAGAACAACAAGATGTGAAATTCAAAGATATGTAGAAATGGAGCATAAGAACGTTAAATTCTACGTTTAAAACCTAATTTCATAACAATAAAATAACTATAGTTAGGTTTCGTGTGAAAACATAAAATTATATTTTTGGCTATTAAATTAATAGCTACAGTTTTAGTTACTAAAATTTAATTTAATATGAAAAAGTAATAATTATCATTTTAATTAAACTTTAAATAAATAAAATAATAAAAAGCACCCGAAATCATTCAGAGCTATGTAATACAAGTTTAAACAAACAATACAATTAAGCTAACAAAGGTGGTGTAAATAAATAGTAAATAAGTAAAAAGCCTGTAATTGCTTAACCAATGCTTAACCAACTCATTGGTTAGCATTGTTTTAATTATGAATATAGGATTGATTTTGGGAATTTTGAAATATTGAATTATAACATTGACTATGATAAACGAAAATTTTTAGAATCATTATATGTTAATAATACAAAAAATTCAATAAATGATAAAGATCGAAATGTTTTTCCAAAAATATATAGCAATATAAAAAATCTCAACGAATGTGGGTTTTCAACCTGTTAAATTTGTTTCTTTTGCACTAAGTAATTATTTAATTGTTACGTATGTTCGCTTCTCACCTTGTGTTTATTAGTTTGTGTTTTTAACTTCTTGGTTTTTAAATACGGTGCGCGTTGTGTTTTGCTTTTACCTGCTGAAGTCCGCCCGATGTAACGGACGAAACGTCGTTAGAGTTTTTCTTTAATAATATATTATGACTTTTGTATTTGTTGAAGTTTTACTTGCCTCTGATTCTACCAGAAGAACAAATGAATTTTAAAGTAAAAAGCCTACTACTATATGGATGAGCCTGCTTTTTAGCAAGAAGATCTTGGATACAAGGTGTAACATAAGCAAAAGCACAATAAAGATCGGGTTCTGGTGTTTTGACTTAATTTTGATTTGATTTCCACCAGCACTGAAAATGTCGATTTACATAGCCGTGATGATGAAAGCAACAACAATGCTTAAATAGTAGGTGTGGCAATTTTTTGTATGATTGCACATCATTAATCGAAAATTCACATAATTATTTCTCAGAATGTGCATCGCGTGCAAAACCATCATGTCGGACTTAAACCACTTCCTCTTGCGTACCTGTCCCAGCTGCAGCATTTGAGCATTTTTAGTGAAAGGATTTGTAATGTATGCAAACTCATCTATACCTAAACTTATAAAAATCTATCAATTTCCTTCTCGAACTTCAGAACTGGTGACGAAGATGTTTAATGACCAATTGTATAAAGCTTTTGTCTTAAAATGTGCATTTGAACTCAAAAATTTTTCCATAAAAAGACCTCTTGATGGATCAATTAGAATCACTGTATAAGTGTACTTTAATTTTGATAAATCATTGAAAACTAGCAAAAATATATGGAAAGCATACTAGATCCAAATTTAATCAAATACCCTAACAACAAAAAGGTAAATAAGGATGTGAGAAAGTTAGATAATGTACCCCTTGAAAAGTAAAAATGTACCCCAGTTTGGGAAACCCTGCTGTAGAATAAAACTAAAATAAACGCATCAAAAATTCATCACCGAAATCAACGACTTATTGCTGATGTGTCACAAACTTTGTTCGGGAATCCCAAAGGACCAGTTGAGCTAGGTAACCCGAATACCTGCGCTGAAACAAAGCTGTGTCTAAATTTTATTTTATTCCGGCTCAAGAAGTAGTTTTGCTATGAGCCTGACGGTTTATACAGTTGGTTAACGAAAGCTCGGATTGATTTCGTTGAAGATTCCTTCTCACAAAAAACAGAGACCCTTGTCTCTAATAAAAACAGATGTATTACAAAAATATCACGTCCGACGAAACTTCTATTCCACGCTTTGCCAAACTGCAAAGCGAAATTAACACTATAACTCGACTCAATCAACACAAATAATTCTACCTCTGTAGAACAAAACTGCCAACCACTGGCACAAAATAAATTCAACAATTGTCCACCGACACAAAATCTAACGGTCCACCTCCTGTGGCCAAACAAGATCACCTTCGCTCGAGCCGCCACTCGAGTCGCTTCAAATTACCTCACAACGATAATAATCATCATCATCATTTCTCGCTACGCATCGGCTTTATATAGAAAACAAAATCACGTGACGTAAACTTTCTCGTAAATTCAAGATTCAGCCAGAAACCCCTGGAGAGTTCGTTACGCGAATCAAGTGGAATATACGCGAATTTTCCAGTACAATGACGTTAGTCAAAAACATATTACGTCAATACAAAGAGAAAAAAAAAGAGAAAAAGATACATGTATCGAGCCATATAACAAATTGCACGTATATCGCAGACAGCGCTCAAAGAGCCGCATTTATTCTCTTATAATAAAACTACGAACTGCTTTTAACGGGGATACACTACATCGTTATGATTAAAATTATGAATGAAGTCTGACATGATGGTTACCCTATATCGAATGCGGTTAGAATGTGGCGTTAATTTTTCTATTAAACTTCCCGAATTATTTTTGATAATGCTAATAGCGAAACATTTTCATTGCTGCGAAACGATTGCAAGGGCAAGCTGTAAATGACATTTGAAGAAAAGAAGTTAGTTTACTTGCAAAGCACGTAATGTACCTCTTAAGATTCAAAAATGCTTTATGTTGAGCTGCTACTTCTTCAAATCAAAAAAGAATTTAGTTTATTTTGTTTGGCCATGTATTAGCTGATTTAAAGTCTTCTAAAACAGCGTTATTCCTTAAAACAATGTTTCTCAAGCCCGAGTCCGCGGACTCATTTCAGTCCGAGTAATGTTTTGGTGAGTTCGCGAGCACATTAATTTTGTAAATTTTTGTTCAATTATTATCTGTACATGTTACGCACATTTCCGTTTGTTAGGTATTGTCCGCCATTAAACTTCATCTTAGTATTTCACACAAGTTCTGCCGCCTTTTTCACGGTACCGAATTTTATAATCTTGCGCATTAACATGTGATAAAGAAATTTAACAAGCTCTCTCAGAAGTAAATGTGGTTTTGACCAGTCAGATATATGGCTCTGTGGTTAAAGGATGATTTTTAAGTCAGTTGGTTTGAAAGAGTTTAGCAAAATTAACTTATTTAACTTATGTTGATTTTATCCAAGTTAAAATATTTAACAAGTTAATTTAATATCTATTCATGGCAAAACGAAAGCAGGTCTTTGCATATAATGATGATTACTTGAAGCTGGGATTTACTTCGGTTGAGGTACATGGTGAAGTACGGCCACAGTGTGTGTTGTGCTTAAGGCCTTAGCTCACAGCTCTTTGAAAGAAGCAAAACTTCGTCGGCACCTAGAAGCAAACCATGAAAAATTCGCCAATAAAACTCTTGATGTGTTTAAAAAACATATCAGGTAAAGCAAAGTCGCATTGATCGTCCAGCTGCTTGGGGAGGAGTAGCTTACTCTCACAATAAAGCAGTGCGTGCTTCTTTCTTTGTTTCTTGAAAAATTGCTCGAGAAAAAGCGCCTCATACAGCGGGAGAGAACTTGATTAAACCAGCAGCTGTGAAAATTGCCAGGATATTGTGTGGTGATGCTGTTGCTAATAAGTTAGCTTTGGTTCCTTTGTCAAACGAGACCATCAAGCGGCGTATTCAAAAACCATCAGAAGTGTTCTGCAACAAACTATTGCTTCTGTAAAGCGCAGTGGAAAATTTAGTTTGCAATCGGATGAGACAACAGATATTGGAAATGATGCACAACTCATGGTGTTCGTGCGATACCCTGAAATACGAGGTGCATTCAATAAGTTTCCAGACTTTTTTGGTATGGACACTTTTATTAACCGTACACACAAAAAACTCTAGTCTCCTTCAAAGTATTCTCCTCCGACATCAATGCACTTGTTGTACCGTTCCAACAACTTCTGGAAAGCCCCCTGGAAGTCTTCTTGTGTGAGCGTGTTTAGGACCCTCGTCACAGCCTCTTTTATGTCCTCAATTGTGGAATAACGATTGCCTCTGAGGTTTTCCTTGAGCTTTGGGAATAGCCAAAAGTCGCAGGGAGCAAGGTCCGGGCTGTAGGGAGGATGGGGAACCGTCTTGATGCCCATCTGGGTCAAATAGTCTGTGACGAGGATAGATTTGTGGACTGGGGCATTGTCCTGATGGAAATGCCACTGACCTGATTCGAAGAGTTCTGGCCTCTTCCGACGGAATGTCTTCCTGAACTCCCTTAAAACTTCAATATAGTACTCCTTGTTGACTGTGATTCCAGTGGGAACCCAGTGAATGTAGATTATGCCCATTCTGACTTCCCTACTCCTCCCACATCTCTCATCATCCCTCAAGGACTCCCTGCCTTCCTTGAATCTCTTGTGCCACTGAAAAACTGATGATCGATTCATGCAAGATGGTCCATAAGCAGTCTGAAGCATACCATACGTTTCCGTGGCAGTTTTTCCAAGTTTAAAACAGAACTTGATCGCATATCGTTCTTCTAATGTGTCCTCACGTCCAGATTGCATTTTTGAAATTCACCAGCTGTGACAATCAGGATTTAGTAAGGTGTACTCTAATTCCTACTGTAGCTATAAATTTGCACCTAAACAAGAAAAAATTGGTCAATCATCTCATAAGGAGTATAGTAACAACATACTGAAATATCTCGAGTTTACGGCAATTATAAATGCCTGTACAAAAAAAGTCTGAAAACTTATTGAATGCACCTCGTATCATGACACAAACGACTATATGGAGCAGTTTTTGTTTTGCAGTCCACTTGCCAAAAATACCACAGGAGAGCAAATATTTAATAAAGTGGATTCGTTCTTTAAAGAACATCAGCTAGAGTGGTCTGACTGTGGGTCTGTTTGCGCGGATGGCGCTCCGTCCATCATGGGATGTAAAAAGGGCTTCATGAGTTTCGTTAAAAAGGAAAATAAAAACATTTCAGTTGTTCATTGTCTTCTCCACAGAGAAGACCTTGCCATAGGTTTCAAAGAAGTAGTATCTTTGGTCAATTTTATTAAATCTCGTCCCTTGCACACTCGTTTATTTAGTGTATTGTGTGAAGAAATGGGAGCTAAACACAATGGGCTTTTGTTCCATTCCAACATTCGTTGGTTATCTCGAGGAAAGGTGCTGGAGAGAGTGGCCAGCCAACGAAATGAAATCAGCACCTTTTTCAAAGAACAAACTCATGAATTTGTTGATCTCTTTAGCGATGACGAATGGATTGCCAAGTTGCTTTTCATAGCTGATATTTTTTAGCTGATTTTTTCTTAGCTGATCTCAGCTGATTCTAGCAGATTTTTTCAGCCATGTGAACTAACTTAATAGCTTATGTAAAGAAAAGAAAAAAAATTTTTAGATGTATCAGAAGGCATTGGTGCATTCAAAGCTAAAATAAAATTGTGGATGCATCGAATGGAAAGTGGGAAGCTGGCTGCTTTTCTAGCATTAAAATTATTTGTTGAGGAGAAAAATATTGATTTGCGCGGCATTTCTCGAATCTTTCTTGAGCAACTTAATGCATTTGTTTCTAAGCTGGATCGATCTATTCCTTCTCACAATTATCGCAAAATATTTATCTGGGTGCAAAGTCCATTTGAGGTGTCAGCGCTAGAGGTTCATTTAGAAATGAACTGCATTGCTGAACAATTGATAGAACTGCAAAGTCGACAGATGTGGAGAGACAAATTTAAAATTGTTTCTTTGACTCAATTTTGGGCGAATGTTCGGTCGAAGGAACCTAATCTTTCTGATCTCTGCAAGCAAGCAACAATAGCTCTTTTGCCTTTTCCGACTACATACTTGTGTGAGGCTGGCTTTTCAACATTGGCGATGGTTAAAACTAAGTACCGGAACCAACTTCAACCGGAAGACGATATCAGATGTGCATTGACGACCATAATTTCTGATTTCGACAATCTTGTGAAATAAGTTCAGGGACAAGGTTCTCACTGAGATTTTCAGTGCATGTGTGCCCAATAAATAAACTGCTTTTGCTTTTTAATTTAATGTTATAGTGCTGAACTAAATTATTTTTTATTCCTATTACTTAAGTCCCCGAATACTTATGCTAATGGGGAAATAGTCCGTGGGCTGAAAAGGTTGAGAATCACCGCCTTAAAACAAATGAAAAAAGGTCGGGAAATCTTAGAACTAAGTGGTTTTATGCTTGAAACTTCGTTACAGTAAAATAAATTAGGTTGGGATAAATTAAAATAAATTGGAATAAATTAGAAAAAAAAAAAAAAATAGGTCTTGATGTAAGGACGCTCAATCCTAAATTGCTGTCGTAATGAATTAAGCCGTAAGTTGGTTAAGAAAGAAGGGAGGAAGTCCTTTAAATCTCAGTTTTTTTTTTTTTTTTAAATCTAATTTAGGAAAAAATTAGCGTTTAAGAGTATCTGTATATAATTGATAGGAAGTGTTTGGCTTGCATTTGGTTGCCAAGCAAATTCAAAAAGTAGTCAGTATTTGAAAACTTTTAAAATCTTAACGGAAAAATTTTTCTGCCATCGCATCTTGGTGTAACATGACGATTCAACCAGTAAACATATCATATTCATATTCAAATCAAATAGTTTTATATTATATTCAAATGTAATAGACACAAACCGAAATTTTTCGTTGAATTTTAAATTGGCAGCAGAGTGAATAAAAATGTCGACTTCGTTCTGCAACAATAACTTCGAATTGCTGTTTAAACCCAAATCCTCAGCCTCCAGGTCGCAGGAGATACACATCAATTTGTCAGCAAAATTAGGCTCGGATTCTCTTATGGTATCAAACACCTTTAAAATATGAAAATGGTGTAGAAAGCTTTATTAAAATTTTATTTCAGTTCAATGAAGCTTAAAACGATCGGAAGTCAATACTCAAACAAAAGTATTTTAGATCAAGTAAAAGAATTTGATCCAAAAACATTAAAAACTTTGTTTAACTCTTGAAGCACAAAATAGTTCCGCCATTTTAAAAATTTCAGCCGTCCTTAATAACCAGTAGTGTTTTACATTAGCAGTTTGTGTTAACGTTAAATTTTATAGTCAGCCTGCCTGATTTTCTTAAGCAAATCCCAGGTTTAATTTAAAAAGCCTGCAGACGCATTTTTGACCGAAAGCAGAACGCTGACAAAAACCACAGCACAAACCCAAACTCACCTCAGATTCAATAAAAGCACGAAGTCTCTCGTTTGGTTCGGCATCTTTCTTTTTCCTAATTAAAAGAATGATTTTTCGTAATTGTGGGCAGCACCGCAATAATTTTTCAATCATGGCCTGACCAAGAGTTCCAGTGCCACCGGTGATTGCCAAAGTCTTACCGCGATAAAACTCAGCCACCCGGGGATATACCTAAAGTAAAAAAAACTGTGGAGTTTTTACGATAAAATATTTTGTTGCGTAATTGAGCAGACCAGCGCTCTTTAACCAGACCAGTGCACCTTTTTTTTCGTGGTGTACTCTTTAGAGCCTTTCAAGAACTTTGTATATCTCACAAAAAGCAGTATTTAAAATTTACACATACGTAAAGTAAAGAAAAACTAAAAATTAGGTGGTCAGTCAAAGTATTATGAAATTAGTTTTATACTAGGCATAGGCAATTTAGCTCGAAAATGTGTAAAAAAAGACGTAAAATACAAAGTTGATTTAATGGCTGGCTTGTTTCTTGCATAGTTTCAGCAATATGGCCATAATGAGGTGTTAGCTCTTTCTCTATTCCTTCTAGCATTTTACAACCAATTTCAAATATTGAGTTGCTTTTTTTGACTTGATTTTAACAAGACTGGAAAAGCTTCTTCACAAAAATAAGTTGTAGGCATCTCTCTACTAAGACAGCAATGGCCTTTTCTGCAAGGTTTTTATATTCGAAAAACTCCCAAAGAGAAACTCGAAACTCTAAGTAACTCATTTTCCGGAACAAACTCTCTTAATTTAAATCAGCTCGGAGTTTCAATGCCTTGATTTTATGGTCTATGTGTCTATTGATTTTGTCTGTCCAGTAAGTGATATTCGTAAATTGTTTATTAAAAGTTTTTGTTTTGTTTATGTCAAATGGCTGTTTTAGTTTCAAAGCTGATGGTTCTGTTCTGTTCTGTTCTGTTGAGTAAGTAGGTGGTTTTTTGTTGGATAGCTTTGCTATAATGCCCACTGGGTTTCGTATTGTGTATGTGATCAATTTTGTCCAGAAGTTGTTTTCGGGTGTTTGTTTTGTGTTCATATATTTGTTTGTTTATGCGATTGTTAAAGTAATGATTTGGGGGGTCTGATCTGTTTTGTTTGCAAGTGTGATTACGTAATTGAATGAACTTGGGATTATGCATGGGCAAGTGTGTGCGATTTGTGCTGCTTTGATTTTCTTTAAGGATGAAGAATCTGCCAGCATCCAGTAGCGCCTCGACAAGATGTTTGTTAGCCTCACGGACATTTGTGGGATGGGGTGTGTAGAATATGAGATCATCAACATGATGTTTAAATGATGTCCAATTAGATTTTTGGTCGTTTGTTGTTGTTTTAGTGAAGTGAGATGGAATTGTTTTGGTCTTGTGATGTATGCTAAGGGTAATGAGCAAAATAAATGATCTGACGTGAGGGAGGGAATGATCTTTTAACTAGTGCAATTATGCAATTCTGCTGAAGCTGTTGTGTTTGATATGGTGGTAGATGTGTTGAGTGTTTGTGTTTGATGTGATGTGATTAGAGTTATTCAATCAGTTTTCTTCTATGGTTTTTGGCCGGCGAGTACCATAATGGCAAGTGAGTATTGACATCTGCAGTGACGATTGTGTTTGGAAGATTTGTTTTGCATGCGAATGTGCTACATATAATCGATTCTTCTTTTGTTTGAGATATATAATTGATTCTAGGGTTGTAGCCCAATAATATATGGGATAGAACTTTACCCATTGAACCCTTGGGTAATGTTAAACCCTTGGATAATATATAATTGATCTTTGAGTCGTAGCAAATTGCAAATTAATAAATTTTCGGTGATATCATCTAGTTTCCCTTATTGGTCAATATTTAAATATGTATTGTCAAGTCGGAACCGGAGCCGGAGCTGAGTTAAAGTCAAGCATTGGCTCCGGAGCCGGAGCCTAATCTAAATTAGGCTGGCTACCCAGCATTGGTTTTAAACTTGCGGATATAACGGCACATCGTTTTTCAATAGTAGTGTCAGAAAGTGGAATTTGCTTAATTTTATTAACTACTTTTTTGTTGCCATGATTAGCTAAATCAGCTGCAATTTCTAAACAAGGTAGCACTACACATTCAATTTCTGTGTATGGGCGTTTCGCTTTCTTCATTTGACGGGACACCTCCAAAGATGCCAATAATACGTTCTTTTATGAATAGACTGGTGACACAAACAATTCGTTTAAGCAAGAACTTGAAAAAATTAAATAGATTACAATAAGCAATTGGCAGCAAACTCACAGGTAAAACTTGCACGTTTGTTTGAAATGTTCTAGCGTTTTTTTGCGATCACAATACTGGAGTAGAGTAATATAAATAAGTATGTCCCTTTTCCCGTAGTGTAAATATGTTGATGTAAATATTTTCTTTGACAAATGGCGGAAATAAAAAATGACTGAACTGAACTGAAGTAAGATAAGTTGGTCAAAGTTTTTCGCGGAGCAATTATTGACTACCGGTATACCAGGAACGTCCAACTCGTAGCCATTTAATAAGGATTTGCAGTTCAGCACTTACTTAGATTAGATCTTTTGTAGTAGTAGATTAAGTTTTATTGATGGAACAGGTTTAAAACTTATATAACTTGTTTAGTTTTTCTATTATACAGCTTGGGCGGATAATTAATCTCATTGTGAAAACAGAAAATTGTTTTTGCATTCATGCGACGTGACCAACGTTAACTTTGTGGCCTAGTAAACATTGAAAGTTCTCAAGCACCGTCTTGTGACCGATTTCGTAACAACTGACTTTTTCAAGTTCTAACATGATTGCTAAATTTGGCGTCTCTATGACTGTGACCCGGCAAGCGACCGCACCTACAAAACTTGTGATGTTTTTATTCACCGCAATATTTTATTCAAAGAAGTTTGCTCCATCAAGGATTATTTCAATAAAAAAACCATAGAATTGTTAAGAGTTGGCTACCCGCCCAACCAAACTCAAACAAATCTATACAGTAACGCATTTAGGGGTGGGCCAATGCGCCACGCACCCCACTTTTAAGATCACTAATCCAAAAAATCAGAGACAGATTCTAAGTGAAGACCTTTTTTCTTTTTTAGAGAACAACAAATTTTTGCAACGGCAATTGAGAAATCAAACACTTGAAAAGAATTTTTCCACTAAGCATACTACTTGTGTTTGCATGCCCCCTTTCAAAAATCCTCGGTACGCCACTGGATCTATACTTCAACTGCTGGTCCTTTTTCAAGACAGCGACAAAATTCTACCAGTAAATAAAAAATGCATTACTACTATTCTCTGTTAATGTTATTAGAAGACGTGGTCTCAACTCGTAGCGCTGACTAAAATGCTGAAGTCAAATGAAAAACTTGTTATGAAAAATAATTTTTACCCATTCTCCTTCAGTCGGAATTGTAGGCATTTTCTTGAGTGAAGGTTCTTTGGCATCCATAGTTTTTGTTTTTACTTGAAAATCCAAAAATTTATACGCAGTGGTAAATTTTCATAAAGGTCTAATCAGAACGATGATCTGTCAAAAAATTTTTTTAAAGGTATTGTAAAAAACAAAATTAAAAAGATTAAAAAATAAGCTCGGTACTTTTCTGTTATCGCCTTACCATCTATTGCTCCCTGTTAGTTTCAATACATTTGTGTGCTTTAATACATTATTTTATAACATTTGGGAGTGGTGGGGCGATAACAGGAAAGTACCAAAAGCTCATGTATGTTGCTCTTGCTGCTTGCTCTTTTGAAACAGTGTTTTTCAATCTTTATTTTGGTGAAAAGATGAATAAACTAGCCAGATAATTACATGCTTTTAAAAATCTATTGCTAATGAGCTGCGAAACCAAAATTAATAAGCATTGCAAGCTATTTCAAGGAAGCCGATAGTTGCTTAAGTTAAGTTTACACTAATTATATTGAATAATTAAAATTAGTTAAAAAAACGATAAAAGTAAAATTGAATTCTTCGCAAATCAAACGTTGTTATCATGGAAAAACATGAACTTTTTTTAAAGAAATCTTTATAGAACAGTAAAGTAGTCCATTAGACTTGATAAACAACATGCCAAGCTTATATTTGAAATTCGGTTTAAATTTGATTAGATAGGCTACTTTTATAGAAACGGAGAAATAGGACAGGTAGATAGGCTTACTTTCGACCTAAAATATAGAAATATATTAACTGTATTATTTTCAAGTCGCATCTTACCTTTGGTAGATTTCGCTACTGCTCCTCATATTTTGCAATTTGACATTGAACGATTCTATTGTCAATATCAGCACACAGTTGAATAACAAACAAAAAGTGTCATTTGACTCTACTAACACGCCACAGTAATACTAGACAAGAATGGGTATTTTTTTAAACCTAAGCTAATTGGCTTAAAGCCCTTGAAACATAAAAGTTTGTTTCTTAATAAAAAGTAATTCGCATTACGTAATAATAAACATTCTGTTAACTAACAATGGGCAAATGCAGCGCCTGACTATTTGCTACAGAAAAAGATGGCTACAAGCGAGAGTTATTGGCCCTTTTAAAACTAATTGATCATTTACTTTTTAAATTTTGGTCCACATGGAAACATAATATTGCATTCAAATAAATTATTTTATCCGAAAATGCATAGATCAGGGCAGTGGCATACCGAGAATTTTTGAAAAGAAGGCATGCAAACACAATCAATTATACTTAGTGGAAAAAAAATTTTCAAATTTCTGATTTCTCGATTATCATCGCAAAAATTTGGTATTCTCTAAAAAAGTCTTTACCTAAAATATGTCTCTAATTTCTCGTATTAGTGATCTTCAAGCGGGGGGAAGGGCATGGCACAATGGCCCTCCTCTAAATACGCTACTGGATTAGGAGTTCTCAAAGGGCCACAAAAGGAAGCGTTTTTTTAGTTTTCAATAGTTTTTTGGGAGCAAACTGGCTGCAAACTGAATAGATAACTGAATTGACATGAAACAAATGAAAAAAAGAGAAGGTATGACAGTGATTGTCTAAAGTATGGTTTTGTACATAACTGTTGTTCTGTTCAATTCTGCTGGACTTTTCGGCATAGCCGTACGAACCGGAGGAGCGCGTCGATAAAAGTTTTTTAGTCTTAATCTTTAATTTAATTTTGGACGAAAATGGAGAATATAATTATAAAGCTTGGGTTTTGTTGGCGGGAGTTTTGCTTGCATGAAGAAAGGGGGCCGCACCTCATAAAGTTTAAAAAGTCCTGATTTAAAATCTCCGAAAGTCCCAGCTCAAAAACTGTCGCCCGCTAGACTTCTCACTCACATAATCCATAGTGAAGGTTAAAAAATCTTTTATTCTTGTTTAAAACCGGCTCGGTTTCTTGGATATCAAACATTTTTTATCTAAATTTTATCTCGCCTAAAAGATAGCTCACTAAAGTCTCTTTACAATTTAAAAAAATTATTACAAAGTGAAACGATGAGATATCGCAATGAGGTTTGTTTTATGTTAATCAGTATTTCATAAAGTTTTTATTGACACTAAAATTTATTGTTTCAGATAAAATTTCTTAATTAAAATTTCTTATGTTTAATGATTGAGTTATATGAACTGAACTCCTATAAAATGACTACTTCTCAAAAAAAAAGCGCAATGTGTATCTTGGTTCATTGAGACAAAATCTGATGTTCAGACCCTTCTTACTTCTAACTGATCCCCAAATTCTTACATTGTATTTGTTTAACTTTCCTGAGACATGAAAAGTTGCCTCATCACTAAAACAAACTCGCTTGAGGAATGCTTCATCCTCAGAAATTCGTTGCAGCATGTTCACTGCAAATTCTTTTCGTCTTGGCATGTCGTTTGACTGAAGTGCCTGTAACTTTTGCACTTTGTAAGCATACAATCTTAAATTCTTGTGTAGGACTTTGTGCACTGTTGAACGTGGTAGCTCCAATTGTCTGGCAGCAGTACGGATGGACTTCATAGAAAAACGTTGAAAGGCTTGCCTTACACGCTCGATGTTTTCTTTAGATGTTTTTGGTCGCCCACTTCACCTTGTATCGAACACTGTCCCTGTCTCCATAAATTTCTTGTGCCATAAACGAATTGAAGGACGTGATGGTGGGTCTCTTCTATACTTACTTCTGTAGTTTCGCTGGGTCTGAACATCTGATTTTGTCTCAATGAACCAGGATACACATTGCGCTTTTTTTTGAGGAGTAGTCATTTTATGGGGGTTCAGTTCGTATAACTCAATCATTAAACATAAGAAATTTTAATTAAGAAATTTTATCTGAAACAATAAATTTTAGTGTCAATAAAAACTTTATGAAATACTGATTAACATAAAACAATCCTCATTGCGATATCTCATCATTTCACTTTGTAATAATTTTTTTAAATTGTAAAGAGACTTTATGGACACCCTGTATATTAATAGTAACTTATATTATTTTCAGCTTACACCCTTGACTCATTTGGATAGTTTTAGCGTATTTATTTAAAGCAATGACAGTTTATTTTTTGTCAAGTTAGACTTGTAGTTTTCATTACAGATCACTTGCCATAAGTGGATAGGGCTATAATTTTCACTTAATTGAAAAGTGGCTGGTATAGTCCAATAAAGTGGGGTAGAGTGGCGATGGCTCCCTAAGTTAAATCTCTGCATAAAATTTGGAAGCATTTTTTTTTAGCATTGAATAGATATTAGCAGTTCTAAAACTTTTCGGCCTAGTTTTCCGCTGAGGCAATCACCAAATATGAATTTCCCTGCTGATATTTTAGTGACGATACTTTACGAAGCGCTATTTAGCCAATTGTGGCTTTATCAATTTTTTCATAGACAATTTTTTGATCAATTTTTTCATAGACGTAGTCTACTTTCGGGGGGAGGGGCAATTGCCCCATGAAATCATGAATCAAGAAAATCATGATTCGGGAAAATGTCACAAAATTTGGGCAAAACTGTATTGCTCCCCAAATTTTTTTCGGCTGGTACGCCTATGAATTTTTTCATCATCTGTTAAAACTGTCGCATGCGATGGAAGTACCTTGTTTTCTTCAAAGCGCTTGTATAATTGAGGGGAGACTTTTTTGTCTTCACTCAAACTACAAAAACAAAAAAGTAATTACAAAAAGTGAAAGCCTTTCGCTTTAATTTTCATGTTTTTTTCCAAAATAAAGCAAAGACACAGTGCCCAACCGCAACAGTTGCTTCCAACTTTTTTAGTCCGTAATTTTAAAGAAGTAAAAAAGCACTGGCTAAGCCCTATAATAGGCGACGTAGGTTATTTGTTTTTTTGGCTTTTTTGTGAAACCAATCAAAATCTTAATACGAGTGGCCTAATTGCCTTATAAAACTCTGGAAAGATTGTTATTGCCCGCGTAAGATTATTTAATCTAGTTCAGGGGTAGCCAAGTAGCTCGAAGGCCGCATTATTGTTTATAACGTGACTTTGTGCCTCAAACTTACTTAAAGACAAAAAATTCTTTACTTTGATTTAGAACATCACTCTGCGAAGTATAGGCCAAAACTTAAAAAGAATAGCTGCATTCCTAGATATAACATTGAATACTTGGCGGGCCAAATAAATTGGCTTGGCGGAGACATTTGGACCCCGGGCCATAGTTTTCCCACCACCTGTCTTGTGCCTAGTAAGCCCATGCTTGGGTTCTAAAAAACTCTTAAGTCTTATTCTTTTCAATCAATTTTTAATAGAATTTGTGTTAACTTTTGTAGTGGTTATTGAGTTCTCGTAATTTTTGCTTTTGTTAGAAAGTCTCCCGCAGCAGCCATTGAGGTGTTTGAGTTACAGCCAGTTGACAATGTTTTTATTTCCAAATTGCGTAAAAAACATCAAAATTTTCTGTTTTTTTATTTATTTTCATTTTGTATTGTACGAGCCAGAGGCATATATTCTCCTGATTTAAGCATCGGAGGCGCTTCCTACATAGGTTGCAAGCAGTTACCCTAACTTGCTTTTGGGGATGCTAAGAATTGCGATCCATTTTATTTGCTTCTTTAGTTTTTAGAAATATAACTGAAATTTAGGACTCTTGCTAAGATCAGCCAAAAAAACGTCGCTTTGGGAAAATTCAATATTTTCCTAAATTTTATCGAAACTTTCCCAAATCATGAACATCGAGCACTTTTCGGATATGAGAAAAAACTTTGTCCCAAATTTAGGGTAAAGAAAATTCTTCAGTTTTAATCTGTCTCTTATTTCTCGATTTGGTAATCTCTAAAAAAAACCTTCACCTCAAATCTTAATCGGTTTCCTGCATGTGAGAATCCTTTGTCCTCCAGGGATAGTTCGTTATCGGTACACAAAAAATTTGTTTGGCCAAACATTCCTGTCGCTGCCCGAAAAATTCTGATTTCGCCCAAATTTCTAAGATTTCGCGGCAATTACCCCCTGCCCCACGGCCATGTCCCCAAGTACGGAAAAGTGTCTTTCGTAAGGACATATCAGAATGGCGCGAATAGATTTTGAACCGATTCCATATCGATAATCAGGAGAGCTGAAAGGAAGGGTGCCGGGAACAATTACACCGTCTCTTTTTGACCCCTTGCCTTTTTTACAAGGGGAGGGTAAAGGTGGGCAGATACAGAAGCATCGAGCTAGATTTGCTGCTACAATCATAGAAACTCGACAAAAATAGTAGATCGATTGAAGGTGAATGCTTTTGTTTACGTTTTTGTTTGCCCACTAAATTTAGGACAAAAATAGGAATCATGGACTCTGATTGAAAGTAATGACTTTTTTTTATTTAGTCTTCACTTTCAATTTGGAATAAAAATCCCTATTTTTGACCTAAATTGATGGCATTTTTTAGTCTTCGCTGAATTTTTGCGCTAAAAACAGTCGTGATACGAAGTGGCAATTATACAAAAAGGTGTCGTGATTCGTGTATGCTGAATGCGTGGTTGCAGCGTGCTTGCCTTATGTTCGAGCCTATCCTTTTATTTTATCAATTGTGTTCCGCTTCCCATAATGTTTATCGTATGAAATATTGCGACAGTGTTTCTGTGTCCCACGGTAAATGATAAGAATATTCGGTGATGCTTGCTATATTACTGACGTGGCTGTTGAGAGACAGACAACAATTATGAAGAACGTTACACCGCTGCTCTGGGACAGAGATGTGTTTTTATAATTAATTAATAAATTCTGTTTAAATAAGTTTTGTTTGTAATATTGTGTTAGGGTTAGTTTTAAAACCAAACTTTTTAATCTTAACATTTTGGTGACCCCGACGTTTTTCAACAAAGGTAAAAAATAACTTTATTTTTGTTTTAAATTTTTTCTGTCTTGTTGACCCATCTTATGTAATGAATGGCAATTATTTCTTCATGGCTTTCGCTTTGTTATTCTAATGACCAGTCGGCAACAAACTTCTCTAAGAAAGTCTTCCAAACCTTATGTTATAAATACGCGTACAACTGAGCGAGACATCGATTCGAAGCTATAATTAAGGACCGATTTTTAAAAGCTTTACCCGCTAAAGTAGCTGCATGTAGTGGCAATTGGTTCTATACAGATTTAATTGGACTAGCAAAATGTGCGACTGAGTATATGAAAGCAAATAAACGCTATACAGAGGGTTCAACTTCTTCGGGCAATTTGAAAGACACCACGGTTGGCCGCATTTCTATTCGACCTCATAATTTTTAATCATATCGCCAGCCATTCCGTAATTTTTACACCAAAAACCCAAAAATAGGTAATTTAACAGCACCAGGAAACTCGCAATTTTAAGGCCGAGACTATACTTATTCACGCAAACAAGGTTACATTTGCTACTTTCACCGAAAATTTTGTCAAATGGCAATTAAATGTGAAGGACGTCAGAGCAAATTTTTTGACCCTCGCATACATTTGAATCGGCTAATGAATCATTTAAACGCAGGAGGCTGGAAGCAAAAATCTGCTGCATTAACTTTTCAGCCGAATTATCCGACATTCTGCAGCAAACAACGTATCTCGTGTTTAAATTTGCATTCTTTTCCTATGCCCCGAACTACTAAAAATTGCAAATTGTTGATCGCCTATAATTTTATTAACAACATTTCTTTTTTAGTCGACACTGGCTCATGATATTTGTTAATTAGTGCTTCTAAACGTGAGCGTAAAATTAGTACAGACCCTACTGTTTTATATTCTCTCACATCCAATGTTATCCAAACGTATGGTAAACAAACTTTAAAAATCCATTTTAATTCTTCTGTCGATTGGGATTTTATAAAAACTGATTTAAATTTTTCGATAATTGGACTTGATTTTTTGAATTTTTATAAGCTTACGGTTGATACCAATAAACGCTGTTTAATTGATACTCGTAACAATGTTGTTATTAACTTAAATCCCTGTTACTGCAAACCTCCGAGTGTAACTTGTGTCTTGCCAAAACAAAGTCAATTTCATGATATTTTAGCCAAGTATCCCAATGTTGTAACACCGACTTCTAGGTTTCAGCATTAACCTGTGAATATTCAGCACGCTATTGTTACGAATGGTGAAATTATTAAAAGTAAATTACGACGTATGTCACCAAAAATGCAAAAAGTGGTTGATGATCAATCGATCAATCGATCAATCTATTTATTTGTTTTGTGCTTCAAAACGAAAAATACACCAATAATGTGAAAAAAAGTTTTCGAAAGCACAGGAAGGCAGCGAAATGACCATACGGTCTTCTAGTCAACTGCCTCCCTCTAAATAGTGGGACAAAAAAAGAAAAATACAACAGTACACTTACAAAAACACAGTACCTTTAGAAAAACAATAAAGATTTAATAGCAATATTAGTTGTTATTAAATAAATTTCCACGTGCCAGCTGACTTCATCAAATTGTTGTGGCACCTTATCTAATATTGACTAGTTAAAAAAAGTTTAAATTTCTTCTTAAATTGATTATATACAATTCACTTGTGCCCACTAGATGAAACTTGTTGAAGAATTTCATTTAACTGCAAATTGAAATCGTTTATGTCAATGTGATTGGGATGTCTGTAAATGACTCCAATTATATACTCGCTATAATTTTTACTTTTAATTTTTAGCCACAAATTTTCACAAGAACTCATAGAAATATTGTAGTTTTTAATGATGTTAAAATTAAGATTGTCACTTACGTAAATTCCTACACCACCTGCGTTACTTGAGAGTGTAACGTATGAAAAACGGTATCCGCGAATATCTATATTAGTTAAAGGTTTGTTTTTAATTCTGGTTTCCGTGATAGCAACTAAATCTGGGTGAGTTTTAGCGTTTACAATTAATTCATGTAATTCATCAATGTGTTTTTGGAGCGAACGAATATTAATATGCAGAACCAAAAAAGAAAAATCAAAATATTCATAATCATGCACATTGTCAGTCAGTCCGGAGAAAAGGTTATCGTTGAGATTCAGAGAATTTTCTGGTTTAAACATATCGTCGGCAGACATTGCAGTAATGAAGTAGCAAAATGTAAATAGCCAAGGCAATATCATCATTATCAATTCACACAATAATTTCTTAGATTCAGCTTGTTCAATTAAGACGTTACTTGCAGCCCTCTTTTTTTTTTATCTTGCCAAACAAAAACTTTTTTCTTCAAATATTTATTCAGCAGTAGGCTAAGTTAACAATTGTTGCTATTAAATGAATATCAATCGATGACGTAATAATAAGCTAATATGGCTGAAATTGATAGCCTAATTTTTATGGTTACTTAACTGATTTGAGTAAATTAATAATGCAAAATCATAGGAATTGCTGAATGCTTGTTCTTGCAAAACTTAGGTCATTGAAAGTTAGCTCGTTTAAGTTTATTCTTGTAAAATCACGTACCCAGCAGTTTCTTCTTTGAGCAAATTTACTTCTTTGAAAGATTTGTTACTTCTTGCTGCTGCTTTCACTTTCTTAATTTACTGACTTTCTTTCAAGAAAGAAATAGTAATTGTTTTGTCAATAATAGTTCAAATCTTTTTAGTATACGTGAAATATTGTTAATAAAAATTTCTTTTTTTCTGTCTTTTTTTAGAGTTAATCCAAATAATAATTCTTTTCTTAATAATTATTATATTAAATTAAATAGCTACAAAAACACGTCCCTTTACTACCGCATCGTCCTGCTTATGATTAAGAGATGGTATCATTAGTCGAAGTGATTTTCCTTTTGCTAGTTGTTTACATGTAATGCCGAAAAAATCTGGTAGACATCGTGTTTGTGTTGATTATAGACGTTTAAATGCCATTAGCTTATTGGAAGCTTATCCAATTCCGCCTATTCATTTTTTATTGAATAATTTATACGGTAGTCGCGTATTTTCTGTGTTCGATTTAAAAAGCACTTATCATAATGTTCCGATAAGGCCTGAAGACCGACATAAAACCGCAATTATAACAAAGTCTGGTTGTTATTTAATTTAATTACGTGCCCTTTGATTTAAAATCTGTTTCTACAACTTTTATGCGCTTTGTTCATGAAGTTTTATATTTGAACAATCCTGAATTAAAAAATCATACTGAAGTTTATCTTCACGACGTTTTGATGCATACAAAAAATTTGCAATCTCATCCAGCAGTATTTGATCAAGTTTGTCAAAATTTTAGTCGTTATAATTTAGCTATTAATTTGCAAAACTATTTTCGCTCGTGAAAAACATAATTATCTTGGTTTTGAAATAAGTGCTGATGGTTATTCTGCAACGGATGAAAAAATCAAGGCTGTTGTTGAATATCTCCTTCAGAAAACATTTTTGTGGTGTTTTGTGGTGGTTTTCCGAAAAAAATTTTTCTGGTCTTTCTCGTTTTTGTGGTGCAGTTAATTTTTATCGCAAAACTATTGAAAAGTGTAGTGAATTATTACGACCATTGTATGAGATGCTAAACTCAAACCAAAAGCGACCAAAAAGCACGGTTATTCAATGATCGGATCAGCAAAAATTTCATTTTGAAAAAGTTAAGGCTGCTCTTGGTAAGAAAACTGCTTTATCGTACCCAATTACTTATGCAGAAACCTTTTTGTCTACAGACCCAAGTGGTTCTTGTGTTGCTGCCACTCTTTACCAATTTAATCCCAGTAGAAAGTTACGTGTGCCGATTGCCTTTTTCAACAGAAAGTTAAGTAAAGCACAACTTAAGTACGCAATTTTCGACAAAGAAGTTTTGGCTATCTACGAAAGTGTTAAATTTTTTAGATATATGCTCGATGAACGTCATTTTACCATTGTGAAAATCAAGCTGTGGTTCAGAGTTTGACAAAGAAAAACAGTGAAAAATTTTCAGCACGTATTTTAGTCATTTCTCAATTTAGTACTGATTGTCAATTCATAGAAAGCGATAAAAATGTTGTTGCTGAAGCGCTCACTCGCGCAAACGTCGCGCTTGTTTCCGATCTACCAGATGCATTAGATTTCGACGCAATTGCTGAAGCGCAACAATCTGCCGCTGCTATTCAATCGTTGTGCAATAGAATTACTTCTCTTCAAATTGAAAGCATAGACCCGAACATAAGGCAAGCACGCTGCAACCTTTTAAAAATATATTATAGCTTTAAAAAATAAGATTTTATTAAATTTAGCCCCTGCCTGCCAAAATAGCTTTCGGCGGCCCTGTCAATGACAGTCATAACCATTCGACCACCCTGCCGACTATCAAAATTATTTTTAAAAAACCAAAGTAGGCTATCTTGAAAAAAATGACCACAAGCACCAAATACAAGGTTTTTTATATTTACTTTTTAGTGAGCAGCAACATATCGGTTAAAAAAAAAATTCTTATTTATTTTGTAAACGAGATATTAATCAGCCTAGAGAAGGTGATTATTTCTTGTTTATCCACTTTGTATGGCTATTGGTGAAGCTAAAGGTTTGTTTACACTACGAGCGTGGAATGGAGTTGCTTCTTTTTTTCGATTTCTTTGGCTTTGCTTAGCGCTAAGCGCGGAAAAAAGTAAAAAAAACCGATAGAGCAAACATTGCTCTATTTTGGGCTCGTAGTGGATAAAAGCTTTAACAATTTGCGGAAAACCTGCTACGATGTTGCCACGAAAAATTTTAGAAGTATTTAGAAAAATCGGAAGGAAAGCTGCACGTACCGTACCAAGTGAAACACAAAAATGGATAAATACGACGGTTTCGGTACGCAAATATATCGTTAATACTGCTCTCCTCAGATACTCAAGCATGTGTCAGCTAACGAGTTCTATTTACCAAGAGACTGGACAAAAAAAACGAAAGACTGGATAGTTGAAAGGCCAGGTAGTGCTGTTCCTTCAGGCTAACTACAAGGGATTGAAAATTTAAAACTAATTCTTTACATAAGTGGTATAACATGTTTTTTTGCTTCTGTTATGTTCTTGAATTCAAAAACACTTTTTTTTAAAAGATAACGCTGACAGGTCGACGGACTAAAATAACTGTAAGTCCCATTGAGCTTAATATTATATCTTAATACCACATTTTACTGACGTTATATTAATTTCAACGTAATAATCGTAACTACCACGGCATGCGGTGCTGCGGAAAAGGTAGTAAAAAAGACTGTTCTGGACCTTAGTAGAGACAACTGTTTAATACGCAGAAAGTTAAATCAAGGTTTGCGGTTGACATCGCAAAGACCATAAAAAGTTGGGTAAATAAGTGATCGCAATAATTCCGTATTTCTCACAGCTCCCTTCCATAGCGCATAAATATGCGGCAGTATTTCTTTCGATTCAACGCTAGCGCAGCAAAGTGACATTTATGGTACTGTCTAAAGAACAGATAAACTGCTCGGGAATCGATCCCAATCTCAGGCGTTCAAGTCATAAACAGTATCCACTACACCAACCAATCCATCACGGAACGCACGAGTAGACTACATCAAGTTCAGAACAAATGACAAACTTGCAAACATCAAGTTTTTATTTTACAAGATACCATTTACTTATTTAACCGACGAAAAGCAATCCTGTAAAATAATTATTATTTAAAACAAATAAAATTTTTTATCCTTTATTGCAGTTGGATTCATATCAATAAGCAAATAGCAACTTTTACGAAACTAAAATGATACAAGACTGAAAGCAAAGAAATCAATTGTGTATTAATTAGAGCAAACAAACCAATCGTTTTCTATTCTGCCAACGAAAGAAAAACCTTTTTTGAAGTAGCTACAAAAAGCAATAGTTTATTGGAGGATTTGCATTGAAAACAAATGAAACTACGATAAAAGACAAATCATAAACTTTCTGACGCATTGCACACTGTAAAATTAGATTATAATAGTGATTTCGTTATAAAAACATGCCGAAGTAAGATGAAAGTAATTTTTCATTTTATCTTTATATTTATATTTTTGACTCGCAGGAAAGCGACGGAGGCGCTAATACAAGAGGCGAGCAATTATCCCGACCTGCCTCCGGAGATGCCAAAATATTCCTTGAATTTTTTTGAAATTTACGTAGAACTGCTTGCCAACACCACCAAGCAGGGGAAAGTGCCGTAAAATGTCTTTCCCAAGGACATAACATAATGGAGTAGGTTTAGAACCGAGTTCATGACGATCACGTTTACGGCGCTCTAACCACTCAATCATGCTGCCGACCGATAGTCTGTAGTAAAAGCAGTACTTTTTTTTACAAGTAATAGATAAAAGACAACGTATTACACCAGGTTTGGTTGGAAAACAAAGGCAATAAAATTATTAAACTCAATTAATCTTTTTATAACTAATTTTAGGTACTTATTATGTAATAAAATATTTATTAAAATAATGTTAAGCAGTTCTCTAATACATACATTGACAGCAATCAAAAGTAATCACAACAGCTTCAGTTAAAAAACAACAAACCATCGTGAAAGCGAAGGTAAATAAAATTAATTCATATGGTCATAGAGGAAGTTTGCTTAAGGCGGTGAGCTTGACAAAATCACAATATTAAATCACAATTTTATATCATCGACCAAACATGAAATGGGAAGGAGTTTAAAATCAGCAATAAGCGTATACACAAAGGCAATATATTAAAAATAAAGAAAAACGTTCCTTGAAACTTTAATATTTTCTTGTACCACCAGCTTCAGTTTTTAAAATCTATGGCGAAAAAAGCTTGGAAAAGACATATTTTTTATGAAGAGTGCTTGAAATTTGAAAAAAGCGTAAGAACTTGAACCAAAGAGACATGAAAAGATGCCAAAGATTTTGACCAATTGCACTTCTTGAAATGATAAATCTCCAAAGCATCATGAAAGCACCAAACTGTAAACACCAGCCTATCACGCGTACTCTACAAAAAAAAGAAGTTTTTACAGCATAATAAATCGCTTTCAGTAAAAATTTTTTATTGCCGTCTGGGGAATGAGAAGGTTGGTGAGTTACGTTATAAAAATCTACTTTAGATATAAATAACGTGCGATTCGTAACCTTAGCACAATGGTTTTGAACTTTATCACTTGTACCACCACCCATGACAAGAAATGATTATTGGGGCAACCAATTCGGTGAGAAACCACCGACCTAACTCTAATGTAACCCGCACTATCTCTAATTCATTGGTTATTCACAAACTTAATCCAAACAAAAAAACGCAATTCTCATAACATGAATGTAGATATCATATTAATTCGAATAAAATTCCTTTAAAAGTAAAAAATTTACTATTTTTAAAAATCAGTTTTACAAAGTGGCTTATTTGAGGGGTTAAGGGCTGACTCCTCAAGGAAATCCTTGGAGAAGGGGCAACAACAATAACAAAAAAGTCAATACCCGTAGCCAGAGTTGTGGAGTCTAGGAAATTTTTCCGACTCCAACTCCACCTGTTTAAATATTTCCGACTCCAACTCCCACTCTAAAATATCTGAAAAAACGACTCCGACTCCAGAACATTCGCAAAATCGACTCCAATTCCAGAACATTTAAAAAAACGACTCCGACCCTAGCAATTTTAAAAAACGACTCCAGCTCAGACTCCGACTCCGCCCAAAAACGTACAACTCAGGCGACTACAACTACAATCTTGATTAAGTCACATTTTTAAACATTTGAAAAAGGAACTTCGTAGGGAACCCCTACCCTTTTGAACCCTTAAAATTGCCCTCCCCTTCTTATTCAAAAAGGGAAGGTACAGGTGAAAAGATACAGAAATATTCGGAAAGTCACCAAAACGTCAGATCGATTGAAGGTAAAGGCTTTATCTGCACCTTAAGTTTAGGACGAAAATAGAGATCATTGCCTCTATTGGAAGTTGATGACTTTTTTAAAATCACTCAAGTTTTGCGAAAAACGGTCACGATACGGAATGGCTTTGCAACCGTTTTCGTCCAAATATCTTTTAAAAAAATAAAGAGTCTTTTTCTTTGAGTTTTATATCCCTGACAAAATGGCTTTCCGACGCCCCTGAATATTTATTTGATTTAGTTTTCTTAAAAATAGTTAAATAATTAACGTGATTAATTTTTTTTTTAATTGTAGTTCAGAAAGTTTTATTTTTTGACTCAAGTTTGATGCTCCCATTCATGACGTTATTGTCGTCACACATATCAAAAGATTGTTTAACAAAACTACCTCTCAATGGAATATGCAACTTTTATCAACTGTAGCGGCTGGCAAGTAAAAAACAAAAAACTGCCGCAACCAGGGGTACTGGAAAAATTTTGGGCGGGAAGGGCAAAGTTTAAAAAAGGAAATTTTTTGGGTCTAAAAGACACTTTTAACAAACGCAAATTTTAGCGTTGGAAAAAATTTTTTACTAAAAAACTTAATAAAGACCAAAAATTAATAAATGCAAAGGTCTTCACTTTTCGGCCGCAGTGTTTTATTTACTTGGCCGGCAAATATTATTGATTTAGCATACTCATAAAGGTGAAACGTTCTTTTTGCATATAAAGACCAAATCTATTTTACCGGCCTTCACTTCGAACTAAAAAAGATTACACATTTTCGAGCCATGAAAAATATAACCTACCCAATCAATCATATATCTTAACTGGTAAAGCATACCTTAAACTGGATAAGCTTTTTATACGAGATGAAGCGTACCATACATAAGATGAAGCTTATTATGTCTGCCCACACAAAGTTTTTGATGGATCATTTTTTCTCCAAAAATCAAATCTATCTATAAAAATTCTTCACCTCAATTCAAAGGTTATTTTGTCATCGAATTAATGTAAAAGCAATTTTTTAATCTTCAGTGGAATTTTGAAGAACAGTCACTGAACTGTAGATAAGTTTACATCTTTCAAACAAAATCTATGGTCATTCTATTTAACTTTGGTACTACAACCTTTAGTCTGTCTATTTAAAGCAGAAACCGTTTTTTATTCTTTTTAAATTTAGGGCCAAAGGCGACACTGTCTTTGAAAAATTATTCACCGTGTATGCGTATGCTTGATTATTGGCTTGGTACATTTGACAAACTGTAGCGGATGCGTAAGCTTAATTTAACCTAAAGCGGAGTCGCAAAAAACAATAACGGCTCCGACTCCTGCACATCTAAAAAAATAACTTGACTTCGACTACAATAAATTAAAAAAAAAACTCCAGCTTCGACAAAACTAAAAAAACGAATCCCTGCTCTGACAAAACTTCACAATCCTGCCCGTAACCACCTACAAATAATTAAAAAAAGCCCTGGATTTAAAGTTTACCCACAGTTCTTACCTCCACACATGCCTGCGGGCAGCGGGATAATTTTTGGGATCTTCTTTCAAAATATACTTGCGAGTTCCCATGCAGTAATACTTGATGTACTTGTTCCAATCTATAGTTTCAGTATTGAAGAAAAATTCCTGCAAGTAAGACTCGATTTATGAATGTCCTCTTTGCTTTACGATTATTACTTAAAAAGTTTACTTTTCGGTCTTCGTCCGAAAGCTCTCGTTCAAGCTGAAGGGTGTTGTCTTGTCTCCAAATCCAAGAATTGGTGAGGAAATATCGCAAGACATTTTGGGTGCTCGTCATCCGGTGGGTTAAACGTAGAAGCCTAAACAGAAATTTACAAAAACCCGACAAATTATTAAAATTTTTGGAAAAAGTTTTATTTGAGTAATGGAATTAAGTAGGATTTTTCCATAATTACGACAATGGCGACGAATCTCGAGTATCTCCGAAGATGACCGACGCCCTCGTTCCTGGGAATAGGTCGGGTAAGCCCAGGGCCGCTGAGAGGGAAAAAAATACGCCAGTGCGAGACCTTTTCTGAGCCCCCTTTCCAACACTAGTCATATCTAGATGATTCAGTTGCACTATGTTATATGTTCTGATGAATCGTAAATCTTTTTAAAAGGTCTGTGGACTATTTTATCAAACTCCCATAATTGCTTTACATAAACGTAAACCTTAATCAAACCTTATGCATGTCCATTGCATATGTTATTTACAAATATACCTAGATCATTCATTATCTGAATGCTCACTTTTTGATGAGGGCTACTACCAGCAAAAAATATATAAATGATAAAACACTTGGTAAATTGACTTCTTTTATTATAACAGCGCTGCCTTGCGTGCCTTTGTTTGGCAAAACTATGAATACACTGTCAAAGTCTATTTATTTTGCAATGTCAGACTCAATACTGAGTCTAGTCAGGTTGGTCAGGCGATCCTGACCCATGGTGGATCTGAGATAATTTTTGATGAGCTTAAGCTTGATGAAGCTTCTGCTGATGCTACTGTGGCTAATGTTATAAGTAACATCCTCAAACTGACACTGAGGTTGGGAAATTTACAGGGTGTTCATAAAGTCTCTTTACAATTTAAAAAAATTATTACAAAGTGAAATGATGAGATATCGCAATGAGGATTGTTTTATGTTAATCAGTATTTTGTAAAGTTTTTATTGACACTAAAATTTATTGTTTCAGATAAAATTTCTTAATTAAAATTTCTTATATTTAATGATTGAGTTATATGAACTGAACCCCCATAAAATGACTACTCCTCACGAAAAAGCGCAATGTGTATCCTGATTCATTGAGACAAAATCTGATGTTCAGACCCAGCGAAACTACAGAAGTAAGTATGGAAGAGACCCACCATCACGTCCTTCAATTCGTTTATGGCACAAGAAATTTATGGAGACAGGGACAGTGTTCGATACAAGGTGGAGTGGGCGATCAACAACATCTGAAGAAAACATTGCGCGTGAAGGTTCTCCTATGAAGTCCATCCGTACTGCTGCCAGACAATTGGAGCTACCACGTTTAACAGTGCACAAAGTCCTACACAAGAATTTAAGATTGTATGCTTACAAAGTGCAAATGTTACAGGCACTTTAGTCAAACGACATGCCAAGAAGAAAAGAATTTGCAGTGAACATGTGCTTTGTGCAACTAATGGTGCCCATATAGAAGTGTATTAAATAGAGTAATGATATTTTTAATTAAATGTTTAGAAGTGTATTAAAAGTGTCAATAAAAACTTTATGAAATATTGATTAACATAAAACAACCCTCATTGCGATATCTCATTTTACTTTGTAATAATTTTTTTTAATGGTAAAGAGACTTTATAGACATCCTGTACTTTCTAATCTGTACTCTGCCAAAGCATTTACAGTTCTAATGCACCCAACTGTTTTGTACCAAAATTGACATTGTGAACCCATTATCATGTAATTCATTTCCTGCACAAAATCTTCTTTAGTACTGATGTCTTTAGAATACTTCTCTGCTAGTTTAGGTGCTTGCGCTTCAATCCTTCTTTTGACGTCTTTTGGTAATTCCAAAAAAAGCTGAAGGCATCAGAAATCTGTTTTGCTGCACTGATACGAACTGTAAGCTCTCCAACAACATTATCCAATACTACAAAAAATGTGTGCTTTCGGAAGTGCGCTTCCTTAGTGGATTCATTTGCTTTCTTCATTCCATTCACATTTTTTTCAGGTGTATCCTCATATTGAAATCTTGTTCTTTTCTTGGCAGTGGAATTACGGTTTCTGAACAATTTTACTTGTATATGCAGGCTGGATTCAACAAGCTTAGCTTCATTCCAGATTGCTTTCCAACTGTCTCGAAGAGCCACTAGTTGTGCAAGAAGCTTTCTGTGTTTGCAACTACCATATCTAACGTCGCATCACTAGCTTGAATGAAATTGTTAATGTTTAATGTAAATCACTCTGTTGTGCGTGACATTCATCATAAATCTGGCCGAGAAAACATATACGTGAATGTTGCTCATCAGTGTGCCTTGTGTATGTGGCTCTACGGTAACAAAATAAGAAATTTGGCTCTTAGTTCTTGACTGGTCGGCCATCTTTGATCTACTCGATCTAACCATCTGATGCCAGATATGCCATGAAGCAAAGAACCAATCAGCTTTGGTAATATTCCCACCTCTTGGGGCTGCAATGGAATAAAAAGCATATTGTTTGTAGTAGGTAGTTCCAAAGTAGGTACTTGCTTCTGGAATACCTTTAGCAGCACCATTACCACATAAATTAAGTGTGTGGTAACCACAGAAAGAATATAGCAGTAGGATATTGTTTTTTCATTATTGCTTGTGCACAATTGTATTTGCCTGACATGCTTGCTGCATTGTCATAACCTTGTGCCCTACAATCAGCAAGTGGAATAGCATGGCTATTCAATGTTTTAGGTTAATTTAAGCAAGTTTAGATCCTCTTTTGTTACGACAATCTACAAATTTCAAAAACGCTCCACAATTTCAAATCGTTATTCATGCGGAACTAGGCAAGGCAAAAGAAATGTTGTTTGCTCAACATGAGACGAATCTGATGTGGAATCTACTATTATTGCGCACTACTTTGCAGACTGCCTTTCTCCCAATATGTGATGCTTGAAAGATCAGAGCATTCTGCAATGAATTCATTTTGGAACTCATTAGAAAGGTAATGTAGTTGTAGTCTTTCACCTTTTTTCTGCAACCCTTCTACCTTTAACATATGTTCTCTTAGAGTCCTAGTGGGACAGCAACTCCATCAGACCAAAAAAGTTACCATTATTTGCGTTGCGAAGTACCCAGAAAACAAGGCCACATTCTCCTATGAGGAGGGTAACATCAATAAGTCGTTTCAAAATGTAGTACTATTTTTTCGATTCCATTTAAATTGATCTTTCTAGAAGGTTTTCAATACTTTCTTGCAATGACAGACGCTTATGGTAGTACCTTAAAAGTTTCCTAACTACTGTAATTTGATTGTTTACATAATAAATTTAACTACTGTGGCTAGAATCTAATAATGTGTAGGGTACGTGTACCATACCACAGGCATTACAGTGATGGCGGCACATCGTAGTTGTTGGCGTTTAGGATAAAAAAACAACCATCATTTTGCCAAATTTTTAACATTGGTATCAAGGTACATCCCTACTCTGTCTCTATGCGCTTATCGCGGCACGTTTAGGAAATATGCAATGAAATGCACGCGACGATAGCCGGAAACCACACTATCAGCCGTTTTCTCATCTGAACCAGCAAACTGATGTCTCTAACGTTGACCGTGCCTGTTGACTTTCTTCTGAATCAATGGCGTCGTTGATTGTCTCGTTGCGTCAGCCATTATTCTATTTTCAACATACCAAGTTTTGATATGCTCCGTGATTTCTTGATCTTATTTCTTGGTTTATCCTACTACTACTAACTCAAACGGCTAGACTCGGGTATTGTACTACTTTCCTCCATTGTTTTGTCACAGTGATTCTGAAAACGTTTGCAAGTTTGACTTCAGGTTAGACATTAGAGCTTAAATTTCCTGTAAAAATGCCTTCATCAAATTCCTGTAAAAATACCTTCATCAAAACATTCGTGCCAAATTGGTTCGTGACAGTGCACATGGAAATCCCTTTCAGTTTCAAAGCAACAATAAAAATTTATGCATTATTGCCCATTTCAATTTTGAACTTTGATATTCACGGGTCCCCTAGACTCTTACCGGCCCTGATGCGGCGCACCGGCTGCACCCCCCTCTAGTGGGTCCTGGGTAAGCCCACCACGAATCCCGACTATTGGAATCACAAAAAAGTAATTTAAACGGGGTTAAAGTGTGGAAGGTTTTCTGGGTCGGCATTTGAAGAGGTGAAAAAATAGTATACACAAGTCCAAACAAGGTCTATGGTTTCCATTGGTTTGATTAAAAAACCGCTTTTTTATTTAACAGATCGAAAAAATTTTGGAAAACCAATTTTCCCCCCTGAGTTATTCGCACGAAAATACAAACCCTACAATTAGTAAACTCCCAAAACTGAGGAAAAAAGAGGTTAAGTATTAAGTTTAACTTTAATATTAACAAAAGTAATTCTATAAACCGCTTAGTTAGCACAATTTCATGGTAGATCCAATACATAGCTTTTGTAAGCAATATAAAGTATACGTAATTAATTTTTAAGGTAACAAACGCCGCTTGCTGCTCGATAAAAGACAACTCAACGTGACTCTATAGTGTCGCGTTACTGACTTACCACACATGCAGGATGTAATAAGTTGGCAACAATGGTTGCTTTAAGCCAATGAATCGCAGTTTAAAATAAGAGCGAACATTAAATTTATCTCTCAACATAAGTTTATATCTCGCGGACCCGGATCAAAATGATTTCCGTCATCGTGATCGAACGTAACTAAGCTTAAGCTGGAGACGAGCCTTCTATTAGTTCGACACAGACGCGACAGTAAAAGTAGAAAGTATTACTGTTTCGTCCTAAAGGTCTTGTCAGTGCGTTGTTGACCAGTACTTGTTTAGGACTATAAAAATAGCCTAAACAAAATTTAACCATTGCGTTACTAATATTCTATATTCCTAAACAAATACTGGTTAACATATCACTGACGACGCTCTATATAGGCCGAAACAGTGACACCAACTGCTGCTGTTATTGACGTTTTCAAGTCGTTGTAAACTTAATTGTAAAAATATTATAACGTTGCAGCTTACTTTGGTTTTTGCCCCAATAACATGCGGCCAGCATCAAATATACAGGCCGGCAAATATTCAAGTAGAAACGAAATAGTCCGATAGAAATATCTGAAAGTAAAACTAGTTAAAAAAAACAAAAGAAAACACGAAGGTAAAACCTCACTTATTTGAAATCGAAGTGATCATGTATGGCGAACGGAAGACATTATCCAAAGGATAATCCGAATAGGAATCGGATACCATTTCACCTGAGTATTGAAAAAATTGGTCAAACGTGTGCAAAAGAAATCTTAACGCCAACAAAAATTAGCAGATGCTACTTCAAAAACACGGATTGCGATCGAAGTGTAGAAGTGGTGGGCGTATAATAGAGCAACGGTTCTAGAAGACAAGCCTAGACAGAAACGATTACAAGCGCGAAAATTGTAATTGATATCACTTATACGGTCAATTAAATAACTTTAAATCAAACTAAAAAATTAATAATTTGAAAGTCGACAATGGGACTATAAAAAGTCTACCTTTCAAAAAAAATTCTAGACAAGCCATCTTTTCCTTATTTAAAGTTCTTGTAAGATTGGCTTACGATTTTAACATGAACTTGTCGCCTCGTTATTCGAAAGGGAAAAACTCGTTTAAACACCGTACCACAATTCACAGCAACACATTCATAAAGAAATGAAGATGATTACTTGATATTACTGTTTCTAAAACAGCCAGATTTTCTAGTAAAAAACACTTTAACAATGAAATAAGGGCTCAAAAACTAACTTAGAAGGAATATTAATATTAAATCAAATGCTAGATTGCATCAAAATCAGCAAATTAAATTTCTTTGAAAATTTTTTAAAACACTGCTTAATCAATTTCAGTCCGCAAAGCGCAACATTATTCATGAATTAAAAAGTTAATGATATTGCTCACCGCACCTTGCCGGTACGTGGCTCGGTATCATTAACGGTAGAGCATTCAAAGTTATTAACAAGATTAATCATAAGATGAATTTTCAAACAAATTATTAAGCTTTGAATAAAATAGTTGGCTAATTTTAGTTACTCACAGAGCATTGTGATGGTAAAGCCACAGCCCGTATTTGCTACAAAATGATAAATCGGAACAGATTTTCTTCGCTGAGCCATTTCTTCGGATTCAATTGGTTTGATAGATGCTAAGGACAACTTATCATCGGTTGATGGTTTTTGATCAGCCAAAAATGAATCTAAAAATTATTATCATTTACAAAAGCTTAGTAGTGTGATTAAAAAATTCTTTGTTCCTTATTAAGTCATTTAGCTTATTGCAATAAAAAGAGAATAAGACAATTTAAAAAAGCTGACATATCGGCTCAAACATTGTCAAGTATCAAAAATGGTTTCTCAAAACATTTAAGAAAGTTTTTTGATTTGTACTGCATTTGTAATAAATCTCAAAGCCAACCGTCGGTAATCATGAGCTACTATTTTGCTTAGTGTTTAATGCAAATGCTGATGTGAATAACGTGACCTGGTCGTAAAAATTAATCGTTGCAGAGATGGATATAACACATGGCGCAGTTTAAAACTAAAAAAAGTAATTATAACAAATGCTTAAAATCCAAATAAGGAAATTTCAAGTTTGAATCGTGTTTAAAGTCTACAATCTCCAATCAAAGTCGCCTGACTTTTACATTGACATTCAAGGGCAAGAACATCTGGTATTACTGAAAAATATTAAAGTGAACATTTTTTTATACATATTAAGTCTTTATTTCACAAATCAAGCAAAATTGTTTGAACACGAAAAAAACTTGGTCCGTTTTGCTAAGAAACACTAAAAGGCTTAGCGCTATGAAGAATAACGTCAGTATCGCAAATTGATTAGCGTTCACACCTAGGCCATTGCTTAAAGGAGATTGAAAGGATGCTTAATCGATTCACTAACAAAGAAGCATCACCCTTACGAACGAACCAAACAGTACAAAATTACCGTTGCTGGGGAGGGAAGCAGGCGCAACCTCCTTGCATGACTCAGCGAGACCGGTCTTCCACGCGGCAGCGATAATCCCATTTACGACGTAATCGGCTGGAATGACGTCAATGCAACTCTTGGCTCCATTACAAAGAATCCTGAGGAAGCCTTTTCCGTAAGCAATGAAAAGACCGGTCACACCATTGACATTGACAACCCAGCCCTGTGTAGTATACGACGGTTATAATCAAACTTACCTCTTAGCAATTTCTAGCTCAATAGTACATCAGCCAATATTTATAGTACATAATAGCTATCAAATACTAATCTAATAGCCAATTTCAAATCAAAACTTACTTTTAACTGATATAGTTGCTAATTCAGCAAAATACATTCTACCAAATGACAAAGACAAAATACAAACGTTAAAAATTAACTCAGTTAAAGAAAAACTTGGTCTTTTAATAATATGGTTTTTAAACTAATTTTTTAGCATTATCGTTACAGCTTATCCTCTAAAATGCTATTAAAAATTTATTCCCAAATACCAGCAAAACGTTGTTGCTAAGCCAAGTTTAAAATATAATACAATCACATACAGGAATTGGTTCTTTATACGTAGCACCAACAACGCTTGGACGAACAATGCATATTGGCAAGCCGACACCTTCCTTGGCAATCACTTCCTCCCCAAAAGCTTTGGTCAACGTGTAAGTGTTTGGCCTAGAAAAAAAATTGATAACTTGCAACAACATAACTTTTGAATCAATTCAATTGTAAAATACTAACGGTTTCTTACGTTAATATTCTGCGCCATATATCGTAATACATTATGATTAATGGTGGCGGTGGTTTTACCAGGGTCATTCGTAGGGATAGGGGTACGGTAAATTGAGCCCGCATCAAATTTTGAACTATTCAATACAACCACTGTGGTCACAAGAACTATATAAAACTGGACATTTGAAGCGGCGAGACAGGACGCGGGGAAAACAAGTGAAGATATTATTCGAGTAATACAAAGAAAAAAAGTTCAAGAAGAAAAATTTTATTGTTGGTCTGTTTTGGAATAAATCTTTAAGGAAAACGTTTTGTTTGATTCAGACACTCCTTCTAATTAAATAAGTTTACATTTTGTTTGTATATTTACATTGTACTAGTGATTCAGTAATATAAAAGTTGAATTTTTATATCGTGTTATAAACTGCAATTAGTCTGTCCCGAAGGCCACAGGGGCGATTGGGCAACACCCTACAGACGGGATACATAATAATTCAAAAATTAAGTCGATCAATGAGGTTCAGATATTAACAGCACAAAAGCGGCTCTAGCTTTAACATCCAACAAGTAGTTTCAAATGTAACGTAATATGATTAAAAAACGGATTTAAAATTTTTTAAAATTAATTTAAACTATTACAAACCTGATCATATAAATAGAAAATAAATAATTTTTAATACTTCTTGTAAAGTTGAAGCTAGATAATAACAACAAATAATTTTTGGTTTAAAACAATTGGTCAAAATTATTATTCCAAAACACTTACTTTTATATTAAAAAAGCTAAAGAATCTACAGAGGTATCAAGCGAGAATATGAGTGTTAACAAGCGATTTTTACATCAACTGAATGCAATGTATGTCTTTAGCCGGTCAAATTTGGATGTAATAAGTCGTGGTTGTATCAACCAATTTTCCTACAACTCCAACCGAGCATTGTAAGAAAATCCCTTGGGGTAAAAATTCAATCAAAGTGAAGAATTTTCGGGATTTATTTAACACAGAAAATCTGCGTAATTACGCTTGCTTAAATGGCAATGTTTTTCTAAAATGGCCATCTACTTCTGCTATCACAGCACTAAGCGGGTCCATCTTTGAAAATCCAGTTCTGTCAAGCCCCAAAGATACAGTAGTATAATCGAATCTTGTTTCATCATCATAAACGCCCTTTATTTAAGCATAGTCAAGATTTTTGAATGCGCTCAAATAGGAAAAGTGTAAATTGGAATGCAGAAAAAGTGTAAAATGGACGTGTTAACCGAAGTTTTTAAATGGGAATTGATTATGGAAATTTCGTTCCAAGTAATTTGGATGTGATAAATGATTGGTTGAATTAATCGAGGATGCATTAACCGAATTGTACTCTAGAAGAAAATATAGTAGGGCAGGACAAACCTTTCCCCGAGGACATAAGGTGTCAACTTGTCAATCATCTCCTCAGTCATCCATTGCATTGCGTCATCAAGCTCGTCGTGGTCGAAACCAGTCGGATAAATCTCTTCTTCAATTGTTTCGTAATTACAAAACGAGTAAGCTGAAGAATTTTGCAAATCAAACTTGAATTTGATTGTATCAAAAGAACGCTTTTACGTAACGTAAGGTAGGGGATAGAAAATAATTTCACATTATAAACTGCACTGCAGGAGAAACGTCAACCAGGTTTTCATGTACTCAAAATACAGTATGCAAAGTCGATTTTCTTTACAAGTCAGCCTGAACTTGCTACTTTTAATACATTGAGTACATTTATTTATAAAATTAGGCAACACGTTTAATTATAGTTTACTAACTTGGCCTGAAAAAAAAAAGAGAGTAATATTACCAGCATACATACATATATTACTACTAAGATGTAAACTTAAGTATGATCAATAACAATGAACAATTAAAATTAAATTACATATATATATACATATATATTACTACTAAGATGTAAACTTAAGTATGATCAATAATAATGAACCAAAATCAAAGCAGTTTTTATACCAGTTGAAAGATGGACAACAGCCTGGAGATTTGACATGTGTCGACAAAGATTTAGCATTTTTCGAACTCCAAGAGTGTTGATTTTATGTGAAAGCCTGAGCAAAATAAGTGTATATAAACAAGTAAAATTTGTCGCTAATGTTAAAAAGTGTCACAAAGATTTTGCCACATTCAGGGATGTGGAGATAAAGATTTTTCTTATGGTTACAGAATGTATTCTTTTTTCCTCATGGCTCCAGCTCAGGTTCCAGAGGAAAATTTTTTCGGCTTTGGAGCTAGCTCCAGCTTCTTTTAACTATGTCAAAGACCAAGAAGCAAACACTAGAAAACATATATTCACAGAGCAAAAAAAGACGATAAGCAGTTGAAAACAAAGTAGCTTATTTCCAGTGCATGCTGGACCATAGACATAAGATAAATTGATAAATACATTTATTGATTGATTGTTAAGGGGAATTACAAAAACTTCTAAAAGTAAAACTGAATTTTTAGATGTTTTATTATTCAATGATTAACAACAAACTTTTCGAGCTAAAAATAAAATCACTTCTTTTTGGCAAAAAAGTAAAAAATCATAAAAATTTTTTTACATCTATAATGAATAAATTTCATGAAGCCCAAAAAATAAAATTAATGTGGGATGGGAATGTCCAGGTAAATTTAAAATTAAAGTTTTTTGAGCTAAATTGAAAAAACTTAAATTTATTGTTGCCTGCAAGGGAGGGGGGAGCAGGGGGACAATTGCCCTTTAAGTCTAAAAAATTTAGGCAAAATCAGAATTTTTCAGGCATTGACAAGGAAATATTTGTACAAAGCAGAATTTTTCAGGCAGCAATAGGAAAAATTTAGGCAAAATCAGAAATTGTAAGGCAGCAACAAGTAAATTTTTGAGCAAAACAAATTTTTTGTGCATGAAACCCTAAATGTAGAAAAAAGTTTTAGATATATGGTGAGGACCTTTTTTTTTAAAAAGATCTCTATGTTTTTGAGACAAAAATCTAAAAAAAATCAAAGACAAATGAAAAGTGAAGACTTTTCTTTTTTTGGTCTTCACCCAAACTTTTAGACAAAATTTCTTCTCATATCTGTAAAGCACTAGAAAATCAGAATTTGGGCAAACAACACAAAATTTGGGCAGAATTTTATTGCTCCCCAATTTTTTTGGTCCAAAATGCCAAAATTTTTTGTTTGGTATGCCTATGTTTAAATTTACCTGGCAATTCCAACCCCAATTTCATTTTTTAAAGCTTGAATAAACAATGAGATTCCTCAGACAGTGATAAAAAGGTTAAGTACATCAACAGCATTTTTTTCTGAGAAAAAAACATAAATAACAAAATAAAAGAAACAATATGAAACATATACATGAAATGGATCACACAATAATACCCTTACATCCAGTACACCTTGGACTTACAGACCCAAACGCTATTTTTTTCCTTATATTTAGAATGAAGGAAGACCTGGAAAACTACACATCCATACTTAGAACCAGCATCTAAACCTAAAATGTTATTGAAGAGGACAAGGGTACCTTTCATCTATGTCTACGTAATCACTACGTAAAAATAGAAACTGACATCACAATCAAAGCTTAAAAATTACTGTAAAAGAGTTAAAATCAACAATAGATTTATAAAATTAAGATTACAATTATGAATGAAGTGTGACACTACCTAACTTGTTGTTTCCCACCTTAAATGTTAGTTTTTCTTATTAATAATTGGACTTCTTCTTTCGGCCTTTCCCTTCAATCAGGGGTAGCCACAGTGTATTATCTTTCTCCAAACCATCCTGTCTTCAACGTCTGTCTCCTTTGCACCAAATTCCCCCATATCTTCTTTCACTACATCTAAAAATCTTCTCTTTCGTCTCCCTCTTTTCCTCTTTCCCGGTAACTCCATTTCAATCATCTTTCTTCCTACATAGTCTTGGTCTCTCCTCATGACATGTCCATACCACCTCAGCCTGCACTCCCTCATCTTCATTCCTAACCGTTCTACCTTAACTGTACCCCTGATGTACTTGTTTCTAATCTTGTCTTTTCTCGTCACTCCCATAGCAAACCTCAACATTTTCATCTCTTTCACTTGTTTCTTTGTGACTGCCACTGTCTCAAGTTCATACACCATTGCTGGTCTCACACTGAACTGTACACTTTTCCTTTTACTCTAGCTGCTAACCTCATGTTGCAGATTACTCCTGATACTTTTCTCCATCCATTCCATCCTGCTTGCACTCTCTTCTTTACCTCCCTCTCACAACTACCACTTTCTTGCACTGCTGATCCTAAATACTTAAATTCCTTTACTCTTGTCACTTTTGTATCCTCCATCTTCACAGTTTTGTCATCATTTCCTCCATTTATCCAAATTGATAATTGGATAGTGTGCAAAAAGAATTTACCAAATACTTAGTCAATTTTCCTTACCCTTTTCAATACTGCATGGCTGACTTTTATTGCCAACCATCCATCTGTTAGAAATCAAACCTTCCAAAATTACTTAAGATTTTCATGCAATCTAGATGTTGGACTTGCCAGACTTGCTACTTTTTAGTGAATCCAAGTTGAGTCCAGCTATATATACGTATATGCTGCTTTTTATGGTATAAGATATTTTCATCATTAATAACTTTAGTGTTGATAAACATATAAAAATATTCAAATAGGAATATACCATTACTATACCTCATGTGCTCATTAAATTTCAATGTGGCAGCAGAATGAAAAAAAACGTTAACTTCAGAAGTTATTTGCTGAAAACAATCATCATTTAAACCTAACTTTTCTTTCTCAATATCACATGGTATTGGTATTATCTTTGAAATAAAGTCAGGTTGACTCAACTTCAATTTCTCAAAGACCTAAAAAATAAAAAATAATTAGATATTAAGTATTGCTGACAAACTATCTTTCTGAAATAAAAATTAAAAAAAAATACACCAATAAATAATATTATCAAATTCTTAAAAGTATTTAATATTTTGGGCCAAAAATAGAGTTATGAGACATATAATTGGCAATGTTGTTTGCAAGTTCTTTAGCATATATAGGCAACCTACTGCCTAAAGCCCAACTCAGGATAGCACAGGCTTTTCATCTGGTCCATGAACATTTTACAAAACATAAAGCTTGAGAGCTATCTAAGTTTCATATGCTTCGATTTTTTATTTTTGTGTTGAAGCAAAAAATATTTTAAAATTAAGTGAACACAAAAAAAAGTCAACAATAAAAGTTCAGGAATTTTTTTTTTATTAAATATAAGGCCTTTTTTGTCTTCACATAATTTTTGGAAAGTTGTGGGGCTCCAGGCCTGTGATCAAGCTTTGAAAACATAATCTAGCAAATGTGTGAACAAAGGTTGTTGATGCATGGTTTAAGTTACCAAGTGAAAAAAGAAAACAGATAAAGTTTTAAAAGTAAAATGATTGTATAAAATTGAAAAACAAATCAAAAATTGTTAAACAGATGTTTACCAACTGGTAACTAGCAATTACAAAAAAAAGAAAAACTTGTTTAAAAACAATTTAAAAAATAAAGAAGGAATGAGGAATAAAAAATCAAAAACAAACAAATTTTGGGAATTTAGATATAAATTCAAAAGCAAACGAATTTTTCATTTTTTCACTTCTTTATTGAATGTGGTGCTCTGAATTAAAGACAGGTTACTTTATTTCAACAAACTTTCCTTATCAATAACATCTATAAATAAATGAAGGAATGACATTCAATGCTGTTTCACTACCACCACTGTAGTATTTGTTCCAGGCACATAATACAAGATAAACTTTAAAACCCTGTTAGCAAATTTTAGGTGATTTAGAGTGGGTACACAAAGTGACAATGAAGCAAAACTATTTGCCAGGACAAATTCTGAGGAAAATAACCTACTTTAAAATTGATTAGACTTCACCAGTTTTTGTTTTTGCACCTCTTATATCTAGTGATTATAATTTTGTGAAAAAAGATATATGAGGCCCAGTTATTTTTGTTGCACCAAACATTTTGAAATCAGAATGATTTCCTCAGGCTTGTGAAGTTGAAAGAATTTTTTTACTCAACTGCACCATATCAAAAATTTCTGACTCCAGCTATTTAGAGTTTTATGACTCCAACTGCCCAACTCCTAACATCCAAAAAAAAAAAGATTTCAACTCCCAACTCAGATTTCACCTTAAAATGTGTGACTCTGGCAACTCTTTGACTCCAAGACCATAAAAGCCTAATTTAGCATAAAACAGAGCCTCCAACATATTTGAAACAGTGACCGTCATTCTTGACTCTGCCAAATTTTGAAAAAATGACTCCAATTTCACAACCCTTGGTTTCCTATTTACAAACTCATGATTATGAAAAAAATAGACAGAAAAAAATATATTTTGAAATGGCAATCATTAAGTGTTTAAATTTTTAAGAAATAAAAAAAAACATACTGTGTTCTACAGTATAATTGGTAACAATTTTATTGTATTTGGCCCAGCAAAAGTATACACTGCACTGTTAAATAACTTTCATATTAATTTAGCCAGAAAATTGACTTAACCAATTTGTATAAAGTTTTCAAAAATATGTAAAGTTTTCACGATACAAAAGATGCTGCTAATGGCCAGCAGATGGGTAACAAATATGCATGTGATTTTAAATTTGAATTATGAATTGTCTGTTCAGCTATATTATTAAAAGAATAAAAATTGATTGGAAGCTATTTTCTTGCTGTCTTAAGAAAATTAATTATTTTCCTGTCAAATAATGATGTTCAAAGTGATCAATAAATTTACCAAAAATCAAAGTTCTTAACCCTTTTGGTGCCAAACCACATATTCTGAGTGATTTGGCAAAGAAAGGGTTAAATGCCATCAACTCACTTTTGAATACTGTAAAAACCTGGGGACTGCAAATGATCTAAAACTGCTCAATTTGATACATGAAAAAAAATCTTTAGTCAAAGTCAAAAATGCACATTTTGGATCAATGGTCTAAAAGACAACTTCAGCTTTTCATTATTAATTATTACCTTTAAAATAGTTTTTAGTCTCAAAAAGGTTTGGCAGACCCCTGAAGATTGTGCACAATTCTGCCGTTTAAAATAAAACAAGTTATTTATTTTGCAATGACTTTACATTTAATTCAAGATTTCTTAGCATTTTTCAAATTTTCTTTGCTTTACAAGCTATTGGAAATCTGCAATTATTTCAATAATTTCAAAAATGCCATTTTTCTGAAAAGTTTAAAAACTATGCTAAAATAGTTTAAAAATTAAAAAAGTCACAGTAACTACATAAAAGAGGCTTAAGCTTAAAAAAGATATTTTTAAGTAAAGAATTATGTCAAGTAGCATTGTTGGAGATTTTCACTCTGGTACATAATAAAAATAGTTTTACAGTTTTAAACATATATAAAATAGAAGAACTGGTACATGTCAATTACAGTTGATTTAAGCTGATGACTAAGCCCAACAATGCATTAATATTAGAACATTAAAAACTTGCAATCAATCAAAAACTGCTTATTCATTGTGAGTTGCCAATATATTTTAAAATGGTAACTTCTAAAACTTCTTAATAAACTTACAGGTAATTGAGTAATTTTATTCAGCCTGTCTGATATATTCGAGCCATTCTTTGATCTCATAAAAACAAAAATTTGCTTTATTTCAGGGCAACTTCTTAACAACTTTTCAATGAGCAACTGTCCAATAAAGCCAGTGGCACCAGTTAATGCAACAGATTTTCCAGCAAAGTATTCTCGAATAGAGGGCCTAGAGTCAATAATCTACAAAATACATCACAGTTTTGTTACAAATTCTGGGGATTTATTTAATGTTATAAAATATAAAAACATTTCCAAAAAGTAGTTTTTAAAAGCTTTTTTTAAAAATTACTAAAAGTTATTAGTTGTATTTATAGTATATTTTGTTATTCAATTTTCCAAGTCTCTTCAAAAAGTCACCATAAACGATTTTTGTTGATGAAACTAACCCAGATCTCCCCAGTGGTTACTATTGGTTTTTGAAAAGATCCTTTTCCTCTGGATTTCTTTTTTATTCCATCTTGGTGTTGGGAGGAGGATTCTGGGTTAGTTTCATAAAAAAAATAACTTTTGATGACTTCTTGAAAAGACCCAATTTTTATATTAATTGTAGTGGTTAAAAACATTTTGTAGCAAGACATAAAATACATTACTAGAAATCATATTACCAAACTTTAAACATATTGGTATAATTAAAGTTTACGTACGTAAATTATTTAAGCTGAAAAACGATGGAAAAAAAGAATATGAAACTAACCCAAATCCCCTTTGATTACTGTCGCTTTTTAAAAATATTTGTTCCTCTTGTTTTCTTTTTTATCTTGGTGTTTAAGGGAGGATCCTGGGTTAGTTTCACCAAAAAAAGTTACTTACAACAATACGGTTGACAATTACATAGACAAACAGTTGTCAATGGAAAATACTTTGAACAATATTTGAATATGATTCATGTTATTTATCCCGTTTAAATTTGCTGTACATATAGATAATAAACATAGATATTCTTTTTTTCCATCGTTTTTCAGCTTAAATAATTTACGTACGTAAACTTTAATTATACCAACATATTAATAAATGGAAAATAGTAGAATAATAGCTAAAGAATTTTTCAACAAAAAAAAACAAAACAAACCTGAAAATCTTTGGACATCATTGAAATTGATTTTATTTTAAATTATACACAATACTTTTTCCTGTTGAAAAACAGTTCTATCACAAAACAATTCATGGTAATGTAAAAACTATTGAATTACTTAGAAAGTTAAAAGTTTACTGTAAAGGTACCAAATCATCAAATAATCAGTCTCCTCAAGAAGTCGCTGTGATTTTTGTTCATAAAACTAACTCAGATGCCCCTGCGGTTACTATCGCTTCTTTAGCGATCTTTTTTTTCTTGGTTTCTTCTTTATTTCATCCTGGTGCTCAAAGGGGGATTCCAAGTTAGTTTCACCAAAAAAGTCGTGACTGAAGAGACCAAAAATAACTAGGCTAACCAATAATTAAGCAAATAACATGTCCTGTAACTACAATTAAAAATAAATCAATATGCCTCAATGAGTGCTCAATTGAAATCTAAACCATATAACTATCAATTTTTATCCAGCTAAGCAAATTTCAGTGAGGAAAATTTTTAGAAATTGAATTAACGGTAGATATTTGCAAAACCTACAGCAGATCTTCTAAATTATTATTTGTTAATAAAAAACTATTTTTTGTTAATTACTAGTATGCATTTATTATTTCATTTGGCTGTTTGGATAAAACAACGTTAAAAAATGCTTAAAATATACTTTTATTATAATTAATGACAACTGTCTTCAAAAATGCAAGTCTGGGACGCATTTTGCAGATTGAAATTAAAGGATATTTTTGACACAGGCGGATGACGCATGTCTCAAGACCAGGGTTGCCAGATGGCCTAAAATTCGGACTTCTTCTTCTCCTTTCGGCCTTTCCCTTTAGTCAGGGGTGGCCACAGTGTATCATCATTCTCCACATCTTTCTGTCTTCAACATCCGTCTCCTTCACACCAACTTCCCAAATACTTAACTGCACCGCTGATCCCAAATACTTAAATTCCTTTACTCTTGGCACTTTTGTATCCTCCATCTTCACTGTTTCGTTGTCATTTCCTCCATTTATGCAAAGATATTCGATCTTTGACCTACTTACTTTCATCCCTCTTCTTTCCAATGCATACTTCCAGGATTCTAATCTCCGCTCCACTTCTTCCCTGGTCTCTTCACAAATCACAATATCATCAGCAAACAGCATTTTCCATGGTGATTCTCTCCTTACTTCATCCGTTAGCCTGTCCATTATCACTGCAAACAGGAATGAATTTAACGCTGATCCCTGGTGCAGTCCAACCTTAACCTTGAAACTTTCTGTAGTTCCTACTGCACACCTCACCACTGTTTCGCTTCCCTCATACATATCTTGTACTAGTTGTACATACTTTTCCACTATTCCGAATTTTCTCATACAGTACCACAGCTCTTCCCGTGAAACCCTGTCGTAAGCTTCCTCTAGGTCCACGAATACACGATTTAGCTCTCTTTGAGCTTCCCTGTACTTTTCCATCAACATTCTTAAGGAAAACATGGCATCGGTGGTTCCCTTTCCTGGCATAAATCCATATTGCTGTTTGCTGATCTCCACTCTATCCCTTAACTTGGTTTCAATGATTCTTTCCCATACTTTGATTGTGTGGCTCATTAGCTTTATTCCTCTGTAGTTTCCGCAGCACTGTGCGTCCCCTTTGTTTTTATAGATTGGGATAAGCACACTCCTTCTCCATTCTTCTGGCATCCGTTCACCCATTAATAGTCTGTTTAACAGTCTGGTCAAAAACTCTATCCCCATTTTTCCAATGCACTTCCAAACTTCTACAGGCAACTCAACTGGCCCAACTGCTTTACCTTTTTTCATCCTTCTTAGTGCGTTCTTTACTTCTTCTCTACTGACACAATTTACCTCTTCATTAACCACTTCTGGTTCCTCTGTCCTAGGGTCTCTGTTATTTTCCTCGTTCATCAGTTTCTGAAAGTACTCCTTCCATCTCTTTAACACTGCTTCCGAATTTACCATAACATTACCGTTTTCATCCTTTATAACCCTCACGTGCTGTACATCTTTCCCTGCTCTGTCTCTCTGCCTAGCCAATCTGTACAACTCCTTTTCACCTTCTTTTGTTTCCAATCTAGCATACAAATTGTCATACAAATGTAATTGTCATCACGTCCTTTTGCCATTGCAACTGCCTTCTTTGCCTTACTCTAGCTTGCTTTTCTTGCCTTACTGCTGATCCCTAAAATACCATGTTATTTTAGGGATCCTTATGAAGTTGGGACAAAAAGTTGGAAATAGGAGTTCAATTCGAAGTAAAAACCTTTTTTTTAGAGATCACCATGATTTTTGGGAGAAAAAAAGGAAATACTAGATCAAAGCCACATTTTTTTTAGAGAACATCAAGTTTTGGAAATCCTTGCTTCGGGTCCCTAACTTTGGATATCCACCACTGCTGATAGGCTATATGTTTTTCTCGTTCGTTTGTTCATTTTTCTTATTTTATTTCAATAATATTTCAATAATACTGAATTTTGTAATAAAAACTAAATTGCAGCCATTAAGTTTTGCACTATTAATTTTTTGCCTTGATAGGCTATATGTTTTTCTCGTTCGTTTGTTGATTTTTCTTATTTTATTTCAATAATACTGTACAGGAGAGACTGATTTTTACTTATAAATATTTTTCTTTTACACCCTTCGAAATAAATTTGTAATTTGCATAAAAAATAAACCATGTTTTAAAATTTGTCCTATAATGTCCAAATTTCAGACTGATACTGTCCGAAAATTTTCTGAACTATCTGACAACCCTGCTCAAGACACGTTTTTTGAAGTCTCGGACTCGTAACCCCAAAGTCTCGTTTAAGTTTCGGTCTCGGATCTCTTCTTCTTGAATTCAACTCGTGACATTGCAGTGATGTGCACATAGGCGTACCAGCCCAAAAAATTAGGGAGGCAATGGAATTTCGACCAAATTTTATGACATTTGTCCAAATCTTGATTTTCTAAAACTCTTTGGATAGGAAAAGAAATTTCGTGTAAAATTTAGGGCAAAGACAAAAAAAGTCTTCACAATGATTCTTCTTCCGATTTCTCAATATTGTTCTAAAATCATAGTAAAGACCTTTTTTTATTTGAGAGATCACTACGTTGTAGGGATGAATTGTTTTTTTTAACGAACGTCCCGATTCACCACTTCGGAAATATGGTACTGTATGCCTACTAAAATCAAAGCAACTTATGTAAAGTGTCATGTCTCTCTCTCCATATCAAAGTGTCATCTCTCTCTCGGCAATTCCCCCCCAAGTTTGTAAGATTTGGGCAAAATTAAAATTTTTTGGGCAGTGAGAAGAAAATATTTGGGCAAATCCATGATTTTTCGGGCAGCGATAAAAAAAATTTGGGCAAAGTCAGAAAATTTAGGGAGGTGACGATGATCAACTGCAAAAAATAATGACCAAATTTAGGTGAAGACCTTTTTTTTTTTTAGAGAACACCTTGATTTTGGGACGAAAATTGAAAATTAGGAGACTGAATTTAAGTGAAGACCTTTTTTTTTTTTTAGAGATCACCATGATTTTAGTACAAAATTGGTTTTTCGTCTGAGAATCTCAGACAATTTTTTTGTCATATCGAAATGTTCTATAAAATCATGATTTGGGCAAACGTCACAAAATTTGGGCAAAACTTCATTGCCCCCCAAATTTTTTTGGGCTGGTACGGCTATGTCTCTCTCGGTCTCGCTACCCCAAAGTCTCATCTCGTCTCGTCTCTGACTCGAAGCTTCGTGTCTCGAGTTCACCTCTGCTTATTGACACAATTTGTTAATTTTTCCTTATGATCAATAATGTCGTAGCCCCATTGCAAAAAAAATGAATTCATTCCATTTACTTTCAAATCAATTTATTGTATTTTTCTTTTGCCGACACTTTTTTTTAAGAACCGCTTGATACCTTTCCAACAATTACCCAATTTACAACTACCAGCATCTGGGCTGGCCGAATTTATATTTTTATGTCCATGTCCACAAACCATATCTAATCTTGATCAAACATCAATTTTAAAAAACTTTTAAAAGGGTGGATTTCAACCTTTATTGTAACGCGACCTATTTTAGCCACTTAATGTAACTTATTAACCCTAAAGCAAACTTATCTAATGAACCGTAATAATGTTTCACTGGCTTTGCAATGGTTACATAACAATTCCTTGAACAAGTTGCTCTTGAAAGAATACTTACGTCCGACAGTTGTTGGTTGATAGGTTTTGTTCAAAGTCTTTTAACAGAAATCTATTACACTTTTTCCAGTAAAGTCAAATTGACGATTTTATTTAACTGATCAAATTGCCATGCATAAATTCATTAATAAAATCGATCAAATTTTAATGAGCCAAATATTTAATATAGAAAATAAAAATTAAAAATCAAAAATTAAGCCAACTAATTCATCACGAAAAATTGATTTCGACCCATAAAGGTCATCATCAGTTTCTGCAAAAAATTAAATTAAGTTTTTTTGATAAAATTTTTATTTTTAAAATTTTCAAAAAATTTTGTCAAAAAAGCTTAATTATCTGCCCTTTGTCCCGCGCATTTGTAGCTCCAAAGTCTACACTCTGTAAAAGAAATGAAGAATATAAAAGCTGATTTCTGACTAAGCATTTTAACAAAAATGCTTGATGCTAAAAAAAGCGAAGCACTGAGCGCTCAGGCCTATAATAAAATGGAGTAAGCTGCGTTCATTGCAATTCAATTGTATTCTCAATTCAGATAATTGCGTCTTCAATAGTTTGCGTCATTGTGCGTCACTTTGCATGAAATTTTTGTGTTGAATTTAAAACAGGTCAAAAAGTTGCTCATTCGAAATTAAAATTTTTTTTTAGCAGCCGGAGAAAACTTGAATTCAATTGAAGAATATTAAAAAAATTAAAATTTATTATAATCATTAATTTCTTAAGCGTTACAGATAATATTTGAAACTGCTGCACAGATATTTGGGGGTGCTGCAGCTCTGCAGCTCCAATTGGCAAGCTGCCTCGGTAAATTATTGAATAACTATTGTTGTGCCAAAAAAAACTGCGATGCATAACCCCCCAATTGCGACCCGTGGAAATGGGCTATTTTAACGTATTTTTCTCGCTAGGGTCAGTTTAAATTGAGGTAAAAAAACTTTAATTTTAGAAAGTAGACTATAAAAAATATGAAAGTGAAACTTTGTGACAACTGCGATTGAGGTTTTGTAAACTCAAGCACATATTTAAAAATTTATTTTAAATTTAATTGTTAAATTCGGCTATGACTTATGTAAAGTGGAATTTGATTTCAAGACTTAGATCTTCCCTTAGTAACTAATATAGGGTTAACTTTTTTCACTATTTTTTTTTCTCATCGAATGTACAAAACATTGAAGAGTAGCAAAAACTAAAAATCTGCATCTCAAATCTGTCTAGTGTCCTAGATGTAGGCTAATATAAAAAATAGGCGCCATGTTGTTTAAATGTCATTACAAATGCTCAAAAAATAAAGTTAGAAAGCATGGCCTACTTATTTTATAAATTAACACAAAAAGGTAACAACCTTGGTTTCAAAACTTACAACACAAACGTGTACCGAAAGCGTTCAGCCGATACAAACAATGCTATTGAAATTCTTAGAGAAAATTATGGTGGCACATCGAAATGCCGGCCCGCTTGACGTTTTATCTCAATCAGTAAATGGAACTTCGCGATAGCATGTTCTTTGCACAATCAATATATGCAAGTGGCAATGTTGGTGTAAATCAATAAAAGCAAAGAAAAAATTTGCAGATATGTTGCTCGCAATTCTTTTTTAATTGCAAAACTATGGATTAATATGTAAAGAAAGTTTTTGCTGTTTTTCTCAACTGATTATCTCGAATCAGGTCAAAGTTTAACAAGCGAGTAAACTACGTCATAATAGAGCAACAGTGATGTTAAAGACAAAGCAGTTGTAAGAAAAACTTTTAAAAACGAAAAGACTAGAAAGTTAAATAGCATAATGCATTTTCAAAAATAATATAATTTTTTCCATGTAGCCAGAAAGTCTACGGATATTTGGAAATTAGCTGAACGGTTCAACGGTAAAAAATTAGAGTATAAGTAATGAAAGTGACAAACAACTATGATCACCCACCTCCAAGTCAACATACACTAACTAAAGAAGAATCTCGTAAACTTCCAAGCTCAAAGTTGTTATTGCCTGATGTATACAGGTACAGAAATTTTGTTAATTTTTATATAAGTTTTATCGGAAAAGCGAATTTAATGGAGATTTACGTGTACAAGTTTAACAACACAATTACATCATGATAAATCCGAAGTTTATCTAAACTTGTAGCCCCGCTATTGAGTAGTCAGTTATACGAAAACCGTCTTAATGCGGAACGCATTCGACAGGTTTTCAGTTAAACTCTGGCATTGCCAAACGCAGGTTGGGTAATCGCTGATGTTTGCCCTAAGTCAGTGTTTCTCAGCCTTTTTATCATCGGTCCAAAAAACTTGGAGAGCAATTGTTGCGACTCACTATTGCCTGTGCAAATTAGAGACTTTTTTCTTTTTGTCTTCAAGTGGATTTTAGGCACGAATAGTAGTCCTCAGGGTTGTGAAAACGGTAAAAACCTTTGATGTAGGCAAAAAATACTTTTTTATCGCAACAACTATATCTTATTTGAACACAGTTTTTTCACCGTCTCTGCATGGTCTTTTATAAACTCCCTGTGCCAACAGATTGAGAAACCATGCTCTACGTTTAACACCTCTGACGTGATCCTACGCGAAAGCAAGATATAAAGAGAACTGATAATAGTGAATTTTATCTAGAAAGGTTATTTTGCTTGATGCTCAGTTAAAAATAAAAATTAAGCCTAATTTTCTAATTTAGTTAAAGTCATTAAAGATATTTTCTGTATAATATCTTTGCAAAACTGAATTTGTTGGCAGCTGTTCAGGAGATTTTTCAACAAAGTTACGACTTTCATTTTCGGTTTAAAGAGCGAAGTTTTATAAAACTTACGTACACTGCAAACATTTATGTCAATTAGCCTCAGTTAAGATTCTTTAAAAAAATCCAAAAAGTGTTTTTACCATTCTAAAGGAAATCTATTTTTTATTTTATTTAATTAAGTATTTTTTTATTTTTGTCTTTATAGTTATCCTTCTGACTCACCGTGCAACGTCTGAGGCATTGTACATAGAGCAACTGTCAAGGAATACCATGACCTACTTCCGAAAATGCCGAGATATTGGCTGTCTTGTTAAATATTTTTTTAGTTTTTTATTTAAAAATACGACTTAAAATCAGGGCTACGCTATGAGAGCGCTTTGCTCAGGAAAGTGCTGTAAAGTGTTTTATAAAACGATGAGGCCACTAAGTTTTTATATGCGGCTGTGTCGACTGCGTTCTCCGTCAAAGGTTAACTACTTAAGTACGTACGTATCATTTTCGCGTCTCACACTTTTATCATAGGGATTATTGCTGTCGGGAATTTCTTGGGGAACCCCCGACCTCGTAATTTTGTGGGGAACCCCCTGATCCCGATCCTAAACTTCTGATTTGTTTAGGATAGATTAACGTATAATGTTGTGAGCACTTTTAAATAAAGAAAATACTTCCAAGTCGGTTTGACGCGAGAATTGAGCTATCAAGGAGAAGCGAAATAACAAAAACCAAAACAAGACCATGAACTGATTTGAATAAAATACGGAAAATAGATATGATCTTAAACGAGCCGTACTTGAAACCGACTTCTGCGATCAAACATTTTTGTCTGACTGACACACTTATATTGTATAAATTCTGTTCAGTATGCATGCAATTCTTATCGAAAACAATAGCTTTTGGTTTGCTCACAAGCTGACGCGAAGACAGTAGCGCCGTTTGCGAAGAAAAATAAACTGCGCCATGAATAGCTGAGACGATTAATGTGTTTTGTCTAAGGTACTGAGAGAGTGTCTGACTGTGACGGATATACAAGTTATACGCACTGAACGAGTTAACCATTCGACCACGCTGCTGATCTTTAACCTAAGTTGTTATGCTCAGTCGCAAGGTGGATTCCTGGCTTCGCTCATTCAAGCTTGTGCCACGTTGGGAAATACACAAAGACTGCATGGAGCCATATATATGGCACGGCTATAGACCAAATCCTTCTTCGGGTTTTTACTGTTTAAAAAGGTAAGTTATTCTTTTAAAGGCAAATCTTTAATTATGAAAAGCTGTTCGTAGAATCTTGTTTTCGCGTGGAGGTGTGAATGGTAGCGGTACTGTTTTAATGGTGACCTCAATCAAAATTGGTTCAATTTAACTTTTACTCTCGTTTGTGTGCTTGGAACAGACACGGTACAAAGGTGCCCCTGCTTGGCCTAGTAAGCATCTTTAAACTACAATCTTATCTCCATATATTATAACTAAATTCTTTTCTAAGAAAATGTCGAAAAAATTTTAAGAGGCAGCAAGTACGTATTAAATTACCTACTTCCAGCAATTATGTTGTCTTTGCCCACTTCAAAATTATTTTTTGTTCTGAACCGTTAGTAAATCTCGTGCTTTAAAAATTGTCGTTTAGTAAATGAATCTTTGGTCTTTGAGTTTGAAATAAAGGCTTGTTTTGTTCTTTTTTCTTAACTTTACTTTGTTTTGTTCTTAACTTTACTTTTGAGGATAAGGCAATATTTTCCTAAGCTGGTATAAAATCCTTGCGTCGCTCTTGTTTTGCATTCACGCTGTCCCTCCAAATCATCTAAGATAAACGTATTTGAAAAAATTTTAGGAGCCACTGTTCAAACACCTCCGACATTAGTTGCAAGTAAGGGGATAAATATTTAGGTTAGGATAAATTAAAAAAGTAAAATTTTAGAACAGAAAATTTAATGTCCGAATTTCTCGAAGTGCACAAACGCAATTTTTTTTACTAGGAAATAATAGACCTAGTCGCGATTTAATTTAGGATAAGAGGTCGCTTCTGCTGCGAGCGTGAAATGGAGCATTTTTTGTTTGTTTTATTGATTTTCCCACGCTTAAAATCTCAGCGAGCGCTAAGCGAAGCAAAAAAATCAATAAAAGAAACAAGGATTACTTCATTCCACGCTCGCAGTGAAAACGAGCCTTAACAGAAGTATTTGTACAGGTTATAGTAGCAACAAAAAAACTAATATATTCAGTTCTTAAAACAACTTTTTATTATTTTTTTTAGTGCTTTCTATCCTTCCAACGAAACGTTTAATGTTTGGACTCACTTTATTCCGCTTCTTTTCCTGATCTGGAGAACAGCTCAAATTTATTCTTCCCTCGTAGATCCGTTTGAAAAAATAACTCATCCATTTTGGATTCAATCGTTTGGTATTTTTATTTACAATAGAAAGATGAGTAGGAATCACTCCTAACTCTGCCACTGCTTTAATGAATATGACCAAAATTACTTTTGGCCTGCAATATATTCAACTCATCCAGAAAATGCACACAAAGGGGTAATTTGACCTCTTACCATTGAGGCAAATGACACATTACAGAGTAAGAGTTCAAAGACTCATTCAATTTCGACCAATATCACATTGGTACTTCGCTGTTTACAACCACATTGCGTTAATTTTGAACAGCCATGACAATTACTGGTAAAAATTGACAGAGTTAAGTACAAGCAATTATAATCAATCTAGCTGCTTTTGTTTATATAGAATAAAATAAATAGAACCGATTCATGTGCCGTTTATAATGATTTGAATCAAACTAGACATGGATCGAAAGGTTTTTATTTGTTATTAAAAACTTTGCTTCGCAACATTTGCTTTGTTTTTGATAAAGCAGACAATAAATAACCAGGTCATATTAATTATTAATCGGTAATTAAGAGGCATTTATTGTTATTGATTAGTTATCACTTCTACGTATGATCATATTGACTTGGATGTTGTTTTCTGTTTTGGGGGGAGTCCCTGTATAGGTCATCAGCATGACGTAAAGAGTTAGCCTATAACTAATGTAAACAGACTAACATGCTTTTTTTAAAATTTCTCGAGAGTATTAGCAATATCTTTTGTTCCTGTACAATAGTTTTGTTTGATAGGTTCGTGTTTGGTTTTATTGACCAGTTCTTTTGCACACCTGTTTTCCTGTTATTCTGTCATTGGTCAAGAAATTTGCTTTTGTTTGGATTATGGAATGATTCCAGTGTTTGGAGTTTCCACTACCATTTCAATGAATCATTATTCATGTCCTTTCAAGTGCTATGGATTTCTTACAAGTTAGCTAATTTAGTTTCTTATTTTTTGAATATAACAGATATGCTGTGCACCCAAGACAATAATTTTTTATGGCGACTGATACCAATGTGGCTTCGGTTTTCAACTTCACTAATCGAGTTGTGCGTTGTGCCCACAATCAAGAGAATCTCTGATCAATATTGCAGATTCACGAGATATAAGATTCGACTCCAATGCCCACGACTCCTAGATTGGCAACTCTGACTCTTAAGTCGATCGTTTGGTTTAAAGGATGAAAAAACACCAAATAGTGTCAATTTACAAATAATCTAAAACTTTTGGCAACATTTTTCCAAAATTTTATGATCAACTTTGATTAGTTCATTCAAGAGATTGGCCTAATTACAAAATATTTATCATCGCAATAGGTAATTAAAGATTATGGTTTTTGTTATCTTTTAATAAATCTAATAAACTAATTGTTCAATATTTATTCATCAGGTAAAAATAATCTCGTAAAGAATATAAAAAATAAATTAAGTTAATCTGAGGGGAGTGGGCAAAAAATTTCAATTCAACTTTATGTAACTCAATAACTTCATCTTCAAACTCTATAATTTTTACTCTGCAACCTGAATTATGACAATTTTTTTCCGCTCGATAGTTTTAAAAAGCAGTTATAACATTTTATGAAAATTTAAAAAATACAGGCATACAGTATAATATCTTAATTTTACCTCTTTAAACGTTTTTTTGCTGGTCAAGATAATTCATAAAAAATATGATAATCTGTTTATTATAATAATAATTGGATGTATTACAAACAAAATATTTCTGTAATTTATATAATTCTTATCAAAATTTCTTATCAAAAATCTTTGGTCACTAAAGCTTGGTACTTTGGTTTGTTCATAATCGATGATGTATATATTCATAGAGATATTTTTGCGTTTGTTATTTTTGCGATTTTTTTGCGTGATAGTTTCTTAAAAAGTTTAGTATATTAATATTGTAGAAGTTAAAACTCTACGCTGAAAACTTTTGGGTACTTTAAATAAAAAGCAACCTTAAACCTACGGATCAAATAAACTATCTATAGGATATATATCTTTATAAATTATTCATGAATATAATTTTCCCATTTGTGTCGTACTCGAAATGGGCATTCTTGCGAGAAGATAATAAAGTTGAAACGACTTTTTTCGCATAATAGGCCTAAGGTAATGCTCTAGAGTCTAGAGCAAAGTCTTTATGTTTTTTCATTTCAAACAAACGTAAGAAGTGATACCTTGGCTTTCTGCTGCCTGAAACTGAGATTAATGTCAATATATAAGACTTTTTATCTCTTTTGCAAACTTACATTAAAACTATAAGTATCAACATAATTGTTGCAAATTAAAATACAAAACAGACGTAAACAAACCCATAAAAAAAAAACCGCGAGACTAAAATTTCAATTCTCTCTTTGAATGAGACTCCAATTGATACAACACTTTATCGATTGTAAACAAACAAACTTAAAACTTTGATTTTTCTTATTAAACACTCTACTTATATAATCAAAGTAAATAAACTGCTTTTGCTTTAATTTTAAAACCCTTGACCACGGTCAAGCCGTCAGGTACTGCAGGTCAAGCTTACTTTTTATTTTTTATTTTATTTAAAGCAACTGCAGACAGTAGCATATTTGAAAAACACTGATAGGAGAAATTAGAAACGGATCAAAGTGAAGACCTTTTTTTAGAGATCACTATGTTTTTGTGACAAAAAATCGACAAAACCGAGACATATTCTAAGTGAAGACCTTTTTTTCTTTAGCTAACACATGAAAAATTATCAGACACTGAAAAATTTTTCTTAAAAAGATTTTTTGTGGCACAAAATTTTAAAGTAGCCTGAAATGTCGCTATAGACGTGGCCATCTATATAGACAAAACTCTTTTATAAAGAGAGGGGGTAGCCTTGAAAAAGGCTGTTTAAGAAAACTCAAACGTTTTCGTGTAGCTCTCATCAGGAGAAATCGCTACAATGAGTAAAGAACTAAAATGTCGAAATTATATTGAATAAGATTGTCGTTTCGCCGAGTAAGAAATTATACTGAAGCGCAGTTGATTAGAAGCATCAGCCACCAAGTGGTCGAAAAATGAAAAATTTTGTCGTTTCGTCGAGTTAGAAATGGAACAATTTTTATTGGACGGAATTTGGATGTTTAACTTGGCAAAATTATAGTTGTAATTTAAAGTCTGAAAAAGAATAAAATAAAACCAATATAATTATGTTGATAATTTAAGCCTATAAACGAACTCTTTTTGACGGCACAATGCAGGTTTGCTTGAGGTTATGTGGATGGATTCTAATACAGCAAGATGAAATTCAGATCTGGCTTTGGATAGAATTGAAAATTGATTATCATTGTAGTGAAGGGCGCAATTTGGATGTTTCAGAAGATGAGTGCCAATAGCCGAATCACAATTAGGTGTGGAAGAATTTATTTTACTTTTTCGCGTTGGCTGAATTCTTTCTTGATTAGTTTTGTTGCGGATAGTTTTCGGGACATGTTGGCGGATTCTGTCCTGCAGACGTTGAGAAGTTCTGCCCACGTACCGGCAATTTTTTCCTTTAAGCATATTTTATTGTGGTTGTATGGCCCCTCCCTTTTAAAAATCCTCGGTACGCCACTGGCTGCAGAAGTTTTTTTATCAAAAAACTTAACGAGAAAACTAACAATATGAAATGAAATAATCCGTGATGCAGAATTTAAAAAAACAAGACACAAATAATTTTCGAAGTTTTGTTTATCAACATGCTTTTTTGTTTTTTTTATTAATATCAATTTTTAGCTAGAGTAAATGCACAAAAATTTGTTAGCCTAGAATTAACCAACTAAATGGGTCTTTTAAAAAACAAAAATAACTTACATTTTTTAAAAAAATTATTTTAATTCATATGGTTCTAAAGGACAGTTTTTATTTTATAAGTACAACTACAAAAGCGTGTTTTTAAGTTTATTTTTAGGTCTAATTTGGGCCAGATTCGAGCCTTATGTATATTTTCTAATTCGGGCTGGCTGAGGTTTTGTATTTCTGGGTTTCGGCCTAAAAATAAAACCCAATTACAATTTGTATTACAAGTACGATCAGTCAGGATATGACTATTTCTGTGGTTTTAATACTACCGTATTTGTAATGTTTGTTTTTACAATATTTACAAATATTTAATTTGTTAAAATATTAAAATGATCAAATATGAATTTTTAAGATACTAACTGAAAACAATTTTACCTACTTGCCACGTGGCCAAAAGCTTTTTTAACAATTTTTTAAAAGTTTTCGTTATGACGATTTTAAAATAGTGCTGTTCACAAAGTGAATTAGATATTTTTTTGTGTAAACGTGGGTTGCTTTGTCCAGGCTTTGTCGTAACTTCGTCACTTGGGGCCCCGGTGCAAACATGTATTATGTGGTCCCCATTTTTTTCTGCACTTAATATTCAATTAAACTACTTTTCTCAACACAGGAATTATTGACGACTCCTCGTTATAGAAAGATTTTTTAATTGAAATAATGAGTCAAAAAATCATTGAGCTGAACAGATAAAAAGGCCTAAAGCTAAGTTTACTGTGCCTGCAAATGAAAGTTTATAATTGGAATAACATTTCACTAAGGTTGCACGGTTCAACATAATTTTTGTGATTGCAATGTATTCAAATAGAAATAATGGCATAGCAAGGATTTCGTGAGGGGCAGGCCGCAACAGCAGCTTTTTGATTGTTTAATAAAGTTTAATCAAATAAACGTCGCAAACCAAATCGTTTTATAATTACAAAAAAAAATTATGTGCAACCTTTTGAGGCATGGTGCTTTGTGAGCACTATTAATGATATTTTAGCAAAATGGAGATGTGCTATGCAATGCGAATAAATTGTTTAACTCAAAAAAAATTAACGTACTGTACACTGACATCACCACAAAAGACACAAATTAATAAAACATAATACGTTGAGGCCAATTAAATAGGCTACCGTAATTTACTTTCGGGTGGTTGGAAACTTAAAATTTTCTTTTCGTAGTTGTTGCAGTCAACTAGAGTTTTGCAATGTAGTTACTCAAAACCTAAAAAGTTTAATAAAATTTAGACAACGGTCAGTAAAGTTTAATGTGACAAACTCTCTTTGTTAGTGTTTTTCCGACTCACGAAATAATACTGCTTCGAGCGTAAGGACTACGACATATCTAGCAAAAAGGATTCTAATAGAAAGCTCAAACCTGACTTTTCAATCACTCAAATGACAACTTCTTTCAGCGAAAGAAGTTTATTAACAGAAATCACAAATCTGATCATTGACTAATAGAATTATGTCTAGCACCCTGATGGCTAAACTAAATCTAAGTAGCTTATGCAAATAGAATAATCACTATTCTTCCGAACTAGGGCGTTAGATCTCACTAACCCTTGAAACTCTAACAGCTGTCACAGAGGCAAAACAGTAACACAATAAAACGCTGACTTTCACAGCACAAATTACGAATTTACCTATTTATATGAAGCGGGCAAAATTTACCAAAAATATTGGCAACTTCGAGAAGATACTATATTTTCTTAATAAATTATTTTCCGACAATACGAGCCAGCCAGTCAGTTACTATTACGTTACAAAGCACCAAGTTAAAAGGCTGGTAAACAAATTATGTAACATGTGATACTATTAAATTATTGGACTATGGTGGAAAATTGTAGAATTATCTCGAAACCATGACGTGCATTACGTATTATTACGTCATAAAGCAAAACTTATTAACAATTACAAGGTAAAATAAAGCGGATAAATATGATGCTATATGATCATTATAGCTTAAACTTATTTTACTAAACAGACTTGAGTGGGGTAGCGTACCGATTACGTCATGATTACGTCACAATTACAATAAATACGTCACAATCAAAACTTTAAATATATTAAAAAATATTTCAAATAAATTAGATGGTTAAATATAAATTAAAATTATTGATGAAGTATGACATTTAATAATAATAAGTTTACTTGAGTTTTTAACAAAAATGTTTTACAAGAAAATGAAGCAATGCGGGGCCCCCTTGTGCTGGGGCCCAGTGCATTGCACCGGCTGCACCGGCGATAGTTACGGCCCTGGCTTTGTCGTATTCTTATCCGATATGACCTTTATATGACCTTTAGATGACATAGTAGAAAGTTAAAATTATGTTAAATCTATTTCTGGTCCTTCAAACTACTTTGGAGGCAGCAAAATGAAAATCCTATCATTTTATTTGACAAAATATGGTTGGATCCAAGTTCCAGATATCGAGCACAGAAGATACTAACCCTTCTATTCAGGAGGTTCTAAGCTGGCAACAGTGTTTTAAATAGCAATTCGCATTTATTACAAAGCAATAGTGATTCACTGAAAAGGCAGAGCGAGGTGTTAAGAATGTTTAAGGGCTGCTTGTGTTAAACCAGTGTTTCCCAACCTTGCTTCAAACTTGTACAATTAAAAGTTTTTCGAGCTGCTGCGAAACACCTACCTTTATAAAAGCTAGAAGCCAAAATCTATCTTTGCAAAGTATAGATGGTTTACAATAATATCATACAGTACCTTACTCTTCATGATTAAGTTAGTTCTGGTTTCTCTATTTTTAGGTCGTTTTTCATTCTATTTATATTTGGCGACGTATTACCAGAGTGCAGAATCCAAGAGTTAGCAAACTTAATTTGAAATCACTCTAATGAAGAGGCCTAGGTTATAAAACAGGTAATCGCAAACAAGCGACGGATATCATTAAGTGTGCAATTTGTAATTATTTTTAATTTTCTGATTAATTCAGACATTAATTAATTGTCACTAAAAGTTTTAACCAGATGTGCTTGCGAACGCTTTCACGTAAGGTCGAAAGCACTTCGAAGGCTTTCGCGAACCACAGTTGGGAACATGCATTAAATAATCGATTTTGGGCCTCAAAACCTGGAATTTCAATTGATTTAATTTCCAAAACACACTTTCATAGTAATTCTTAAGGTTATAAATTCAATTCAATCCAATTCAATTTTATTTGCTATCAAGTTATTACGTTTTCTAAGTTGTTATTGACAAAGTGATTGCGAAATAGAAAACAGCGGCTAAACAATTTCCTGAACGTTATTCAGGGCCAGATTTAGACGATGAGAGGCCCTAGGCTATTCCATTTATAAGACTTCTCCCCATTTTCCCACTCCAAATTTCTCTCTAAACAACTTAACATGTCATTGCTAAATGTCAAAGATATGAGTGTAGTACACGTGCAATGATGCATCGCAAAGACGTTAAAATTAGCATTGTGAAAAACTTGCGTTAACCTGGTATCGTAAAAATACTATGGAATCAAATGAAACTTTTAATAAATGAAATAGTAGGATTCAAGCCCTTTCTCGTATCATTGTCTCTTGCATACAAATTAGCATTCTGCAGCAAGTTTCGAAACCCAGACTGCTTCGATGGCGTATTGTAGGAGCATTTGTCTTGAATGCAATAGGTGTTGGTTCAATACTCAACCTGATCATACAAAAGACTTTTTTTAAATATTTTACAGCTTTCCTGCTTGATATTCAGCATTAAAAAGATAGTGTGGTAAAAAAGCGGGCAATTTCGCTTGTTGTGTTCTTAAGAAAGCATTCAACAATAATCCTCTACCTTTATGCGGCAGACAGGTGCTGATCAAGTTTACTGAAGATAGCGTAAGCGTGCGGAAGTTGCATAATGCTTACGCAAATGCACAGCGTAGCATCTAGCACACACAAAGCAGCTTCAAAGCTTATCGTAAGCTTATAAATTTTTTCCTGAAAACTGTTGGAAAAGGACTATCCGCGATGGATACCTTTAAATAAAATCTTACTTCATGAAACAATTGATCTTAGGTGTTTATTTAATCAATAATGCCAAAACAGTTCACTGCATCAAGACAACAATCAACAGCTAAGCGGCCCACCAAATTTAAAGAGTGACCAGCGCATGAAATTTAATTTTGCAAATTTATCTTTTCAAGCATTTCTACTGCATACCGTTGTACCAACCCGTGACCCGACAATTGGTCGAACGACAGTTGATCGAAACCACACTAGATCAAATATTGAAAAAGAAAATTTACAACAAAGCATTGCAAAGCCGTTTTGCTTTTTCTCACAAAAATGCATCGTCATTTTGTAGTTTTTATACATAGTTGCGACTGAAAAATATAAATTTCTATCGGACCAGCAAAAAGAGCGGTAGCACAAATGAAAATTTATATTTTACGCAGGAAGCAGCTTAACCAAAAAAAAACAACAAAACAACAACAACAACAACAACAAAAAGCAAGAAAAGGCAAAGTTTTATTAAAAAATGCTTAGTTTATTATAAAAAACTATGATTTATCTTATGCTGCTCTCAAAACATTAAAATCTTTATAATTAGAATCAGTGATGTACCGAGGATTTTTGAATGGGAGCGGGGGGGCATACAACTACAATCAAATATACTTTCTGGAGAAATTTTTTTAAGTGGTACCTAAAGAAGAAAAAAAGATCTTCACTTTAAATCTGTTCCTGTTTTCGTCAATTTTTTGTCCCAAAAACATAGCGATCTTTCAAAAAAAAAGTCTTTCCTTTGAATTCGTTTCTGATTTCTTTAAGTCTAAGGGGTCTCCAAGGGTGGGGCCATAGTACAATGCCCCCCCACCTAAATACGCTACTGACTATAATGTAAAAAGATTTCAAAAACATGGCAGCAATAGGTATCTAACAAAACATAACCATTACAATAGACTACTTGTTGCTCCAATAAAAATGCTTTGCCCAGGAACCTTGTTGAGAAACCGAAACCTTGAAACTGGCAAAAATTACAAAAACTAAAAACAAACTGTCTTCTTACTGATCGCCTTTGCTTTTTATCAATCTACTTTACAGCAACAAAGAGATTGTTTAAACGCAGAAACATACAAAAGTAAATTTTTTTTTATCAACTGTCAGTTTGATCAAGTGTCGTCTCGATCAATTGTTGCTTTGATCAAGCGTCGTTTCGATCAAGTGTCGTTTGATCAACTGTCGAAGTACCGTACTTACCAGCCGTGTTCGCAGTATTGTCGTAAGGCTGTCCTCGGCAGTTTTAACAAATTAAGCTGAAGCTCAGTAGTCAGATATTTGTGCAATAAATCAGCAATGTCTTCCCCAGAGTGGTTTTTCAGCTCAAGGAAAGTTAAAAATCTCTCACTTAGTAAAGCGTTTGCAGGAGACACATATCTGATAATTAAAGTTAACTGATCGGTATGTGAAATATTAAAGGTGTAATCCACCGAAAAGCTGAAATATCCCGCTTCTTTTACGTCAACCACAATTAAATCCTTAACATTTTTTGGCCATGAGTTGAATCATCTCTTCGCATATAGTTTTTGACAAATAAGAGGGATTTCCTGATCCGGAATTTCTATATCAATTGATATGAACGAGTAAAAATAGATCAAATTTTGCTCGTAGTTTTAAGAGACCAAAATAATTGCTGCTACTAGAAGATCCAACTTGCTCATTGTTTCCTCTAAAAGGGACGCCTTGTTTTGCAAGAGTGCAGATTACATCGCTAATTCTTTTCATGACATGCCGCCAATACTGCAATTCTGTTTTCATTTGTTTCTCCAGCTTTGAAGTAAGCATATGCCCTCGCTTCCTTGTTAGGGAGGTTGACATGGCATTTTCTGTGCTTCTCTGTGATTAGTTTGGATAAAATAAGAGTTGCGCCAGCCATCAACCCATCAGAAGCAAAGTCGAAAAAGATGCAAAATTTAGAAAGAGTTTAGAATTAAAGCAATATACCCGGCTTTTGCGGGAGAATATTCAGACCACTCTCGACTATATGTTTCACTATTGACTTTCGTTAAATAAAACAGAGCTTTTTTGTGAAGCCTGGATTGCTTATTGTACACTCGCTTGGAACTGGAAAATGGTTCACAACTGTGCTGAACTTCGAAGGCCCTCTCTCTATCCAGTAAGTTATTTCTTCATGTGATAATTCTTTTTTCAAACCAACGTGTTTTAGACTTGGAGTAGATTTATGTTAGTAGTATACAATGGTGCTTTTGCTTGGTATTGCCAGGAGCGTGCAGGAGCGCAGGAGCGCTGACGTCATCAGTGCGCCTACGGTTCTGAACCCTAAGTTTCATGAGTCAGCAAACCTAAAAAGTCGAAACCCCTTTTTTAGTCGAAAATCGATTTAGTTTCAAGTTTAAAAAACTATTTTACTCTTTCCCGGTGTTATGCAGCTGTAAGATTGATAAGAGTTATTGAAAACAGTTTTATAAAGTTTATAAAGACAGTAGTCTTGATTTTTGTTGTAGACCATTAATTTTTACTTTCTAGTGTTTATAAAAACGACAGTAGAAGATCATTAATTTTTACTTTCTAGAGTGTATATGTTTCAAATCAATTTAGTTTCAAATTTAAAAACTATTTTAGTCTTACCTGGTGTTTTGCAGCTTTAAGATTGGTAAGTTTTATTGAAAGCGATTTTATAAAGTTTTTGCGCTAGACAGTTACCACGTATTTCCTGTATTTTCGCAGAGAAGCGTGAACGTCGTTTTAGAAGTTGAATCGTATTGATGGTTGCATGACCTTAAGTAAACTCTAACTATTTCCTAAAAGAATCAATTTACTATGTTGCTAGCTCTTAATCTCAAGCTTTATCAACTCTTTAGTCGAAACCCTATCTTCTAACTAGAAGATATCTTGATTTTATTTTAGTGTTTATAAGATTGACAGTAGAAGACTATTCATTTTTACTTTCTAGGGTGTATATGTTCTTGGGAACCTCGATTTTGTTATACCTTTGTTTAACTTTTCTTGAAAACCTTAATTTTTTTATAACTATCTTCAATTTTTTCTCGACAATGTTGATTTTGTTATATCTAGGTTTAATTTTTTCTTGGTAACCTTGATTTTTGTCATAACTTTGTTTAATTTTTTTTGGAAACCTCGATTTTTGTCTCATCTATCTTTAATTTTTCTTAACAATCTTGATTTTTGTCATACCTTTGTTTAAGTTTTTTCTAATCAACCTTGGTTTTTGTCATACCTTTGTTTAATTTTTCTCGGTAATCTCGATTTTTGTCATACCTAAACTCAATTTTTTTCTAAACAACCTTGATTTTTGTCATGTCTTTGTTTAATTTTTTCTTGACAACCTTGATTTTTGTTATAACTATCTTCAATTTTTTCTTAACAACCTCGATTTTTGTCATACCTTTATTTCTTGAAAACCTTAATTTTTGTCATAACTATCTTCAATTTTTTTCTCGGCAATCTTGATTTTGTTATATCTAGGTTTAATTTTTTCTTGGTAACCTTGATTTTTATAATAACTTTGTTTAATTTTTTCTGAACAATCTTGATTTTTTATAACTATCTTCAATTTTTTCTAGACAAATTTGATTTTTGTAATACCTTTGTTTAATTTTTTTTGACAACCTTGTTTTTTTGTCATAAATATCTTGAAATTTTTTTTCAATAAACCTCGATTTTTATTATACCTTTGTTTATTTTTTTCTAAACAATTTTGATTTTTTTTCTAAGTTTCTTCAATTTTTTCTAAACAAACTTGATTTTTGTCACACCTTTGTTTAATTTTTTCTTATTCAACCTTGGTTTTTGTTACACCTATCTTCAATTTTTTCTAGACAAATTCGATTTTTGTTACACCTTCGTTCAATTTTAAAACTTTTTCTCTAAGCAACCTTGTTTGTTGTTATACTTATGTACAATTTTTCAAAAATTTTTCTTAGTCAACCTTGATTTTTGTTATATATATGTGTTCAATTTTAATAGTTTTTCTTGGTAACCCTGATTTTTAGATATCTATCATTTTAATTTTTTTTTCTTGACAACCTTGATTTTTGTTATACTTATGTTCACTTCTTAAAAAATTTTCCTAAGAAGCTTGATTTGATGATACCTATATTCGATTTTTTTTCTAGACAAATTTGATTTTTGCTACACCCTTTGTTGAATTTTTCAAAATTTCTCTTTGTCAACCATGATTTTTATTATATTTTTGTTAAATTTTTAAAAGTTTTTCTTTAAGCAACCTTGATTTTTGTCATTCCTATCTTCAATTTTCTCTTAAACAAGCTTGATTTTTGCTACACATTTGTTCAACTCTTCAAAAATTTTCTTAGTCAACCTTGATTTTTAGATATCTATTTTCAATTTTTTTTTCTTGACAACCTCAATTTTTGTTATACCTATGTTTAATTTTTTTAAACAATCTTGATTTTTGTCGCACCCACCTTTAATTTTTTTTCTAAAGAACCTTGGTTTTTGTCATACCTAACCTCAATTTTTTTTAAACAAACTTGATTTTTGTTATACCTAACGTCAATTTTTTTTAAACAACCTTGATTTTTATTCATAGTCAATTTTAAAGTAATTATTAAAAGTTTTAAACAAAATTTCTATTGATAGGATATTTGTGTTCAATAAACAGATGCTTCATAATAAAAAATTCGTCTTTTTCCATTTTTATTATTTAGTAAATCAAATTCAGTATCGGTATCAGTATCAGTATCAGTATCAGTATCAGTATCAGTATCAGTATCAGTATCTTTTATTTCTGCTCCACCACAATAAAAACAGAAAGAAAGAAACAAACATATAGGACTATAGCAGAAGAAGAAAAAGGAAGAAGCAACAAAACGCAACAAAACAATTCAAACATAGTTATTATTTTTATGCAGTACGAATTCGCTTTCTAGTGTTAGCATTTTAATTGTTTCAAAAATAAATTCAGTTCAAACTACTTTTAATCTTTTGATCATTTTTATAAACTTTAATAACAAGAAAACTACTTGTAATCATTGTAAGCTTGACAACGTGTGTCAAGGTCTCCTCTTACCCAGAAGGTTGCTGTTCATATCGTATCGCGTTTTCTGTTAAAAACCGCGACATATTCATGATCGGCGTTTGAAAATATGGTTACCTTAATTTCCAGTGCAAAAATAGAGTGAGCGAAAAAAAATTTTTATAATGCACCTTGATTTTTATAGTTTTTAAAAACCATTTGTAAAAAGAAATTTTATTACAAGCTTGGCCAAAAAAAAAAAGAATTTGATTTCAAAACACCAACTTAAGCTTAACTGCTAGTTTAATTACCAGTCAAGTGCAACAACCTTTTATGTTAAAAAGTTTTACATTTTTTTACTTTAACTAACAAAATTCATCATAAAACTGAACATTTTATTGCATTTTACCAACTAAATTTTCTAAATTAACATTTCTTTAAAATTTAAAGTAAAATAAGGTCAACGTAAGTGAGAACAATTCCAAAAAAAGTCAGTTGTTTTTTGAAAATATAATAAAATTCATTCTATCAAGACCTATAGTAGATAGTTGCTATATCCAAATGAAAACAAACCAAGCTAAAAATATTTAATAAACTTATTGACTAGCTCGAAATCTGAAAATAAACCTTTAAAAAACCAGGATTTTTTTAAAGAATAGCTAAAACTTTGCTTTCAGGACACGCTTTTGCTTCGGGTAACAAACACAAATAATGTAAGGAACCAACAATCTATCTTGAACGTTGCTAACCTCTGAGAAAAAGGTTTGGACAGTGACCTTGTGAAAGAAACCGTCTACCAGTATTAAAAATTAGACTTTTTAATTTCATTTTCCATACCATTTTCTACACCAACGTTTTAAACTATTGTAGAAAAGTTTTTAACAATTCTCTTAAAAATCGAAAATGTAAACTAACCAATAAAGCGTAAAACTTCTTAAAGGTTGACTTAATTTTAACTTGATTTTTAGTCAGATGTAATTTCAATGTTTTTACATTTTTAAACAAACTTCAACATGTTTTTAATATTTTTGATTCAATCTTCTAAAATAAAACTTTTTATTTAATTTACGCCAACGTAACACTGTTCGATATGTTAAAAAGCTCCTAAAACACTTTATACGGGTGCTTATGGGCTATATCCAAGAAAAAAATTTGAAAGCGTTGTAATAAGAATTAGACAGGTAGGCGTTAATTAACAACCAATTACGATCAATCATCGTCCCTCAAACCTAACGATAACTATTATAACAAACCGAGTAAAAACGATTCAAGTTAAATCAAATTTTTTATTTTTACTAGCTTAATAAAACTTTGAAAAACCAATTTTTTAAAAAAAGACCGCTTGACACTAGTTAAACCAAAATTCTTTAATTTTTCTTTCTCCAAATAAACTTTTTAACCAAAAGTTTCATCAATTAATATTAACAATATGATCCATGAATATAATTTTATACAGTTTTCACACGAAGGTTTTGTGGTCAGGTTCTTAAAATTATTTAAACAAAATTATCTAAACACTATTTAAAGATTTTCTCAAGAGCCTCACATTGTAAAGGTTTTAGTATGGAAACAGTAAATTCCTTCTATGTAAAAAAATTTAACTTTTTGAAAGGCCTATCTTTCTTTCAAGTGTCTTACATTTTAAAGTTTTTAATAAAAAAACACTATCTTGCTTAAAGAATCTAAAAAATTTTTCTTCAAAAGTGTACGTTTTTTCCAAGTGTCGCAGAAGTTTGTTAGTTTTTAGAACCAAATCCTAAAAAAATTCGACTTTATTTTAGGTTTTTGCTATTTTTTTTAACGCATAGCAACAATTCAATCTCAAAATTTTTATCACAATTGTTTTCTTAATTGCGCAAATGTTGTAATTTTGTCAAACTCCTTGTATAATTGTTGCACAGAAGCAAATATTTCGACTTTTGCACGGTTCAAAAATTCTCATTTTACTTAGTTTTTTCTTTCCAAAGTGAAAAGAGTTGCATTAAAGGTTTTAGCTTAACTAAATATCGATTTGTTGTTTTTAAATTATTAATACTAGGCAACAATACAAACATTTCAAAGTAAACTAACAAAAAGTTGACTAATCAAGTTTATTAGACTCATCTCTTCATTAAAAGATATCAATTTTTGACTTAAAGAGTTTTTTCACCTTGTAACCTAAATTTTTTCAATGTACTTTGCATTAAAAGGTGTTTAGCATCACAAAATTTCACAAGATTTTCTCAAGTTGAAACCGTCTTGATTGAAAAATAGCAAATTTGGCGTTAAAAGTTGTTTGATTTGCAAATCAATATCTGTTTTTAGCAACTGTTTATTCATCATGTGACCTAAATGTGATGCTTTAAATTAACTTTATGATAAAAATCAGTCAACCTTACAAATTTTAACTAGTTTAAGTTGAAGCCGTTTGTGCCTCAAAAAAAAATCAGAAACATTACGTTTCAGCATGATTTAATTTTGCCTTTTTACAAGCAAACTTTTCGATTCTAGTGAAACAAACCTACATTTTACTTTGTTCACGTTTCAATAAGAATTTTATTTAAGATTTTTTTTTTAACCTAAGAATCTTTTTTATTTTTCAATTTGAAGTCACAACTTGCGTATTTTGATTTATAAACCTAAACTTTCTTAATCTATTATGCATGTAACTTGTAGAGTACATCAATTTTTATGCTTTCAACTGGTCCGTTACATTTTTATTTAAGAAATTTTCTTGACTTTACGTACTGTTATCTTTAGTTATAAAAAATTATCACAATTTGTTAAAAATTTTCTTTTATCATGATTTATAAGTTTGTTGGATGGTGAAATGTTAGATAAAAGTTACAATCGCAGTTATTTTTAACGGTGAAACATGTGAGCTCTTGACGGTTTTTTTCTTGGTAGGTTTAATATCACTTTCTACGTGATAATAAGAAATAAGTGCGTTTAACATTTAACTTCTTAAGTGTTTACAAAACTTGTAAAAAATTACAAAATTTGGGGTAAAAAAGAACAAAATAAAGTGAAATAATTTGATAACGTTTTCAAATAGCGTAGAAAAGGTGCTTTACCAAAAGCGTGTTGCTGTGTTTTAAGTTAATTTTATGATCGTACGCTTTCTCTAGGTCCACGAGTACACAATGTAGTTCTCTTTGACCTTCCCTGTACTTTTCCATCAACATTCTTAAGAAAAACATGACATCGGTGGTTCCCTTTCCTGGCATAAATCCATATTGCTGTTTGCTGATCTCCACTCTATCCCTTAACTTGGTTTCAATAATTCTTTCCCATACTTTGATTGTGTGGCTCATTAGCTTTATTTTTCTGTAGTTTCCACAGCACTGTGCGTCCCCTTTGTTTTTATAGATTGGGATAAGCACACTCCTTCTCCATTCTTCTGGTATTCGTTCACCCATTAATAACAGCGGACAGCAATATCTTGGCATCTCCGGAAGCAGGTCGAAGTAATTGCTTACTCTATGTATAGCGCCTCCGTCGCTTTCCTGCGAGTCAGGAGGATAAATATAGAGATTAAAATAAAAAAAAAAAAAAAAGTCTGTTGAACAGTCTGGTCAAAAACTCTATCCCCATTTTTCTCATGCACTTCCAAACTTCTACTGGCAACTCAACTGGCCCAACTGCTTTACCTTTTTTCATCTTTCTTAGTGCGTTCTTTACTTCTTCTCTACTGACACAATTTACTTCTTCATTAACCACTTCTGGTTTCTCTGTCCTAGGGTCTCTGTTATTTTCCTCGTTCATCAGTTTCTGAAAGTACTCCTTCCATCTCTTTAACACTGCTTCCGAATTTACCATAACATTACCGTTTTCATCCTTTATAACCCTCACGTGCTGTACATCTTTCCCTGCTCTGTCTCTCTGCCTAGCCAATCTGTACAACTCCTTTTCACCTTCTTTTGTTTCCAAACAGGTGCGGTGAGCATGCACAATTTTTTGTGCATGTTATAACGTATATTGTTTAGTTGCCGTTTCCTTATTTGCAACCTTTGCTCTATTTTGTCTTCAATTATTATGAATTGTTTCTTTTGGATGGATGCGAATAAAAAAAAAAAGAAAACTACTACTACTACTACTACTACTACTACTACTACTACTACTACTACTACTACTACTACTACTACTACTACTACTACTACTACTACAATCTAGCATATAAATTGTCATACGCACATCCCTTCGCCATCGCAACTGCCTTCTTTGCCTTACTCTTCTTTTCTTTGTAGATCTTTTTAGTATTTTCATTTCTTATTTTGTCCCATGCTTTCCTTGCCTCTTTCTTTTCTTTTATGCTCTCCTGAACTTCCTCATTCCACCACCATGTCCCCTGTCTTCTTTTCGTTTCCCAAATGTCACTCTCAGTACAGTTTCAGCTGTTTTTCTTAGATTTCTGCAGTTTTGTCCCACTCATCAGGTAACCCGTCCTTGCCTCCCAAAATCCTGGTCACCTCTTATCTAAACGCTTTTTGACAGCTTGTCTCCTTCAGTTTCCACCATCGTATCTTTGGCTTTACTCTCTCTGGCTTTTTCTTTTTCACCATAAGAGCCATTTTGCATACCACCATACAGTGCTGCTTTGCGACACACTCATTCAATATTACTTTAGAATCGCACATTTCCTTCAAGTTCCTGCTTCTGCACATCACATAATCAACTGGGGTACTTTTTCTTCCACTCTTGTACGTCACCTGTGTTCATCTTTTTTTTTGAAATAAGTATTGACAATCGCCAAATTTATCCTTTTCCCAAAATCCACAACCATCGATCCTTCTTTGTTTCTTGTTCCAGCCCCGTACCTCCCCATTATATCCTCATCCCCTATGTTTCCTTCGCCCATATGTCCATTAAGGTCTGCACCAAGAACTATCCTCTCTTCTTTTGATATACTTTCTGTCAACCCATCCAGGTCTTCCCAAAAATCATTTTTCTCCTCCATGCTGTTGTTAACCTGGCGTTAAAAAAATGGCAAAAATCTAAAATAAAGTAGAACTTTTTTAGGATTTGGTTCTAAAAACTAACAAACTTGACTATTCGCAGTACTTTCCTGTGGTTCTTTTACCCCTCGCTTTGCAGCAACTGAGTTTTGAATTATGTCTGTATTTTCATTTTCTGTGGGCATAGCTGCTTTCTCATAACCAAACTGCTGTTCAACGTTCTGCATTGCTATTTCAATAAGATTTTTTTCTGGTCGAATGCCGGCAGTTGGCTGATTAGCTCCATCACACTGATTTTTTTTGTTAGTTTCAATGCACCCGCTTCACTGCTGGCATCTGTTGCTGACGCAAGAAAGCAATGATTGGTCGTATCATCTTTACCATATGATTTTCAATTTTCTTTTTTTTGCGCTTGCTAGTACCAATTTCAAATCTTTTACTCATAATAAGGTCAGAATACGAAAAGTAAAAAATAATGTTATAGCTTGATCGAAAGTAGAGATAACGTAGGTATTAGTACCTCTAATAAAAAGATAAGTCGATGAACGAAGTTATTTCGATAAAATCTATATACCACATTAACAGCAAAAAGTAGCCTGCACAGTCTATAATGTATTTCAATAACATGTCAACTACCGGCACTGTTTTTCATTGTAATAGCTGTATTTTCATTATACAACTGTTCAACTAATTGTAATTCATTGTAAATGCATATACTAACCATTGATTGACTTCCTTCTCATTAGTAGCCAAATTACAAAGTTCAAAGTGGCTCAAAAAGTTGCAAGCATTGAAATTGAAAATTGAATAAAGCTTAGCTTCTAACGGCAGCCCATTGCTACTCGTACCCAATCCGGCAGCTCCACACACACGTAACATACAAACTAAACTATTAAAAATGGTGACGTTTTTTATCAATATTTTTCAATTAGGTTTCAGTACGAAGCACATAATAATTAAAATTAGACCGAATACTTACAATAAAATTACAAACTTTTTTTCTTTCAAATTTAAAATTAAAAAAAACTAAGAATAAATTTTAGCTTAAAATTGAATATCCAGGCCCCTACAGGTTTTAGGCCCCTTAGCTTCAGCTTGGCAAACTTATAGCTAATCTGGCCCTGACGTCATTACGTGCACAACGTCAATTGTGCGTTCACTCTAAATAAGAAATTTTGAGGAGCGTTTTATCATCACGTACGGTAAATAAGAGATTTACGCAAATCCTAAAGCTTCTTTTTAACCGCAATTGTCTAACGTAGGTCTGTTAAGAGGTTTAGAAGTTATTCATCTTCTCTGGAATCGTTATAAAAAGTTAAATCTTAAAACTCTGCTTCAAGAAAGGTGTTTCGATGCACTCAAAAACTACTTTTTCTTTGGATAATAATATTAAATTTGTTATTAAAAGGAATTTAATTTAAAAAAAATCATACTTATTCTTTCTTTTCTTCAGATAAAATCCCAGAAGTATATACTGTTCTTACATTATTTATGTCAGTATTTGGCACATACATCACTTGTTTATCCAGATATCCTAATTGTCCGTTGAAATATGTGTACAGATTTGGACCTTTTGCATTATGTTTTGTGCTGGGCAACTTTCCTTGTGTTATTCGGTATGTAAATAATTTTCTTTTGCTGCTAATTCGTTATTTAATATGACCTAAGTAAGTAGAAATGTTAATAAAATACTTGTATATATTTGAAAATAAATACAACAATACAAAGCATTCAGTTTTTTTCATTCTAAATTTGTTATTTCAAGAATAGCTCAAATTTTGTTAATACACAAATTAGTTTAACTTTTCGGCAAAACTTTAAATACCTGGCCAACAATAAAACCGAAGTGTATTTTGGACCCAATTTTAAAAGGTTTGTTACTAATTAAAAATACTTTAAACCTATGGGCTTCTGAAGACATCTCTGCACCTATAAGAGTGGCATGATGATCGCTGAGGCTCTTAAATAGGCGCGCAGGTCGATGACGAGATGCTTAGAAATGTGCGGAGTTGTGAAAAAAATACTAAAAAGGGCCACAGATGTGCCTGAATGCTCTCTGTCTTCAACTCGATAAATAGAAATACATTAAACAAAAAAACAACAAGAACTATTGACAATATCAATGCATTTTTCTCAGAAAGAAATAAGACAACAGCAAAATTTTTAAGTGGAGTCAAAACTTTTAAAATTTTTTAGATATTTTTCGAACGACTCGTCGATTATTAAAGGCGAACAACTATTACCGCGTCATTGTACTCTTGGGGAAAACTATCATCAAACATTTCAAATGCAATTTTTCTTTTTTTTAATGGCAATTCTATTTGTGGGATTTCGATTTCCTGAAAAATGGTTTGCTGGTATTTTTAGTTTCTTTTTCTACAACATGTGCTTATTTACCGTAAGATTTTATTTTTTTGGTGATAGCAAAGTTTGAAATGTTACGACGTCGAATGCATCTTTTATAAAAAGCTCGACCTATTTTTATTTATTATCAACTGGCCGTAAGCTTCATTTTTATTATTCATGAAAAATGTAAACGTTTTGATTGATTTCATTTATGAAATGGTTTTTTTAATATTTTTGTTTACTGATTTGTGTTTTCTATACTTATTTTAACGGCAATTTTTTGCTGTCATTGAAGTAGGCTAATGTTAATTTTAGTGCTTTAAACAAAAAATTTATTCTTGTTTTCATTAACTATATAATCACTTTTTGAAATTTTTTTATTTTTCATTTCTTATCTGTTACAGTAATCAAAAAATATTCATTTTAGAAAATATTTCTCCAATTTTAGGTTTACCAAACTTTTTCTTTGTTAATACTACGTTAAGGGGGCAAATTTTGAGCTAAGCCTGGAGAGAAAATCTACGCAAACAAATTTTTGTTGCTTGTTATCATGATTATATCTTCAATGAATTATGATGCATATAAATATTTAAGGCTAAAATAAATCATAATAACAATTAAATGTCGCCCAAGGAATAAACTTTTTTACGAATAAACAAATTTTTTACTATGCAAGGGCTGCAATCTGTGTTATTGCGTTATAAATCTTATTGCTTGAAATAGCACTTAACGCTGAAAACTTATTACAGTTGTTGTAAACATTTGGCTATTTTACTGTGTTCACGTTTTATTATTTTTATTCTAAAAGCTCAAAGTAGGACAAGCTAGGCTTATGAGAATAAACAGTTATTAACTGTAATTGGTTGATCATTTAAGTTAATCATTTAAAAAATATTGATTTGAAGGTTTAAAGAAGAACTGCAGATGCGTTTTTTTCATGTTCTTTTTTGAACTTCTTATTGCTTTGTTTAATAGCAAAAATCACAAGCCTCTAATAAAATCTTGGTTATCATTGATCAACACTGCAAACAATAAAATAATTGCACTATATAAAAAATTACAAGCAATTTCAAATAAAAATATTTAATGTTAGAGTTCATTTCGATAAACTTTGCCAAAAATTAAAAATAAAATTCAATTTTTACTTCAATTTTAGTTTTTTCTTGATTACTGAGCAAAATATGCAGAAGCAATTCTCTCTATAACGTTTTCTACAGTCAATTTTTTCAATTTCGGACTTCATTTGACTTTAAAAGAAAAAAGAAGTTAAGAACAAAAAAGAATCTGTACTTGTTGTACATTTTTTTCTTCCTAGATGAATCTTAAAATCTCTTTTATTTCGTGTACCAGTCCTCATTTTATGTAGAGCTTCACTGAGTATGTAATGGTGGTGTTGTTGGTGGGGTTATTCAAATCATTACTTTTTAATATTCTTCTTGGAAGAACAAAAAAACAAGTGAAGACCCAAAAAAGGTCTTTATTTTAACTATCAATTTTTTCTTACAAGATGAATTTTAAAAAGTGACTCTCTTTTTATTTCTTGCACCAGGTCTCCTTTTTGTAAAGCATCACTGTGTATGTCAGTGATATGGTTGTTTAAGATATTTATTATCTACAGGAACATTTGACATTGTTGGTCACTCCCACCAATGGTTTCATATTTGTGTAGCAGCCGGGATTTATCAGCTGCATTTAACGGGCGAAAACGCAATGCGGGAAGCGATACAATTACGTGATCAAAAGTAAGCTTTTTGACCCCAAGAGCGTGAATGTTATACTGACATAAATATTAAGACCAATGCATTTTATCTACTTTTGTTCTTTTCAAAACTTTTTTTATTTAATTTTTAAATTAAAGTGTAAGTTTGTTTAATATTTTTAACCTACAATGCAAAAATCTAAAAAACTTTTTTTTTTCAAAAGTAATTTTAATTACTTATTTATCAATCAATTTTTAATAACCAGGAAACACTGGAAAAGCCTTAAAAGGTTTGTGAGTAGTAAATTTGACCTATATATTAGTTGCTTTTTCCTTTCCTAATCAAAAACTCTCCCCTGTCCAAATTGTGCAGTGAATAATTTTTTCGCAATTGTTTTACATGCTGCTATCGATTTGGATTAAAAAATAAGGAAGACTAAAAATTAAGATTTTTTTAAACAAAAAGTCTTCAGTTGAGGCTTATTTTTTTTGGTTAAACGTCAAGTAAAAATTTTTTTATTTTTTGGTCTTTACTTCATGTACTGTAGTTAGTAATTTAGGTAATTAACCGTCCTCATACTTTCGTCTGTTCGGTTGATAGCTTTGTTTGTAACTTGACATTGTTGCTTAAAATAAGATAAAATAAGGACGCAAAACCAAAGTGAGAACGTTTTATAGAAATAAGTACAGCAAAGTTTTTCAAGACACTTGCTTCCAAAATAAGGACAAAATTTAAAAATAAGAACGCTGTGGTAGCCTTGAGCATACGCTTTCTTCCGTTTAGCAAGAAAATGATCCTACTCTGATTAATTTTTGGCCTTGACCATAAAAAGTTGAAGGGTCACTAGGATTCACGGATCAATATTTATGGAAGGCAGAGTGGGAAAAAAGTTAAAAACCAAACCTTTTATAACTTTTTATGTTTTAAATAAAAGTTACCATGCAACTAAACTATTTTTATTTCAGAGAAATCAATGAAGAGTCATTGAGCATTTCAGCATGGACAACATTTGCACCATTAATATTTTTACTTTTTGTACTTCCTTTATTCGTTTATCAAACTTCAAAGAACGTGGGTGAAATCGTTGAGAAAAATCGAAGAAAAAAAGTTTAACCACTTTCTTAATTTTTAATAAAATTTAAAGTGACAAGATTTGAAGTTATAATGCAAACCAGTTTTATCATATACTATTGAAATATTATTTTTTAGCTTACAATAAAACTACAAAAGCGGTACAATAGAATCATCGGAGGTTATCCCAATCTGCTACCTCAATTACCAAAATACTCTTAGAAACACTTAAGATACCTATGAACTTTTTTTAGTTTTTTAAAAGTTCTATTTGTAACTAAGAATTGCTTGTCAATATTACAAAGTAAAGATTTTTTTCTGAAATCCATTGTGAGAAGCAACTTGAGAGCGAGTCAAACTCATCATCTAGAGTTTTTGCTTCTGTACCGATTCTTTTGAAATTGCCCGACAGATCATTAGCCCAAAATGCCTGTCTTATATTCACAACAAAACAAAGATTGGAGTTGAACCCAAGACCATGTCGAATGTCGATAACTTGAACGAGTGCATAAGAAATAATTGGTTCTAGACGTTTACTTTCGGCTTTTGACTTTGTTCAGTTATTATCTCCAATAATTTATTTTTTGTAACAGTGATTTTTATCTTTACATGTAGTGATTAATATGATATTAATTATTATGGCTTCTCATCATGGTTTGCCTTTGTTATCATTGCTTGCTACAGCAAGGACACGGACATCGCATAATGCTAATGAAAAACTAGAACTATTTTAAACCTTACGTATTTTTCAATCATTCAAATCTTGTAAATAATTTTAAGATATACCGGATCAATAAACTTATTTTTTTTATTTTTTAACCGGTTCTTTACCAGATCCCGGTAAAATTTAAGAACAGTTGTATTTGAAATAAATATTATTAAAGATGTCAAATGTGCTTTTTTCATACCAAAGTTAAAATAGTCAGAAAAATCAACGGTTGCGTAATTACGTCAAACAATTAAAAATGGCAATTAGATGAAACTGAAAAAAAAGCAAAAAACGAGTCCTGGCAATTTGAGGCTTCAACAAATTACCAGTTTTCTCAATTCAAATCTTTGACGTAGCACATCTATATTGAACGCACATTTATTAATGAGAAGGAACACATGAAACATTTTCACATATCATTTGGCATTACGAGGGTAAACTAGTTTATTCTGGGCAAATTCTTCCTCTATTTATTTGCAATTTAACCACGATTCTTGACTTTTTAAAAATTTTCCTAGCAATTAGAAAGGCAATTAATAAACAGCTGTCGCTTTAAGTTTAACGATAAGTTGAATCTCAGTTTCACAAAAAAATAATTGAGATGAACAGTAACGTCACAATCCACCAATGGTTTCTCAATTAAACTTGAAGAGCGGGTTCACTCAGCAATTAGCATAATTATAATAAAAAAATTTTACTTTTAATTTAATTCCTAAAAAGAAAAAACGATAATTCTAACAATTTTTAATTTTTTCCATTTAAATAGCTGTTATGGTCATGGCCGAACCGGTCAAACAGTTTAAGATCACTTTCTTCGTGAGATGATCTCTGACCATCGATTTAAACGGAGCGTCAAATAGTTAAAAATAATGTTTCGGTTTAGGTTCAGACAATTTTATTTTTGCTGATTTTTTTCCAGTATTGCTTTAGCAAATTATGTTTTAATTGGCTTAGTTCCGGTTCAGGTTCAAAATATCTTGGTTCAGGTGTGGTTTAAGTTCATGGAAACAAATGTTTAATTCGGGTTTGGCTTATGCCCTGTTCCTAAAAATTGTCTCTTCTTTTCATTTCTGACAAATCAGAAAAGAATTTTTTTATTGACTTTCATAACATGTTTATGAAAAAAATGTTCGCATCGTAATAAAACTTTCATTAATATAGTTAAAAGCTTTGTTCTTCTCTAAAAAACTGGGTGTTGCGTTCTAGCTGCTTGTTTTTCAGCATGTGGAACAATAAAGCAAAAAGTTGGCTTGCAGAACATTTTTAAAACGCTAACTTGCGCAACTATCACACGGAAAAATATTATTTATACGCTAGCTAATACAAGCAGCTTGAAAATAGACCCTTTTTATTTTCCCAATGCTTTAAAGCAGGGGTACACAAATAATGAGTCGCGAGAGAACGTAAAAAAAAATGCAAATGATTGTGAAAGTACGAACGGATGAAGATATTCTTTTTTAGTCTTGACTTCAATTTCGGAAATAAAAGTATTTAATTTTCGGGTTCCAAACATTTTTTAAATAGATTTTGAGATCGCAAAAACTTTAGAAATAGTTTTTTAATATTGCAAAAAACATTCGCGGACCTGTTCTTTAAAATATAAGGTAGTCGTCTCTTCAACATATCGCCCAAAAAAATTGTTCATGATATTTCTGTACTAGGCCTACCATACAATAAGTAAAAATGATGAGTAAAAAAAATTGAGCAACTAGAAAATTAAAGTATAATTCGTTTACAAATACAAGGAGACTCAAAAAAAAAAAAAAAAAAGTAGAACTCATACAAATTTTACTAAATCTTATCAACATCAATAGAATTTCAAGATACTTGGTCGATTTAAAAATCAATCTTTATACCATCATTTCTCAAAGTTTTAGTTATTTTGGTTGCTTTACAATAAAGTTATGTTCTGTTTGAAATATGCTCCAAATGGGTACAACAGCATTGGAGGCAAATTTGCAGATGTCACTCAAAACTGTCAATCGTTCAAACCGATCTCTCTTTTGGGGTTTCTCAAATTTTGCTGTATTTAGGGCCTTTAATTCACCAATGTTTAAACTAAAGGCACTAAATGCAGCAAAAATTTGAAAAATCTCAAAAGAGAAATCAGTTGAATGATTAACAATTTTTCGTGACGTCTGCAACTTTGCATACTTAACCAGTACCCATTTTTATATAGTACAGTGCTTCCTCGATTAAACAGGTCAAGTTCGGTCGTTACTTCAAATATTTGAACGGATAAGCAAAAAACCGGTTAATCGAATTCTTATACTGAAACTAACAAAAGTGTAGGCCTACAATATTGTATACATTTATTGTTTAGATCAGGGATGTCTAACCTGCGGCCCACTTAATGTTTTTATGCCGGCCACTGCTTACTCAAATTTTGAGTAATATTTTCATAGCTGTATCGTAGGTTTCTCAAAACTGTGTGCAGCAAACTTACTTTTTTTGACAAAAATCGAGAAACCAGAATAAAATTTAAAGTAAAGATCTTATTTTGGAGATTACTACGTTTTTGAGATGAAAATCGAGAAATCAGAGTCAGATTCAAAGTGAAATCCGGGGATGCGGACTCGGACTCGGACTCGGGACTCGTCAATTTGGTGCAATATAGTTAAACTCGAACTTGGAATCGCGAAAAAGTAGCGAGTCCGGCGAGTCCAACTTTTTAGATTTCATGCAGGGTCGACGATTTGAAGGTTTTGCAGATTATTGTTATTAATATTTATTGAGAAAAAAATGCCAAACCTTAAATGAAAAATGAAAGAAAAATTAAAATATAATTTTGTTTATATTATTCCTTCACTTCCGGCAACTTCACTATTCTAAATTTATAACTGTTTCTTACTACTTGTGTGTTGCGCTCAAGGTTGTCACTTTTTTGTAATACCGAGCGTTCAAACAGGGCGCCGGAAAGCCATTTTGTCAAAGGGGGGGCAAAATTTATAAAAGACATCTTATTTTTTAAAAACGCACTCTTTTTATAAAAAAAAGATTTTGCAGAATTGCCATTTTGTATTGCGACCATTTTCAGCGCGTACATCTAGCGATGGATAAAAAAATCATCACTTTCAATCAATGTGAAAAATCTCTATTTTATTCCCAAATTTTAGGCGAAGACTAAAAAAAAGTGCATCACTTTCAATCAGTGGCTAAAATTTCCATATTCGTCTCGATTTTTAGGTGAAAACTAAAAAAAAGGTCCTCACTTTCAATCGAGCCATGATCGCTACTTTTGTCCAAAATTTAAGGTGCAAAGCATAACCAAAAAAAATAACATTCACCTTCAACCAATCTGATATTTTGATCAAGTTTCTATCATTGTAGGAGCAAATCTGACCCAATGCTTCTGTATATGGGCACCAGTAGGCTATACAACTTTTTTGTAAGGAGAATGGGGCAATTTTAAGAGATCAAAAAGACAGGGATAATTTCCCCCTGTTTCCCCGCTCCCGAGATCTCCTGGTATTTAATACTTGTACAAAAAATATTACCAGTGACTCGTACATTTTATTTCAACTTATGTCAGTTCTTGACTTGCTTCTTCCGTAAAAGTCAAAGGAACAATTTTTAGTTTTAGACAGGGGTACGCATTTGGGACTCGGACTCGGACTTGTCATTTTAGCTTGGACTCGGACTCACTTTAAAATTTTGACGAGCTGCATTCCTGGTGAAAACCATTTTTTAGAGATCGCTAAGCTTTGAAGACGAAAATCGAGAAAATAAAGTCAGATTCAAAGTGAAGATCTTTTTGCGGCTCGCCGACTATAACTGAATTTATAATTTGTCCCATTATGAAAAAAGGTTAAACATCCTTAGTTTAGATGTACACTGTGCTAAAAAATAAATCAATGTTGAATTGTTTGCGAGTAGAATCACGCTTTCTCTGTAGATTCTCAATTAATTTTAAAATAACGTACTATGGTATGCACTACTGCTGTGATGTACTAAAATACATGGTACAAAGTATAGCGGCTGGACAATTGAATGCCGGATAAAAGAGGTACAATCAAAGAATTGCAACCGAAAAACAAAACAATCAAAGAATTGCAATTGTAACGAAATAAAATCGCTTTTCTTTGGGCAATACAAGTCTGATTTTTAAATATTTGTGACTTCATCATTAAACCATAGTCATTTTATTTTACAATCAAACTCTCATATCCCTCAAAGGTTGTATATTCACAGTGATGGCCTAATACAGGGGTTCCCAAACTGGGGTACATGTACCCCTAGGGGTACATTTAGGCTTCTGAAGGGGTACATTATTATGTGACAGAATGTCCTTATTTAAGTTAAATTCCGTGTCCGGAAGAAATAATAGACTCAAATGTCTAGAATTTTCGAATCCGGTCGATTGTAATTACGTCAAACAGGACAATTAAGAGGGAAGACTTTTTTTTACAGATCACCGTGATTTTGGGTTTGAATGGGGAAATTTTCTGGCTGCTGTAAAGTGAAGACTTTTCTTTTTTTTTTAAAGATCACCTTGATTTTCGGCATTAATTGGGAAAATTTGTATCTGATTCAAATTGAAGACCTTTTTTCTTTTTTTTTAGAGAATACCTTGATTTTGGGATGAAAATTGGAAAATATGTGACTGAATCCAAATGAAGACCATTTTTTTTTTAGAGATCACTATGATTTCAGGACAAAATTTCTTCTACGTCCAAGAATCTCAGACAACTTTTTTGTCCTATCCATAACATAAAGTACTAGAAAATCATGATTTGGGCAAAACTTCATTGCTTCCCCAAAATTTTTTGGGCTGGTACGCCTATGTTGGGCATGAATAGGGGGAAAATTAGAGACTGATTCTAAGTGAAAGCCATTTTTGTTAGAGAAACGTCACAAAATTTTGGGGGTACATGCAAACCTGCTACAGTGTCCAAAGGGTACCGATGAACTAAAAGTTTGGGAAACCCTGGCTTAACAAAAAGCGGGCCTGGTGCAAGAAAAGTAAGGGAGGTGACTGTTTAGTGTCCTACAAAAGGTAGCTGAAGCAATTTTTAGTATATGAAAGCAAAGTGATCACTAAAAAAAAGGTGTTCACTTTAAATCGATCTCGGATTTCCAAATTTTTCTCCCAAAATCATTGTGTTTTCTAAAAAAAAAGGTCTTCACTTCAAATCCAAATCGGATTTCCCAATTTTTCTCCCAAAATCATGGTGTTCTTTAAAAAAAAAAAGGTCTTCACTTCTTCGAAATGTAGTTGTATATAGTTGTTCCGTTCCTAAAAATCGCCCAAATTATGTAGATTCACAATCTCATAAAAAATCTCTTTGATTTCGCGTTGGTCCGGCTCAAATAGCCGAAGAAATAACAGTTTTATAAGTAATTTAAATATTTTACATTTATTTATAAGAAAATGGCAACACTGCTTAATTTCACGAATCCCGAAGTACATTCCAGAACTATCCGCTTGACCTGTTTTGTCTATGACGTGATCATGTCAGAACATTCGAGTAACCTTACCAATGGTATAAATACGGGTCGCTGAAAAGCAGCATTATTAATTCGATGTTTCGTTGTGGTAACTTAAAATTGGAAAATTGTTAACTGTGTGAAGTCATAGTTTTTGAACGCAAGTCTTTGGTTGTCTACGTGATTGTGAAGAATTAAGCTATTGAGCTTTAACCTGTTGCTTTGATTTATACTATTCGGGCTCCTAAGTGGATTGGAGCATATTTTTTAATAAAGAAGATATTGTGGTAGTCTAAGCTGTGAATTAGCTAGACTATATTTTTGCTGTCGCTGGTTCGAAGGTCAGATCCAGCAAGAAGATTAAGAAATTTATCGTTTAGTAGACACCTAGATTGCGTTATTGGCGAGGCCTTCTTTACAGGCGCCAAAAAAGGTAGACGATTAAATAACGTAATAAGTTACCGAATAAACTTTCCAAAATTTAAAAAACTTAAATTTGTGGAAGTAACAAAATTTCAAACTTTTTTAACATCGGAACAATAGTGTGTAAACTTTCGTCAACTACGGAGGCATTTTTTCAAATTTTTTTCCTTTTTTTGACATGCCATCGATGTCCTGCTGCTGCTTTGTAAAAATAGAGCAATTTCTTGTGTAGGGGGCCACTTTTTGATCTATTTTAGGGAGGGCTTGGTGCGGCCGCATCGCTCGCACCCTATCAAAGCCATCACTGTATATTCAAATTGGTTATGTGCATGATTATTTATCATTTTTTTAGCTATAAGCGACTGGTTTAAACAGTCTCAGACTGCGAATTATACATACTGGCATAAGTGTTGACACAGGGTTTAGGGGATGCTTTTGGACCAAGGCCAGAAAAATTAAAAAAGCTTGGATTTTGAGTAAAATGTTTTTTTAGTTTTTATTTCCTATGTAAAGACAAAACACATTTTTAGGCCCTCACTTTCGGTTGAACTTTTTTTGGTCATCGCATGACTTCAAAAACGAAACACGTTGATAAAAAGACCGTTTTCTTGAGTGAATACAAAAGAAAAACAAATTTTTCAATCCTCATTTTCAATTTAAAGTCTTTTTCGTTTCCACTTGAATTCTAAAAAAAAAATAAAACTTTAATTTGAGTTAATTTGAGAGCCCGCGTTTTAACACGGTGCTGGGCTTGGATTTTTTGCGTAATGACCTGGAGTTCTCAATTTTCTGAACAGTTAAGGCAAATCTTAAAACTTAAACCATATCAAATTAGCTGATCATAGATACAAAATAAAATTAACTTTATTTTTGAGATATGATTGTTGTTAAAAGTTTAAAGACAAACTAATTTTTTAATGTTTTTTTATGACACCAAGATATTACATTAGATCAGTTGTTCTCAAACTTTTCTGCACGTCGACGCCGCTTCGAGCAAAAATTATTCTTTCGAGCCCAAAATCCAGTGTACACTCTTAAGTAACGTAATATATCATTGAAGTAAAGGCTTTTTTTGGTCTTTAGTTTCATGCAACTATGTTTTTTTCATTAGATGTGAAGAAAAACTAATGAAGACCAAAAAAGGCCTTTACTTTTATAACTATGCATTTTTTTATTTAGTACTATTGCAAAAACGATACCATTAATCCAGCAAACGCCAACACTTATTCATTGAGCTCCTTGCTATTTATCGACCACTGGGGTTGTATCAACAATTTTGTGAACCTCTCCATCATATACTGATGAGTTGCATTATTCTCGTTTTTTGTATGTTTAATACAGGCTAATTACTCATTAATTGTCAAATAGTAATTGACCATCATTGACCAACAGATGGTAAGCATTTTTTTTTTCTACATTTCATTTGGCTGAATCGGTAAAAAAATCTCTTTTTTGAGGTTCAAAAGACCAGTCAGGAGTTCTCCAGAAGAAAAGCAACACGTTGAAGTCTCAAATAAATGAGCTTCTTGAAGTCAGTAAACCTGCAGTGTATGAGGCTTTGGTCGACATTGATAATAATATTTTTCTGATTGAATGATGATTTTGTGATAATGTCGCACTTCATTCTTAATCTTAATGTTAACTGTATAAACCTACAGTTAATTTTCAGCCTTTTGCATTTTTAAGATTTATATTATGACGTCATATTCTCCATCGTACGCAGTGGTTGCATAATCGGTACGCCACCCCTACTTAATTTATTTTGTCTGCAAGTTGTTTTTAAAAGTGATTATACAGAGTAGTTTTATTGTTTAATTTAAAGCGCATTGATTGACGGAAGCTTTTAAGTTATTTGTGAAGAGCAATGCGGCTGCGACGACGGAATTTCTAGCAGTATCCACTAGTTTGGAGCATATTCTATTTTGTATGTTACATAACTATATAGTTTTGTACTTGGTCTCGTAATCGTATTTGTGACGTCATAAACCGCTTTATTCGATTGCTAAATTTTGCACAATAATTAATCTAAAAATTTCAGCTTGTTTAGGTATATTTGCTTTCTAGCTAGAATATTTGTTGATTCCTATATATAGCTTGAAGTTTGTTTTTCATTCATTTCAGTTCAAGGTAAATTGCAGAGATCGCTTTGTGTTATTGTTGCCTGCGGAGTTTGTTTAAGAGTTTAGTTGTTAATTCTTTACTCAAATTGCTGTTGATGAACCTGCACCTGATCACTTTTATGTGAAATGGTCAAAAGTATCTCGGACAAATAAAGCAAATTATCATGAAACTACTAAACATTATTTCAATAATAGTTTTCTCCCTTTTGATGTAATAAAATGCTATGATGCTCATTGCTGTCACCAAAAACATTTACAACTTATCAATAAGCTTTACTCAGATATTGTATATAGTCTCTTGCAACCATCAAAAGATGTCCTTGGATCTTCTTGTCCTCGTCTTTCATTTTATCCTATTCCAGGTTGGAATGATTCAGTGAAATTGGCACATATTTGAGCAAGAACTTCTTATCTTTCCTGGATTAAAAAAGGCATACCAAAGAATGGTGAGATTCTAACTAGAATGAAATCAACAAGAAAACTAAGATGGTGCAAAAGACTGAAAGACCAAAAGTCTGCTGATGCATTGGCCAAGGCATTTTATTTCGATACTTCTTCTAAGGCAGGAGCGTCCAACCTTTTTTGATTCGAAGACCATTTTGGCTCATCAAAAATATTGGCGGTCCAAGCAAACAATACACCCAATTTTCGTCTCAAAATCAAGGTGTTCTCTAAAAAAAAAAGATCTTCACTTAAATTCAGCTTCATATTTATCAATTTTTATCTCAAAATCATCATGATTTTCACTGAAAACTAGCGATCTTCGAAAAAACAAGATAAAAAGAGGTCTGCACATGGAATCTGTCTTCGATTTCTGCCTGGATTTCTGTCAAAATGGCGGGACAGAGCTCTTCGAAAAATCTTGCGCAGGCCACTCAAAACTTTTACGTGGGTCAAATGTGGTCGCGTGTTGGACACCCCTGTTCTAAGGCCTTCTGGCAAAACATTAAAAAGCTTAAAAAAATCAAGCCCTTTACCAGCTGCAGTTGGGGGTGCCTCAGGATCTTAACCTACTTAACTCTGTTGGAAATGATGAATATAACGAGTTTGTTTACAACAATATTACTTGTAAGAATAGTTATACGAATTTATCCCAGTACATGTGTGATGTTAATACTATTCAATCCTTAATGTGTAAACTGCCTTTTAACAATGCCGTTGGTAGTGATGGCTTTTCTGCTGAGCATATTTGTTTTGCTGGTTCCACAGTCCTTTACTTAAGTTTATTTTTTAATATGTGTATCCAACATAACTATATTCCTAAACCCTGCATTAATACAGTTATTGTACCTATTTTTAAAAATAAGAATGGTAATCATCAAGATTGTGGTAATTATTGACCTATAGCAATTGCAACAGTTATTTTAAACCTATTCGAGCAAATCATCTTTTATAATATTAAAAATTTTTTAGATACCTATGACAATCAATTTGGTTTTAAAACTAAATATAGTACAGACATGTGTGTTTTCCTACTCAAACAACCAATTTCTTATTATATTACTGGCGGTTGTCCAATTTTTTGTGTTTTTCTTGATACATTAAAGGCATTTGATTGGGTAAATTATTATTTGCTTTTTAATTGTGCGCAATGTTCCCATGTGTTTTGTTGATTTATTAGTTTACTGGTATACTCAGGAAAGTACGCAAATTAGATAGGGTAGATGTTACTCTTCGTTATTTTCGGTAACTAATGGTGTTAGACAAGGTATCATATGAAGTTCATATTTTTTTGCTGTCTACATAGATGATCTATTGAAAGAACTAATCAAAATGAAAGTAGGATGCTTTGTGGGCAAATCCATTATTAACCATTTATTATTTGCTGATAATTTGTGCTGTTTTTGCCCTAGCATTCATGGTCTTTAATGTATCATTGATGTATGCCACTCGTATGCTTCCTCTCATAATATAATATTCAATTGTTAAAAACACTAGGCTTATCTTTTGCATCTAGCAATTTTAATCAAATATTAAACCTAATGTGGTACTTGGTGGTTTCAAAGTACGGTTTGTAAATAAATTAAATACCTTGGGGTATTTCTTAATTGCAAGTTAGGTGTTGATGAAGATATAAATAGACAGGTTCGTTATTTATATGGAACTGCAAATAGGTTAAAAGCATGCTTTTATACTGTTCAATTAAAATAAAAAATGTATTATTTCGCCCGTATTGCTCGTCTATGTATGAATGTCAATTATGGGATAACTTTTTGTCCTCTACTTTAAAAAGAATACGTGTAGCCTACAATAATTCATTTCGATTTTTATATGGATTGCCTAGGTATATAAGTGCCCGTGAACAGCAGGTGTTGAATAACATTACAACATTTGATGCAATTCTAAGAAAATGTTCTCCTTTGCTTATCGTTGCTACAAATCTAATAATAAATTAAATTTTTCTTTAATGGCCTCGGAATGCTTTATTAATTCATCATGCTGTAAAAACTACAATGCATTAGTTTATTTATAATAGATACTAGGTAACTTTTTTTATTTTCTTTTTTTTAAGTGTTGTTTTTTTTATGTGTCTCTTATTCTGTGTTGTTTTTGCTGTGTTTATTGTTATGGACCGTGAGCATGATTTAAATAAATAAATAAATAAATAAATTTAAAGGTCAAATGTTGACGCCTTATAGTAATTCTATAGTGAGGTAGAATTATTTGGACGAACTATAATAAGATTATAATTAGGCATCGGGGTGCTAATTATACTTAAAGTTTGTCGGTACAAAGTTGTTGAGCAATTATTATTTCTAGTTGTAAATTTTTTCAAGTTTTGTAAATTTCTTAAAGTTATTGAAGAGTCAAGTCTAAGGAGAGTTGATCGAGTTTGTTGATTCTATAAATAAATTGTTCTTTTTAGTTAGAACTGTGGTTTCTTGCTATCTATTGACGAAGTTTTCGAAAAAATTCATTCGTGCTTAGCCAGAATTAAGTGTATTAAAAACTTTAATCTCGCGGCAAACTATTTTTGAGCCGGTATAAAAAGTAAATAAACACAGCTTAACTTCAGCACAGGTATTCGGGTTACATTAAAGTTGTGGTAGATGATTTGCGATTGTTTCACTTGAATAATGACCTTATGATATGTTTGTAATCCAAAACTTGCGGGTCAATCCTGAAAACAACTTCTTGAACCAAAATATTCACGAAAAGAAAAGCAATAGGAAACGTTTTCGGATAGAGTAAAAGGACAGACGCAATTTAATGAGGAGTTTTGTCTTAAGTGGAGAAAAATCAACAAGAAACGTTAGGCTTACTCTAGCGATAGAGAAGTGCTATAAGTTCGTGTTGCGGCACAAACATTGTTGGTCCGCTCATTGGCTCAAAATTTGATTTACAATTAATTTGTTATTGTCTAAACGTTTACAGCTAAGAAAGCAGGAATACGACGATATTGATTGAGAAAACGTTAAAGGAGACGTCAAGCGTGATAGTAGGGAAAGGGTAGATATTTCGCTGGAATTTATAACTGGAATCGTTGGCAATAAAACCAAGAAATACAAAAACAAGACAAAATGTTAAAAAAAAAGCCGGAACTTTACATTTAGCTAGCTGAAAAAGAAAATAATTTTTACATAAAATCGCGGCGATTTCATTGTATACAAATCGCAAATAGGCCCAAGTAAAAAAAGCAACATAAAAGAAACCAATTTGCCTTAAAATAATAGTTTCAGTCTTTTCTAAATTTTCACTAGCTATAAATTAGCTTTTAAAACCCCATAACTTTTACAAATATTTACCATTTGGTTATAAACTTCCGGCTGCGATCGTAAAAATTAATGGATTAAAATAAAATTTATTCTCGAGTAATTGCACAATTGCATAATTAATACAGAGTAATTTTTGCAAAAATCACGATAAATAAATAAAATATGAAAATATATAACCAACATATCATGCAAGACGAAAAAAAGTAGGAAAAGAAATAAATGAAATGTTAAAAATAACGTTTTTAACAGTTAAAATTATTTTGAAAAATATTTTAGTATCTTGAAAAGGTAGTTCTGTTAAAAAACTTTGCCACATAGTCTGGTTTATAATATTTACAGAATATAAACCAAGAGTGCTTATTGTTTTTTAAACAAAATTTAATTTGCATTTAAAAAATTCTTTGACGGTGAATTAACACTCAAAACTATTTCAGAAGATTATACTGTATCGTACACCAAACACTGTTGAAAGTGATTTGTGACGTAAAATATTTTGTGTTCCCAAATAATGATTTAATTATTAAACAGCTTAACCTTTACGCCCTATGGCTTACAGTGAGTAAAAAAGTTTTTCATTAACTAAACTTAAATTTTTACTAGTAAAGAAATTTATTTAAACTACAATAAAAGCAGTTTGGGCAAGCTTCATTAGTTTTTTTTATCAAAGTGATAAAAAATAAATTTTTTTAAGAATAGTCAACCCTTGGTGAAAAGTTCACAACTTTTTAATAGATGATACGCTATGAACCAGATTTATATAACAAAATTACTTCGTTTTTTTATTACATCTTATTGAAAGTTCAACTTTTTCAGCTGCTATTTTTAGTTTGCCTGTTTTTTTTAACTATCGGTGCATAATTTATAACAGTTCTATGAACTAAAAAGGGAACTAAAAAAAGAAGAAATATTAATGGAATAAATGTAGACCAAACAGAGATATGCAATGAATCTTCGTCCAAAAGTCTATAAAAATTGAAATGCATATATACAAAAACTTTTAAACAGCTTTAAAAGAAAATTGTTAATAAAAAAGGGCTCTATAGTCAAACAAAAAGTAGCAAACGTATGTTTTACACTTACTTTTAATCTTAAATTAATATTCATCAAAAAGGTAGCAAAAGTAATTGACCTCGATTCATATCGTTGAATTTAGGATTGATTTTGTAAAGATTATCACCTGTGGTTTCGCATTCTCAAAACTTCTTTCATTGCACTTTCGGTCATCGTGTGCTGCAAGTACATTCCGATAGCGACGAAAATGTGGAACCATTGGTGCGAGCTGCCGACAATGTCGAAGACTCCTGTTAAAAAAAAGTCGATTGGTTAATTTGCTCAAAAACTGTGTATATTTCCAGCTTCAAGTAGACCTATATTCAAATTACCTGCTTGAAACCTTTCTGGCAATCTTAATCCCACAAAAAGTAAAGCTAAGAGAAATACAAAACATTGAATGAGAAACAAATCTTCAAATTTGTCGTTGACAATGCAGCAAGTGGGCAAATTTGTTTGCTTTCCGTATTGATTTGAGCCGTAGATATAGAAACTGTTAAAAAAAAACATGTATTTTTGTACTTCTTTGGAGTGGTTAAAAATTATCTACAGGTTGTCCCAAAAGTAACCGAACCCAAATTTTAATAAAAAGTAGATATCAAAAACAAGAAACTTCTTAAACATATCTAGTATTTACCATTGTTCAAAATGTCTACCTTGAACTCCAATACATTCATGTGTGTTGAAACTTGCTTTCCATCTTTCTTTAACATGTTTGTAGCTAGTCGTTGCATAGTAATTTTTAATAACGAAAACACACTTGTTGAAATCTAAAGTACTTTGCTGCATTTTCAAAAATGTGGGTACCAGCAGCACACACTGAACAGGAATTAAGCAATGATGTTAAGCAATAATAAGAAAACACCAAACAAAAACATAAAATGGAAATTAGATTTGTTGGTTTTGATATCTAAATTTTATTAAAGTTTACGGTTCGGATATTTTTGGGACACCCTGTGTATACACTGTACAGCATGCTGTCATAGATTTGCTGACAGCTTAAGGTTTTTATAATTGCTGCTGAACTTTCAAATAAAAAAAATCATGACAAAAAATACAGATGAAACTGCTTCTGCCTCGTGAGCAAATTTAATTATACTGTATTAAATGAAAAAAAAATTATGTACTAAAAGAATTAATTTTTTAAAAAGCTTTTATCGATATCACGATCACGTTATAATTAAATGCGTATCGAAATAAAAACTGTCGTTCGTTTTAACAAAGAAAATATCTATCATGATTAATAAGCAATTGCCTCTTACCACGTTATGTAATTGCATGAATAACAGAAAAAAGTTATCGCAAAAAACAATGAAGTTCTTGCTATAATGACTTACTGTAATTTAATTACTCGATCTCTTGGCAAAAGCATTCTCTCAAAAATCCGGCAAACAAGTTTTAATGGTAATCATTTGTACTAGAAATATCTGGAGTAGCCCAAACAATTTACTCACCGAATTATACAAGGCAATGCTGATAACACAAAGCACAATGCATTCGGACCGTATCTGGCAACACTGTTTAATCCCACATCAGGATGCCTAGATATGCAAGTCATGTATGCCACAAGACCGTTTACGAAGAGCATTAGCAGCACATAAAAATGCGGCGCATAATCTAAAAATACTTTTGCTATTTTTAAAGATATCATGTAAATCTGTATTATGGATGGGCAATCTTTTTCTAAAAAGATCCATTTAGAAAAATACAATCTTTTTGCAACTAAACTACACATTAACACTGTTTATATTTACAGAATTTAGCACAACAACCGTTTTTAAGACTAATTTAAATGCTAAAGCTAGTTTTTTAAAATCGTTTTATCTTTTATCACGCTTGATGACAAAAAATTAAACAGACACAACAAAAAATCAAAATTAACATCAAATATCTCACGCGCAAATAATGGTTTATACTATAAAAAAGTGGTTCGAAAGCAGTAGTGGAATTCAATTTTTTTTCAGCCGGTTCTATTCAAACAACGTAAAATTTGCCAGCGAATAAACTGATCGATTTAAATTATTTCACAAATAACTAGGGTTATCATCCGAACTGACCAAAAAATAAGCAGAGCCAAATCTTTATTTTTGTCCCCCGCCAAAAAAAAGCATGACTTTCAATCATTACCCAAAATTTTTATTTTCTTCCCAAACATATATCAATCTCTAAAAAAAAAGATCATCATTTTCAATCAGTGTCCGAAATCTCCGTTGGTAAATGTTTAAAAAATAAGCACAAATCACAAAATGTTAACCCTGTAAATAACAATTTTAAGTATTTGTTAAGCAAGCATTTATTGTGATGATATTGAGGAGTGGCTAAATTATTACACTACACGGGCAATAAATTTAGGCAGTTCTCCAAACTTATAAAATTCCGTGCAACGATTTTATAGAACCGGTGGGAATCGACTGAATCCCACCACTGTTCAAAAACCATAAATTCTTAAAAGCTGACAAAAGTCCGACGACCTGTCAAATTTTGATCATAGTATCTTTGTACAAAATTAAAACGCAAAAAATTAATTTGACTCTTAGGAGCGCCGAATCGATGGCGGCAGCGACTGTAGGGATTCAAAACCTACTCGCGTCCTTCAGTTTTGTTTTTGGAAAAGACACGTAGTTGCTTGGCGGTCTTCGATAGTAGCTTCAAGCTTCATTTTTATCTCTAAATAAAAGCTAAAACAAAAAAAAAGATTAAACTTAGGTTTTAATATCTTAGGATCAGGCAGGTCGGGGGCATCATTTGAGGGTTGCCCAAATGATAACGCCTGTGAATTCTCCTGCCGGTTATAGAGAGAATGAGAAAAAAATTAAATTTACGGTTTATTAATTTACACAGAAGTTTTGCAAATATAAGTATTTCACATTATAAAGCATCGAATATATATATAGGCTAGTAGTGAATCTGACGTTTCGAATACCAACTGAAATAATAACTCATTGTCAAGTTAAATACATGTAAAATGAGGAACGTCAGTGCTTGAAATGTCACCGTTTAAATATTTTACCACCATTTGGATGCTTGCTATAAATTAGAATCCTTATCAAGTTCAATCATTTTGATTCGAAATCATATAGCCTAATGCTAATCAGTTTGATCACGATTTTGCAATAATTAAAAAAACAAAACTGAAATATTTCTACTGTATATCAAAAATAACCAAATTTTGATCAAAACAAGTTTTTGTTGACGTCGTCAAAGACTGGAGCAAGAATTTTCCCAGTTTCAATCAAAAAACAAAAATCTAAACATCTGAATTCACTTTCTCAATCTCGCAAAGTCGTTGAAAAGAACCAGCTTTGCGCGACCAAACGAACCGGTTTCAGAAACCAGGAACAATGCCAAAATTTGATCCAAGTGCTACTAAAAGGAAATTTTATTTTGACAATATGATCTTTGAAAAGTCTTTCAATATTCTATTTACTAGCAAAGGAGCAGTGTTTATCTTTAATTTTACGGCAATATACTTCCTTAAAAGTGGTATTCACTATATGCTGAGCAATTTTTGTCTTTTGTTTAGGAAAAGCAAGTGGCAAAGTCACCAAAACAAAGCAGTTTTAGGTATGTTCTTTTGGTGAAGTACACGTTAAGTAAAAGTTGAAGGGTACTGTTTGCGACAAAAATTAAATCTGGACTTATTAATACTTACACTTGTTATTACTAAAAATTACAAAATATTTTCTAGCACTAAATAAAAATTTTTGCGCTATTTTTGAAAAATTATTTATTGGCGAGTAATAACCATGGCAAATTCAAGACAAACTGGTTTTTTATCTACAACCACTCAAAATTTCTATTTCTGCCCTGGAATAACTTTCTACTCTGTTAATATTGTGGCAAAACTTTATTTACAGTAAAAAAAATCATAGAAAATACTTTTTATTAAAATAGGCTTTCTTCTTCACAATGTATGCAAACCTGTCATCTTAATATAACTTGAATCCAAAATATTTTGCAATAAAAAAATTGTGCATTACGGTTTTAAAAATTGTAATTTTCATAAGGCATTGAGCATTGTCCGGAAATAAAGTTTCAGCTGAACAAAAATTATTATAAATAAAATCACATAAAAAAACTTCTTAAAAAGCAAAACTTTCTCACCAAATTGAAAAACGTAGCATCGACACGGACAGAGGTAATGGTCAGACGCAATGATAGTCGAGAAGCCGTACACAGTGATCACAGTGTAATCAAAGCTGAAGCAAAACTCTTGACCGGCGGCGGAGTGACAGCAAAAAAGGTGGGCGAAAGTGCTGGCAAATAAAACGGCGCATATACCTTCAATCAAAACATCGAATATTATTGTATGGGCGAGTTACGAAACAAAGTAGAGTTTTGATATCATACACCACAAATAGATTTGCTGTATCGTAATCAGGGCTGCAAACTTATGCAAGTTCAAGTACAAGTTCACAAACTCGAGTTCTAATTCATTATTTTTAATTTATCGAATTAATAATTTTCAGTTTGTGAAGTGAAGACAAAAAAGGTCTTCGATTCAGATCAGTGTTTCTTAACCTTTTTCTTATCGCGTACCACCTGGCATAACAAAAAAAATTTCCAATTAATAAAACTTGCTTGGTTAAACCAACTGTTTATTCGATTAACTGTCATTTCGATAAACTGTTGTTTTAATCAATTATCGTGATACTCTGGCATCGTGGCCTTACCTGCAAGCTGCTGAGATTCTTACAGGATAAGCTTATAGTTAGAATGATCATGGATGTTCGGAACCGAAGTCTTACTGCTCGTGATAGCAAGAAAAGCATGTTTGACGTCTAAAACCGGAGGAATTTGTCTTGGCTCTCCTTTTTTTGTGATTTATACGTACAATCCGCTCTCCACAATCTCCAACAAGTTTATCTATGCTGGAGATTTTGCATTTTTGCATTCTTCTAGAGAATGGAAGGCTAGAAGGGGGTTTTAAGTAAAGACATGACCACCCTCTCATCGTATTTCCAAACTTGGAGTTTGAAAATCAGTCACTTAAAAACAATGACAACATTCTTCAGTTTAAACAACCCAGAGATTAAACTTGTACTAAAGGTTTATAACAACGATAAACTTTCACCATTTTGTCCAGTCCCTACTTATCTTGGGCTGAAGCTAGACAGATCTCTCACGTTTTTCATTGTCATCTTGTGCCCTATCTCTAGCCTACTCAACAGCTGAGTGTTGAGTGCCATTATAGTGTCGCAGCGCTCATACTCGCCTCGTAGACAAAGCTTTAAATGACGGCTTGCACATTGTCAATGGATGCCTGTGTCTCACATCAACGGGCCACCTAACCATATTTTCCGGTATCAAGCCAGCTAAGCTTCGCCGACAAATAGCGACACTCTCCTTGACTAACTGTGGCACCCTGGACTTGTCCATAAACTGCATGGTCTCTGCAGTGGCACTTCAGACACTCTGCAAAAGAGACAAAGATCTAGATCTAGACCTGACATGGGCAAACTACGGCGCACCAAGCCATTTCATCCGGTTCGCCAAGTATTCAATATGAACGGTGTAAAAAAGTAAAATAAAGACATTTTTTGGTTTTTATCTTCATGAATAGTAAAACCAAAGGCGTACCAGTCGAAAAAATATTGGAGGGCCAATACAGTTTTGCCCAAATTTGATAACGTTTACTCAAATCACGATCTTCTAGTACTTTACAGAAATGAGAAAAAATTTTTTTCTCAAAATTAAGCTGAAGACCAAAAAAAAGATCTTTACTTTGAATCTGTCTCGGATTTCCTAATTTTCTATTTAAAAAAAGTCCTCCACCTCAAACATAAGTGGATGGATAAAACTGATGATCAAAACAAAGTAAAGACTTTTTTGTCTTTATCTCTAAGAATGGTGCTATAAACCAAAATGAAGATCTTTCTTTTTTTGGTCTTTGTTTAAGTTTGAGGCACGAGTTCACGTTGTAAAAATTAATACGGCCAGCGATCAAATTCAACTTCTGAATTGGCCCTCGAGCTAGAAAGTTTGCCAACCCTGATCTAGACACTAACTGCGCGCTAAATATTAAGCCTCGCCGAACTAAACATTCATGCTGTCCAGTGTGTGAATCATAGATGGAACACGGAATACTCTAAGAGTACCAGGCTTTGTGCTTCTATTCCCAGGAACAGTATTGGATCTGTTGGAATGGGCTTGCCCCAAACCGCTTAGTTTAAGCTGAATCGCCTGCGGTCTGGTTTTGGGCGATTTCATTTGTCTCGCTCCTTCACCACATTGAAAGTGCGGCGCCATTTAACAAACCGCAGGTTACATCCTAAGCCATCGGGCATTACCCTGAGCAATAGTTCAGACGGTTTTGAATGAGGAAACTCGATGCTGGCTCAACACCATCGCCGCCAACAACTGATCCCGACGGTACAGCAGCCTGGAGTAAAAAACAATAAACCCTCGGCCCCAGTCCTGTCTGTGCTTGACCTAAAGTAAATGCTCTTCCATACGACGACAACAAGGATCGAAATAACAGTAATAAGCAACAATTATTTTACAAAAAATAAAATAAAGCATTCTAGCGAATTGGCAGCAAGCCAACATGGGTAGGCTTTTTATTTAACTTTTGTATCTGCCGCATTGCTTGAGACCAGTTAGTGATAAGAGGCAGCGGTAAAACACTTTAAATCAACCAAATTCGCTTAAAAAATTTCTTGTATAACCATAAAAGCACACTTCGATTTTTTTTGGGTGGTTTTTACAAGCAGTTTTGAATTGCTGGAAGCACTATTGTTCAAAAAATACTGTAGTAAATAGAACTAATTAAAATTTTGGCGGATTGCTGTATCTTGAAATCTTCGAAAAAAACAGGATATGTATTAGTTAGTAGTTACTCGCCGATTACCTTAGGTTATCGTTTTTTATGTACTCTTAAATTTATAAAAAATTTAAAAAATTAATTTTGAGAAATATTATAATTTAAAACAAACTACCAAAAGATTGAATCCAAAAGGGATGCGTAATTTCTTCGTATGGATTTTCCAGTGACAAATTTACGTGAAAGGTTCTCCATAGCATGAAAAGAAAAGGAAAAAAGTGAGTCCATACGTTCAAAGTTTCGTTCGAAGGATAAAAAGCGCTAGCAACAAAACAAGTTTTTGTTAGGCTAAAGAAAAATACACTTGGCTTTTCTTTTTTCCGTTTAAAGTGTGCAAAATTTGGTGCAAATTATGAAAAAATGCAGGTAAAGTCAATGCATATTTGTAAAGTTTCTTTGTGGTACAGAACTTTAATATCGCTTTAAGCAAAGTGGATTTCGCAATGGCCAAAAGGTTTTGTTATCTGTGAGTATTTGTGCCACTATGACAGTAGGTATTAGAACAAACATCACAACGACTGCAAAATCAAATCAAGCAGCATGTTCTTGAATGGCTACAACAGCAAGCGAAGCGCCACACACGATCTCAACCTGCTAGAACCTGCAAACAAAAACATAATAACCCAGAGACATGTCTCGAGACATCCACCTCTGGAAGAGGCTGACACTGAAGCTGAGCCCGACTCAAACAGATCCGAAAAAAACATACCCGGGTAAGGCTCTGACGTCAGTCAATGAAGGCATGAAGTCTGGTTGAACTTTCTTGCCATTCCATGTTTTATTTGGAATATGATGGTTTTTGTACAACCAAGGTCGTTTAGCTTCTCCAATACAGTTGGTATCAATAGGTGTCTCTAATTGAGCTGCGGGCGTGTTCTCTGTCGAGAAGTGATAAGAAACGACCAGAGAGAGAGAGAGAGAGAGAGAGAGAGAGAGATCGATTTATTTGGATCAAAATCTTTTCAACATATTAGCGTTTAAAACAAACACAATAATTTTTACATACTGAAATTAAAGAAATTGATTAATAATAATAAGGATTTATATTAAACCAAAATACCCTATAAAGATATGATGCAGGGGTAGGAAGGTGCAAAAAGTCATTTTATCACTGAACCCAGCTTATTTGAAAGTTTCATAACACGCAATTTAATATATTAGTTAAATTTTTGGCAAGTAAATTTGATTTTTAAGCATAGAAAAGACTAACACAAGACATATTACAACATAAATATAAATCTATCTTACAGAAACGAAGAAAAAAAAAAAAAACAATGCACGAAAAACAAAGGCCAAATAGATAAAAGTAAACGACAGAATAGATCTCCGCATAAATTAGATTTGAAATAAAGGCAAATAGCATAAAACCAATAGCACAACGATGAAAAAAACAAAAAACAAACAAGCCACAAAAGGACAAAAAAACAAAGGTCAATAAAATTAAATTAAACAACAGAATAGATTTTAGCATAAATAAGATTGAAATAAAGGCAGATAGCATAAAACAAACACCATAATAGATTTCAGAATAAAGGCAAATAGCATAAAACCAATAGCACAACGATGAAAAAAAAAACGAAAAACAAACAAGCAACAAAAGGACGAAAAAACAAAGGCCAATAAGAGTAAATTAAAGGACAGTATAGATCACAGCATAAATCAGATTGAAATAAAGGCAGATAGCACAAAACAAACAACATAACAGGTTTCAGCAAGCAATTAAAGATTAAGAGGTTTACAAAAAACAATGCAAAACATAATATTTTTTAAAGTTAACGCTTAAAACATTAAATTAGTTTTACAGCATAGCTAGTTCATCTGGTTTTAATACTAAAAAAACTATAATTAATAAGGGTAAAATTTGGATGTTGCTTAAATTTCATTGGTATCTAGCAGATGTTTTTACAATAATCTAGTGTATTAAATAATTTAATTTTTTTCGGTTTTTTTATTAATTGGCAGTTTGATCCACATTTTCATACAATTTACTGTAATACTATTTGATGATTTACAAACCTAGAAATGTGAAACAAAGACGTTCTTATCATTTGATTGCCGTGTATTGATAGTTGATTGATTTGATTGCCGTGATTATATTGATCAAACAAAAGATGTTCAGACTCCAGTGCATGGCAGGCTAGAGACAGTGTGGCTCTCTTGCATAACGAATCACGTGCTCGGACGCTTTCTAATACATACAAGTTGTCCGTTGGTAAGGAACTTTGGCATCTAGTTAATAAACTTAAGCCATCGTTAATTGGCTTGTCATTAAGGCGAGTGCCAGCGCTATCCCACCGCACCGGTACACAGTACTCAGCCTACTGGAGTGATACCGGGATAGCTGTACAAAGTGTTGGGGCATATGCACCTCCAAATTGATCCAACAGTCATCTTAGTAGCCTGAGAAATGTTGCTAGCTTTTTTCTCAGTGACTCCAAGGCAGCAAAACGTGAGTGATCTTTCCTATTTGGTTCCAAGATTTGTCTGTTCGGAAGAGTAGGGCAGAGAGCGTTTGTCGACAGTGACGTTGAACTCGCGTTTTGCTTCCTAGTTATAGAGATGGAAGGCTTCTTTAACCATTTTAAATACATAATGTTTTCTTGCCATTTTAAAGGTAAGAGGGTAGAGTTATTATGTTTCATTTGAGTTACCTCTTCACTGTCTTTAACATCTTCCACTCTTCTACAGAATCTAAAATTGCCAAATCATCAGCAAAAGAAAACTTTTTGGCCGTTGTTTCAGAAACGTTGTATCCGTAGATTTTAATCGAAAGGGATCCAGGAGCAAGGTTGCCAATTTACTCAAAACGGGCTTTCCGTTTTTAGGCCTTGGTCCCAGTGTCCTGCCCAGTTGACCATTTCATCAGGGAATTTTTGATTAGAAATTTGTTTTTGTAACAAAAGCATCCGATATCCCGCTAGGTTAACCATTATGTCCCGGAAATTACAATTTTAAGTGAAGATCTTTTTTAGATGATCACTACTTTGTAGAGAAGAGAAAATCACTAAATCCGAGACAGTTTTAGTGTTTTGAAAAAAAGTAGCACTTGCGCAAGCTATGCTATTAGAAATGAAATGCCGGTAGATGATAATGAAAGTATTTTAAATGTTTTTGAAAAAGAAAATAATAAATTTTAATCAATTAATAATTAATTAAATCAATAAATATCAAAATTTAACGCTTAATGGTAAATTACTAGATAGAACCTTTTTTTTATTTAATTAAATTTTTTTTTAAATTCATCCTTTTTTTACCCTTGTTAAAACATTTTTTAGCTCTTTTTTTTACCTCAGTTGTCAACACTAGCCAGCAATGGATCCCAGAGACACCGTTGTTTAAACGATGTGACCTGCTGTTTCAGCCGTCGCTAATAAAGAAGGTAAAACTGCGATTTAGAACAAGCATTATTATCAAAGAGACCTGTGCTCGTTTGGCAATTGGTGGAAAAGCTTCAGATGAATCCGCGGTGCCGTACGGTATTGTAGGCTAATGTTAGATAAAAAATCGCAGCACTTGTTTTTTATTGGGCCAGAAGTTGTTCTCAATTTCTTGAGTCAGGAGAGTCACTAAATCTACTGTTGATTTCTTGGGTTGAAACCCAGTTTGCTTCCAAGAAGCATCGGATCAACAATAAATTTGACACGGGCATAATAAATCTCTCTAAAAACTTAAAAAGAATGTCTAAACGAAAAATATACTGTATCTCAAACTATTTGGGTTCTTGGTGGCTTCTTGGGGTTTGAGATGGCAACCATTAATGCTTTTCTTCAGATTATGGGAAGCTCTGTGTATTCATAGATGCTTGTTCATCCTGGATTTAAGAGCAATTCGTCATTGATTACCCGCTTCAAAAAAATAGAACTAACCCCTGTGATTTTCGGGACCTGAGCATCTGTAGAGCTGGGATAAAGTTCTCAAGGGTTAAATTTCTAGAGATTGGTTGGCCAGGAGGTAGGGTAATTCTCTAGTATTTAGCTACCTTTTTACCGACAAGTTTCCCTAAATTACGCTTCTTTGCCCAATACACTTTTTCTTCAGGAATTGGGAGGCAAAGGGTTAACAGGATATTTGACGATTGATTTGCTTTAAATATACTGCAAAATATTGTCTATGTATGCTCTATGACGTTTTACATTTAAATCAAGGTTTAAAACAAGCATGTTAATTCCTTTTTACGCAACTTTTCTAAACTTGTTAAGCCAAGATCAACTACAGCTGTTTAAAATTTTAAATCCCCTATACGCTTTCTCAGGCTACTGCTGCATTTAAATAAAAAGATCTATTTCTTTTCCTTTTTTTCAGCAAGGCTTCTTTTTAAACTGAAAAAAACAAGTTGTAAAAAATGTTTACGTATTCGAATGACTTTCTTTTTACCATTGAATTAGCTTGGAGTTTTTTAACTTTTTGTCGATCTTTGCTGCTTATGAACCCATATAAGATTTTTATAAAACCAGCAAACCTTTCTTTTCCGTGGATAGATATTTGAAAAGTATCGGTGCCATCCTCCTGTAAACACTTAGGACGGTGTTTTTCATAGGATGTGTCGCGACATGTGCAAATTCGGACCCGGATTAAATTCGAACTAGGATTAATTTAGAACTCGGATTAAATTCGAACCCGGATTAAATTAAAATCCGGATTAATGGAGAATCCGGATTAAATTAGAATCAGGATTAAATTAAATTAATAAATTCCTTATAAAATTGCAATAATCATGAAAATCAGATCATAAAAAAATTATCCAAAAAATTTTTTGTCTCGAGACCACCAACACAAAGTCGGAAGTTCTCGGTCGAGACCACAAAAAATAGGTTTCGAGACCCATGACCCCTATCAGACGTCAGACTTCTAGGATTAATTTATAACCGGACACATTCCGGATAAAACGAAATCCGGATAACCAGGATCGACCACATGTTTATCTTGATATTACTCATTACCAAACAACATAGCTGAAATTAAGCGATCATGAACTACTGCTTTTATATGGATAATCTTTACTTAAAAAATGTACATCTAAATAACAACATCAAACAGGTTATCTTTACCTTTTTAGGCAATACGAAATTGAAGAAGGGTTTGGTCTGTAGCCATGAAAAATATGGGGCACTTCGCAATCCTCGTGTGTTTCCCATTTTGAAACTAGTCCAAATGACCGTAACCACTGGTCAAATTCAGGCCTGCGAAACAAATTCAGACATAATATAGTTTTTTTTCTGTGGGCAACTACATTCTTGTTAATCTTTAAATTTCTAAGAGTTGTTTGAACAAACTTTACCTTGATTAAAAACATAAATTTTGTTTAAAATAATATGTAACATAGACTAAAAAAATTGTTAAATTGTTTATAAAACTTTGAAATCAACACAATTAAATGTGCAGCGTTGAAACATCAAATAAAAATGATAATATTTGAAAGGAAACGAACAATTTTAAAAAATCGCTAAGGCTAACTGACTTTGAGGAACATAGAAATAAAAAAAACTGCCAAAACTACTCTGAAGAAAAACCTGCATTACTTTCTCGTTTAATACCAGTAAGCCTTCAACTTTAAAAAAATGTCTTTTAGACCTGAAATATTACTAACCTGTATAAAAACCTCAATTGATCTTGAAACTCAAAATTTCTTTTGGGATTTTCAACTTGGTATAAATCATTAAGTTCTTGGTTTTTGCTTTCAATTTTTGAATTATTTCTTTTCATGACAACTCAATAACGTACGACTCGGTGACAATCGAGAAGTTCGTGATTTTGCTAACTACAAAGCAAGCTATTTGTTATTAAAATACTGTTTGCTTTTTGTACGGTTAAAGATTCCTCAGAATATTTACAATTGCTACCGCTGGGCAACAATACGGTTGTTCATTCGCCGCTAAGTACAGGAAATGACGCATAATAGCGATGACGAAATTAATGTAGAAAAGTTACCATTCGTTCGTGCGTAAAGACTCGTTTCCACTATGAGGGTGGAATGAAGTATTCTCTGTTTGCTTTATTGATTTTTTACTCCTCACCGCGCTTAAGCTCTAAGCAAAGCAAAAAGCCAATGAAAGAGACAAGGAATACTCCATTTCACACTCGTAGTGGAAACAAGCCTTAAGCTGTTACTATTTCCAATTACGTCACAAAGGGTCTGAGTTCGATTTCCGGCAGGCAAAACGTAATGCTCATCACATTTTCAGCACAGCCCGAGTGTCTTTTAAAGTATTATTTGCTTCCGATGCAACCTTTTGTAGGGCGTTTTTATACTTGCATAAACTCAGAAAAACCTAGGAGTTAGATTTGCTTCGAATCAATCAAGAGTTTCCATGAAAAGGCACAGAAACGCTGAAACTGAAATAACGTTTATGTCTAAGCTGATAATTTAAATTCTTGTTTTGATATAAGGATCAAAAGGCAAACAAGACTTTGCTAAAGAAAAGAATTCAAAAATAGTTACAGAAAAGAAGCAATAAAACTGCGTTGACGCCGATCTATTTATTTTCATTAATTCGACCAAGTTGAAGATTCATCCAAAATTTACTTTAAGTCAAAACTTCATAATGCCCAGTACAAAAATAGAATTGTTAAAAATCAACAAACCAAGGTATATATTATTAAGTCATGCTTCTTTTTTTCAGGAAGCAACGCAATGTGTAAGGATAAAAGTCAGATAAAAAAAAGTTGGTTTTAAATTGATCTTTTCCTTTAAGATTTTGGGCTTATACCTTAACCTTATTCGGTGTTTATAAGCAATTTACCTAATAAAGAAAATTGTTGTAAGCAAATATTAAAAGTGGAAAAAACGAAACACTCCGATTTGCCAGCCTTTAAATTAAAAAATTAAAATCATTTATCTAGCTTGTAGCGAGTACTTTGGAAAACGAGTTTATAAAAGCTGATTCTGTTTATTGCAAAGACGAATCTTAGTAACATTTTATTATTGGAGACGAAAAGAAAATAAGAAAAATACAAAATAATGGCTTCTAAAGCTTTAGTCTCTGTCCGGTCTCTGTTTTAATAAACCTCAATTTATAGCTGCCTTTATCTGTCTGCATTTGCGATTGAGTTGCACAATTTAAGCGGGCGATTTAATTTTTTTTTCACGACAAAATTATCAATGAAAATCACAGGATAAACGATTGCCAGTTTCTAAGTAATATGCGGCGTGATAAGCTAAGCAATTAAGGCGCCACGATTCCGACTTTACAACCATTCCAGGCGTTTAAAGAAGAAATGCAAAGAAATAAATAAGATTGCGAATTAAGCTTGTGAAAATAACAAATTATAATTAAAGGTCTGGGAAACCCAACTTTGCGATAGCTTGCAACGAATAAAAAATTTAAAATGCTGCGAGCGAATCAAAACTTTGCGTATTATTTTATAAAATCAACCGCAAAAAGTAGGCAGTTCTTCAAAGCCTGCTTCAAGGACTGCTGGCAGAAGACGAGTTTGGTAAAAGTTATAGCAAGGTTATTTTAGTATAAACTCCAACTTTAAAGCTGTAACGACAAAAAGCCCCAACCATTCTCATTCACGCATTAAAGTAGTTCTTATTGTTTGTTTGTTTGTTTTCATTTTTTACATAAATTATTGTGATTGTTTTGACAGTTCGCAAGGTAGTTCTTTATTTTATATTTTATAGGGAGCTGCAGTGCTGCAAGTAAAAAAGATCAGCAACAAATGCCCTTGTTACTAATAGCTTTCAACTGCTCACGTGAGATTTTAGTTGTTCTTGCTTTTTATTTTCTTCTTTACGGACCAGTCTTTCTTTCACAAAAATATAAAATAGTCTGTGTTTTTTAGTTGTTAGAACTAGGATCATATCTATAGATAACGCTTAATTTATTAGCAGTACTTTTTGCCGTAACAGTCATAGAAGAAGAAGATGAAAGGCGAGAAAATACAGCTAAAGAAAAAACATCAAAGTACTGGTTTCGTTTTTGGGGAAAGCAAAAGATTTTCCGGCACCTTGTTTTAAAAATTTGTTTAATTTTATTATTGGTATAAAAACTATCATCTCTATTTAATCTCCTGACTCACACGAAAACGTATAGTGACCGTTCACGGATAGCTTTCGAGTCTTAAATACGCTAACAAATTAAAAGCACCGGTAGTTTGCTTTTTCCGGATCTCTTAATACACTTTCTGTCGTTTTTAGAACAATTGTTACAAAAATACTGTTTAAGCTTGAACGAAAATTTATATTCTTGATTGATGCTAACAAAATAATTAAAAAATTAAACTTTTACTAATAGTTTTTACGGCTATAAAGATAGAGCTAAAAATGCGGCTTGAAATGTCTTTATCTATTAAACCAAAAGTTTAAATTCTTCTAATAAACATTTTTCATAAGCTTGTGCCTTTTGCCTACTCGAATATGCGCTTCGTTGGCCTTGAATCTATAGACATAAAAGTAATTTTTTCTTGAAAGAAACAACAAATAATGACGTTGTTTCCAGGTAGCGTTTGAAATCAACACGAAAATCGTTCTCAAGTTTTTTCGTTTAATTCTTTCATGACTTCGGCCGCTTGAGGGCTTGGCGGAATGCTTGGATTATTGCTTTCCGGAGGAACTTGATAATGAGATGACTCTGCATCAGCCTTTGCTTTCGCCTCCGAGGGAGGAGGAGGAATTGGGCCATCTTTTGATTTGTTCAGCCAATCGTGGGATCGAATTTTTGGTAAATTAAGTCGTTTTTTCTGTTCGTACGTCAGTATTCCTTGCATTAGCTCTTTAGCGCCATCGCTTAGAGAGTTTTCAAGTTTGCTCCCGTAGCGAAGGGGCAGTTTCTGGTCCAACATCAACAATCGTACGTTGCTATCTCTGTATGGCATGATGCCACAGTTCATTACAAAAAGAATGACTCCAAGGCTCCAATTATCTGCGATGTCTCCTCTGTAGGGCACTCCCTGAATTTATAACACAATTATTTTCAATAAGAAAGTTTAGAACTATTTCCTAAAAAACGAAACGTCGATTTTAGCCAATAAGTTTGTAAAACCCTTTTTGAAACATTTTAGATAATTTGTGACCTTAAGTTGAATAACTGAAGTCTAACTGAAGCATCGAACAAAAAGTAGTAAGAACTTTTTTTGCATCAATATCTTTCAAGAGTTTAACAACACGAAATAGTGCTATTGGTTGATTTTTTTATTTGATTTTTCAGTACTTGCATGGAGATTTAGAGCTGTTATCTAAGAACGCCACGCAGAGCAAAGTCCTGTAAAATGTCTTTTCAAAGCCACAACAGAATGAAGAGAGCAGGATTTGAACTCCAACTGTGTTGGTTCCGATCGTCATCAATACGGGGTTCTTGTCGACAAAGTCAAGCCGTTTATAACAGCAAATATTGCATGACTTTTTTTAGCTATAATCCGTACAAATTGCTAATAAATAAGCTGAGGTCTTTAAACTTTGCTGGTTGTGCTTTGTTTGTTGACCCACGTAAGCTATGATAGGTGTGTTTACTTTATATAACATTCAGATTAATCGGCAAAAAAGCTGCCTGATTTTTTTCATCAAAGTACTTTAAAAAGCGTGTCATAAATCCGAAACCTAAATGCTTCAAGCAACTTAAGATGAATTTAAAGTTTTAAGTCTAAAAAGTTTGTTTTTTAGTGTAAAAATTAATATTAGCAAAAATAATTTGTTTTTTCAATATTTTGTTTAAAATTTCTTTAATTTTTCAATTGGTTAAGTTTCTTTTTTTATTCAAAGAACATTGATCTAAGTAGTTGGAGCTTAATTTTTACTTTCTTCACGTTGTTACGTTTTGAAAAAAAAAAATTGATGAGAATTTTGATGGTATGGACAAGCAGCTCTAAATTACTTGCGGTACAAACCATTGAAAAAAAAACGAATAGAAAATTTCAAGGGGACAGCAATATCTTGAAATATTCGAAAACAGTTTTAGATAATCACTTCGCGTTTTAATAGTTGTTCTGCAAGTCAGAAAAAAGTAGTAGACATGTTGACACTAATCAATACCAAAGAAATGTTGAGGAGAAAACAAAAATATATGCTGTACATTTTTTTCAGTAGAGTTTTATTTAGTAGCTGCGTAAAAAAACAACATATGGCACGTTTTATTAGGGGAAAGTTTAAGGTTTATTCAAATTATCTTTCTTCCTTAGGTGACAATTTAAAAATTACAAAAACTGATTTTGGACCAAATTTTACAAAAAAAAACTTTTGTCAGTCAAAGATGGTCAAATGCGTACCTGCAAAATTTCGGGAGCAGCATACGCTGCGCTGCCGCAAAACGTCTGACTCAGATCGTTTTTTGATATTCTTCTCGCAAAACCGAAATCGGCAATTTTGATGCTGTTCTTGTCATTCAGGAGAATATTTTCGCACTTCAAATCTCTGTGAACAACTCCACTCATGTGCAGATATATGAGACCTGCCACCATCTGCTTAAAGAAGTAGGCTGCTTCATGCTCTTTTAAAAAACCACGTAGCTGAACGTATGAGAGTAAATCACCATGTCCCGCATATTCCAAGGCGATGTACGTTTTTTTTCCGTTGCGGAAAACCTCTAATGTTTTGATAACATTTTCATGGTCTAACAATTGAAGAATGTCCAGTTCGCGCGGCAAAAACTTCTCTTTAAAATCTGCTGGCACATCAGTGCCATTGATGATCTTCAGCGCTACTTTGATTGGTGACGACGAACCCGGTTGTAACCACGTTGCACTTTTAACTTTAGCATAGCTTCCTTCTCCTAAATCAGCACCTAAAGTATATCCTTTCTTTTGAAGAATACTTGTTTCACTTCGAAATAACATTATGTTAAAACGGTTTGGTTACAACAATATTTTTTTAGATACATTTTGGTAAAGTTTTATACCATTTTTTTAATTTATTTTTTGTTGCTTATGCAAACACTTGAAATATAGGATTTTACAGGTTTTACTTTATTAGAAAACATGGACGACAATTAAACTACTTTATAGATTTATGATGTCACAGTTGACAAAGGTTATTTGACTTTATTTCTAAAATAATTTCGAAAACTCCGCTGAAATTTTGCAAAAAGATTTTAATAAAATAAAATTTTTTTGAATTAAACAATTAGAAATTCAAAATAGAACAGATTTTTGTTCATTTAGAAAAAATGCGTAGCGGTAATAAACTTCAAATTTTCAAGTGCCTTTACTGTAAAAATAGAATACAGATTTTCTAATCAACTTTTAAAATTAATAAGTCTATTCAAACAAACTTTTCAACAAATTCTATGTTTTAAACTTTAAGCTTTCTGGTAGAAATAATTAAGAAAACGCGCAAACTATGTACTTTCATAAATTTTTTAAAAAAATCTTACCAAATCAGCTATTTCTATTAAAGTCAAGAATGAAATAAATGATTGATTTATTCATTTGCTATTTTCTTCCCAGTAATAAAACAATAAATTCTACAAAGCAGATTTAATAATGCTCACAAAAATGAAGAGATGACACCATATCAAACACAAAAATATTCAGAAAATAATGTAATGGAAGAAAACAATGCAGTAGACAGCATGACCACAACTCCTCCAATCGATTGTAGATAAAAAAAAAGAAAGCTGAACAAAATAGAAAAAATGCGTAGTTAGTTAATCACCCTATTCGGTGATTTAAAAGTGCTGTAGGTCAACTGGTACGTAATAATAATCTATATTTAACATTAATTTTCTTTCAAATTGTTTTCTTTTTGCAACACTAGTAAAATTCAATTTTTTTTTGCAAAAAGCATAAAAGAATGTTTGAAGAATAATACCAAATCCACAAGAAATAGATGCGACAGTTTTTTGCTACTTTTTATAGATAAGCACCTATAAATAATAAAACTTGATAAGTTTGGGTTATGTTGATGTTCAACAAATAATTAATCATTAATTTCTTAATAAAGCTTTAGTTTGAACAAAGGTTTATAATATGTATTTCAAAGAGGGAAACTCGAGCGTTGCCATAACACAATAAAAACATCAGGAAATAATAGAAAATAGAAAAATCCTAAGCTTTACAATAATTTATGTAGCCTTAGCTCAATCAAAACTTTCCGACATACGTATTATTTTTGTAATTTTTGAGTACGTTGAAAAAATGATAAACTCTAATGCTACTCTGGTTGCCACATTAAAGTGCAAATTTTATATATGACACAGCAATGGAGGTTGCGTCAAGTTTGCTGAGTACTGAAAGAGAGTCAGCAAATATGCTTGAAATATTTAGCGTGGAGATATTTGTTTAGAAATTATTGGCAAAATAATTCACTTCAATCTCTAGCAATTTTTTTTGGAGGTATATAGGTTCTTATACAAGCTATGACATTCTTATTTAAATACAGTAATCTCCCGCTTAAGTTCGCAACTTGAATTTGAACAGCGAGTGCGAACTTAGCTGGTAGGTGCGAACTTAACATTTATACCTAAGCGATTATTACGTGTCATAAAACCTGTACAATTATCAGTTAAAGTGAAAACTCTCGTCATTTAAGCTAGTGTTTTGAGACTAATTGCTCTATTGACTTAAGATAAAAATTGATTTTTAGTATTATTCACATAATAGTGTCACGCAAAGTTAAGCGATTGAATGAGTCAGAAAGATTGGAAGTAATATCCAAGTTGAATCAGCCAAATCCTCCTTGTAAGCAAAGTATCACACGACAGTACGGAGTGAGTGAGGCTACTATAAGAAAAGTCTGGTTGAAGCGTGAAGTTATTCGTAAGCGTTCTGCTCTGATGTCTGAAGAAACAAAAAAAAAAAACATTCAGAGCGTCTGTGGGTAGGTTTACAGAGGTAGAAGATAAGTTATTCCTGTAAATTGATATCATGCGTTGAGTAAACATGCCTGTTCCACTGTCCTCGCCATTTTGAAAGCAAAGTAAATTGCTTAAGAACTATCAATATTGCGGGATGACTTTAAAGCATCATGGCAGTGGTTTAGTCGATTTAGAGAACGCCGTGGAATACAACAACTTCTTCTTCACAGTGAAGGTGCAGAGGTGGACCGAAAAAATTTTGATCTTGTTGCAGCTTTGGATAAGTTATATGCCATAATTGCAAAATATGTTCCCGAAAATATAAATATTTATATCTCAAAGATATTTTGGATTTCTACGAGCTGAAAGAGAATTTAAAAGCTCGCAATAAAGAGCAAGCAAAAAGACTCCCTAGAAGAGCAGCAGGTGTTGCTTACGGTAACCCTGCTCATATGCTAGATGCGGCTCAATATATCAAGCTTGCTTGGGTTTCGATATCAGATGCGACAATAAAGAATGCGTTTGACAAGGCTGAATTAGTAACTTTAAAAGGTGGAGCTCAGGAAGAAGTTGATATGATGTCTGATCTATTGTGCAGCTTCAAAGCATTAAATATTCCAATAGATGAAAGCACTCTAGATGAGTTTGTGCATGTTTATGACGAAAACAGTAAAGAATTTTTACATGAGGTGTTGGAAAGTATACAAGCAACAAATGATCATAAAGATGAAAACGTACACACTGTGGTCGAATCTTGCGCACATAGTCCAGCACCAACAGGGAACGATATCACTTTCTGTGGGTTTGAACACATACACAATAAAGTTCTTGAAGTTGAGGATCAGTTGTTGTGTCGCTATGTGCAAGTTCAAGCAGAAAATTACTATAATGAGCTGAGAAATTCCTTTGAGCTTTTCCAACAATAATTAAGGCAGGTTATTTTGGACGCAAAACAGAAAAGAAAATGAAATATGCCTGAGCTGACGATTCATGACTTGTTTAAATCATTAACATTTTTATGACTTATCTGATTTGTTGTAAATATCAATAAATATTTGTAAAAGTTGAATCTTGATTTTTTAAAAAATTTTTGCGAACTTAATCGGGATGCGAACTTAAACGGGAGATTACTGTAGTATACGTATTGATGTTAAAAAAAACAATGATTTACAAACTTTTGCGTTGTCTGATGCTTCCTTGCTTTTGCTTCTTAATTTTGTTATTGCTTTCTCATCGTGTGTTATAAGGTGAAACAAAATTTGTGTCTCGGTCTACAATCTAGTTTAAACCTGGTTATAGATTTATTCGTTTGATAAAATTTGTCAAGCTTCTAGTAACCGACAAAAAACAAATTCTTGTTATCTTGTTAATTTTTAGCTAGCTAACTTTTTTTTGGAAACTTGTAATAAGACACTCATTATAGCAATGTTTTCCAACTTTTTTTTGTACTCGGTACATCTATAAAATTTCACAAAAAATTCGGTACCTCTTGAGGAAAACCTTGATGTAACTTAAAACTTGAATGCAATGATAAATTGAAAACAAAATTGACGTCGGCTGAAGAATATTTATGAATTTAAACGAGTTTTATCATTCAATATTGTTCTTTTGTGTCTAAGTTCAAAAAAATTTTCCATTTAATAAAATTGGGAGAAAAAAACAATTTAATTCTTACACTGCCTAACTTTACATAATTTCAAAACTGACTACTGAAAAAAAAAGGTCAATAACATTTTGACAGTTTTATTAAATTCTTCCAAGGTAATTTGGTGACCGAAATGTTTCTAAATCCGTTTTTGATAGATGCTATTATTTACGAGCTAAGCAACAAATTCTCTCCCGCCAGCAAAAAAATTGCTACGATGACGTCATGCTTACTTGTCAACAGAAAATAAATGTTTCGTAATTTGAAAAAAGGAAAAAAAGCAATTATTTTGGCGAATGTATTTAAGCCTTAAGAACATTGCCTGAGCGGTCAAATCCTGTTCAGAATTAATTGATAACATCAGCTTTTATTAAAGACAACGAAATCATTTCATTAGACTTCAGGAAGTAAGCAAGTTCACAAAAACTAGTATGATTATAAAAAAAAATCACTCAATTTAGTGCATCTTTTCCTTCATTTTTAATCAAAGCAACATGGTTATAATGTAATATTGGGGCACACTTTTTAGCGCGAGAACCAGATTTTGAAGATGATTTTGATTGAAGGCAGCACCAGTATTTACAACGGAATTCATGACCAAAACTTTCTGAAAGACCAAAAAAAGTCTTCACTTCACGCCTGTTCGGTCATTTAGTGAATCATTTGCTGTCCGGTCATTTAGTTGACCATCCAATTCTCGTCTATCTTCCCCAAACGAAAAAGAAGATTTGCTGCGGAAAAAGGAAATTAAAATAGATTAAATTTGTTATGAGTTGTGCACCTGACATATGCGCGCGGCCACATAAATTATTATCCAAGGTCGCATGCGGTATCTTTTCCTTCATTGCTTACGGTCCCAAGTTTGTTGATTTTTGGCCCAGTTATAAATAATATTATAAACCTGGAATGAACAAACCTTGGGCCGTAAGGGGCTGTAATGTTAAATTATTTTATCTCTATATTTATCCTCCTGATTTGCAGGAAAGCGACGGAGACGTAATACATAGGGTAAGCAATTACCCTAACCTAATTCCGGAGATGCCAAGATATTGCTGTTTGGTTAATAGTTTTATAAAGATACGACTAAAATTTAAAATTGCTCATCAAGACCACTAAACGGGGGAAAGTGTCGTAAAGTTTTTTTCCAAGGACACAACAGAATGGCAGCACTAGGCTTTTTAAACCGAGACCATGTTGATCACAATCACGCGCTCTAACCACTTGACCACGCTGTCGACAATCACAGCCTCTCACGGCCCTGGGTTTGTTCATCGTTGTTTAAATCATTTTATTTCTCTTTTTATGAATTTATTGGGAGACGCAAGCTCGATCTTGTTTATTATCTTTTTTTTCAAAAAATTGTCCAAAATATTTTAAGATTAAGTTAATGTTGATTGAATCAAGTTTATTATTTTTTATGGCTTGCTTTCACTTTGTTAATAAACCGTTTTTAACAATATCGTCAATTTTTTTGATAACATTATTTCTTTCATTTTTGTTAAAAATGTGATATCTATGTAAAAATCTTATTTTCGGTTTTAAAATAAGATGAATAAAACTGTTGAACAAAAATTTTTTTAATGTATTTGTTATTTTTTTACTGACAATATTTTGGTTTGTTAAATTCAAATTTCTATTTGGTTTCTCTCTATAACGTCAGGTTTTTGAAATTAAAAGAAATGAGTTGTGATGTAAAGATTGTTCAAACCCTTTGTTGTTGAAAAATTTGCTTATCAATTCAGTTAAAATTGAATCATTAAATTGGAAAAATATGTAAACACAAGTAAAGACTTTACTGCCACATGCAAAACAATACTAAGTCTATTGTCTTTGGACAGGTTTGGCGCTGCAATGATATTTTGTTTTATTCTGTTTTAGTAAAAAGGCACACTAATCTCCCTACTAACATTTTTCCTTTGTAGCGTTTTTCTACAACACAATCTCCTGGTGAAATCTTTCACCGTATTCATCACTCACAGCACCTAAATTCTTTGGAAAAATACGAGGTCGTCGTCGTCGTCGTCGTCGTCGTCGTCGTTTGAAGGGCATCCACTCCAGGCCAGACACAAACAGAACTGGGCCCGAGGGTTTATCCTTTTACTACGCCAGACTGCTGCACTGCCTGGATCAGATGCTGGCAGTGATGTTATTAAGCCAGCATCGAGTTTCGTCATCCAAAACCGTCAGACCTCGTGCTCCATGTGGTGCCCGATGTATGGGGCACATTGTTAGTACATGGTCTGCGGTTTGCTCTGAGGCGCTAATTCGCAATTCGGTGAAGGAGCGAGGCCCCATTTGTGCATGGACGAATGGAATCGCCCAACACCAGTCCGCAGGCGGTTGAGCTTAACCCAAGCTGCTCGGGGTAAGCCCATCCCAACAGGCCTGACACTGGTCCCGGGCACAAAAGCACGGAGCCTGGAAGCATTTTCACAGTACTCCGCGTTCCATTTGTGATTCGTCCATTCAGAGGCGCGGATGCCAAGTCTGGCAAGATTGTCCAAGAGATTCCGCGCACCTGGCACAAACGGGCGTCTGGATCTTAGTCTCACTTGGCCAGTATCTGAGGACCCACTTAAAAGACCATGCAAGATATGATCGGGGTCCAGAGATCCACGGTAAGCCAAGGAGAGTGTCGCTCCCAGTCGGCGAAGCTCATCTGGCTGGATGCCTGAAAGTACAGGTAGGTGGTCCGTTGGAGTGGGACGCAGGCATCCAGTAACTATGCGCAAGGCGTCATTCAAGACATTGTCAATAAGGCGAGTGTGAGCACTGCGACACCAGACTGGTGCACAGTACTCAGCTGTTGAGTAGACTAGAGACAAGGTGGCTATGCGTAGTGTTTTAGCACCAGCACCCCATCCCGAGCCCACGAGTCGCCTCAGCAGTGTGACGCGCGATGATAGTTTTTTGCGCAATGCCACTATACGAGGTGTGAATGCAAGAAGTCCAACTTTGTATTCAATCTACTATCAAGCAAGCTTCCATCATCATCATCATCATCATCCATTTTTGCGTTTAAGTAAGAGGACACGATGTGTTTTTCCTGCTGGCAAGAGTTAACTATTTTTTGCAATCACGCCTCTACTCTTGCCTTTTCTTTGCCAATTCTTGTTGTAATCATCTTCTTCTCATGCCTTTCTCAATAACCTTTATCATTGTTTCTTAGGTTTTTCCTTTTTCTTACCTTTCACGGTATTTTTCATAGTCTTCACTAAAGTTTTTTTTCTTTGTTCATCCTTTCATCGTGGCTTGACAAAGGTTTCTATCATATTCCCTCCAATTTTGATTTAATTTTTAGCTCTATGATTCCAAAAAAACTTTCTGCAATTAACTTGAATGCGTTTCAAATCTTTGTCTGATCTTTTCTGCAATTAATTTGAATGCATTTCGAAACTTGAAGGTCCAAACCACTTGACGCAGCCTTGCTAAGGGTTTAGATGAAGACTCTTGGCTTTTAAAAACTTCTGGAGTGAGAGTTTTAGGAATTGGAATGTCAGTACCGTGCAAATATGGTTTCAAGAAATACTGGCAACTTTGATAAACAGTTTTAAATTTGTTTTTTTTGGAAAATCCTTTTATATCTGTTAAACAAAAACAACAGTTGTGGAAACTGCAAAAGGCATCTTATTCAGCTTACCAACAACCCACTGGAGCAGCTGAGTGTTGCACGAATGGTAGCAAATATTAGGTGCCCGTTTTTTGTCCTGATCAGCAACTTTGCAATCGAAGTATTACTAATATGCAGTTTCCATTTTATGTTTAATATTTCGTCGATGTATATTTTCCACAAACGTAGCAAAAGCCATTGGAATTTGTTTTACATTTTCTTCTCTCCATCATCTTGCAAAAATAACAATTAAGTAGAAATGCGTTTTTTAAAACAAAAACATTTAAAATTTTCTCAGATGCATTAGTTTCAGCATGCAGTTCACTTTTGTACTAAATCACAAAATACCACAAAAAACACAAGAATCGTAGCAGAATTTGTGTCCAATATTTTATATTTGTATCTAGGGATAAAAATGTCTGACATGGACTAAAGCTATCAAAATGTCTCCGATCCAATGAAAACTTTACATCCGTAAGGTTGGATTTGTACCTTAAAGAATACAGAAGCGAATTTGCTTATCGACGTAGAAAGCTTACCGAATTCTACTTTCTGCTAATCAGAAACAGCTCGTAGAATCTAATTACCAGCATGCAGACACGCAATTCACTATATCAAATCAAATTTTGCTAGACAGAGTCGCTTCGGTGGCATGAATACAGGTAAAGATTCACATCAAAAGAAGTACAAATGTTTGTTGCATCAGGTTCAAAGGAGTATTAATGGCGAACTCGCTTGGCACACCAGCTAACAAAGCTGATTTTTTATTCCAAAGATGAGTCTCATAAAATAGTTGCAGCTGAACAAGAATCACAGCACGAGAAGCACAGAATTAAAGATTGTCATGTTGGAATGGCTCAGTCTGACCGTCTCTGGCAGTTTTCCCGAATCTGTTGGTCAGGTCCAATCTGCCCGAATCTGGGGGTCACAACTGAGTTACGGCATTAAAACAAGCGATTTAGTTATTATTTCTTTGGTGACGCTTATTCTTTTTCTGTACGAAAATCACGGGATTTCATAACAAGCGATCGGCAGTTTCTTAGTAACGTGCAACTTGATAAAATAAACAACGAAGGCGTCACCAATTCAACTTTACAATCAGCCAAAGCATACAACGGGAGGAAATGTAACAAATTAAACTTGGAAAAAATAACAATTCTCGGTTAAGGTCTGAGAAATCAAGTGTTGTGTTTGCTTGCAAGCTAAGCACAAAATACGTAAAGCAGCGAGTGAATATAGTTTTGCATACAATAAACACATCTGATTGTTTTTAGAATTGCTTGTAAAAGATAAGTTTGCGATAGATCATCCCCCAGATTTTCGGTGACGGAGCAAACAAAGCAGCCTTTTGCTTGTTTGATTGGTCCATCGGAAATCGACAACTTATGAATGTTTTTATTACGTAGCGACAATTCTGCGAAAAGCAAGAGAACGACAGCCAAAATTAATTCTTTGAAGCCGAATTTTACTTTAACACAAAACGGCAAAACAATGAATCATGCTAAGGTGTTGGTATACGAGCTTGGGTGTGTAGCAAAGCGAATTTTGATAGCTGAAAAAAAAATTGGACAAAAGTAATCGCAGGAGAATGTTTAAGAGCATCAGAGACCACAGTAGAGAAAGTAAGAAAAGAAAAGTAATAATACCATTGAGGATGGGGTTTGTGAAAAACGAGATAACTTGGATGAAAATACTTTTCAGGGCCAAAGTAGTTGAATCGAGCACGAAATTGGGATTTATCAATGTTTCGGATCTAGGATGATTAAAGAGAAACAAGTTGAGGGAGCATGGGACAGAACAAAAATCGTTCCTGTGAGCATTGAAGATGTGGTGTGGTGTGGTGTGGTGTGATGTGTCATTACAGCTGGTTTTCACAACTTGCATGACTGCAAATAGACTATTATATAAGCCGGAACATCACGACAAGGTCATTTATATTTTAAACGTTCGACAAAACGGCTGCATCAGAGGCATTGAAGAAGCTTATAGGGGAGTCATTGTAATGTATGTTTTCAGCACACATGCTAACAAAGCTGATTTTTTATTTTTATTGTAAAGATGAGTCTCATAAAATAGTTGCAGCTGAACAAGAATCACAGCACGAGAAGCAAGCAGAGAATTGAAGATTCTCAAGTTGGAATGGCTCAGTCTGACCGTCTCTGGCAGTTTTCCCGAATCTGTTGGTCAGGTCCAATCTGCCCGAATCTGGGGGTCACAACTGAGTTACGGCATTAAAACAAGCGATTTAGTTGTTATTTCTTTGGTGACTATTATTCTTTTTCTCTTTGAAAATCACGGGATTTCATAACAAGCGATCGGCAGTTTCTTAGTAATATGCGGCCAGATATAAACTAAGCAATAAAGGCACCACCAATTCAACTTTACAACCACCCAAGGCGTGTTACAAATTAAACTTCGAAAAAATAACAATTCTCGGTACAGGTCTGAGAAATCAAGCTTTGCGATTGTTTGTGAACTAAGCATGAAGTACGAGCGAATGATATTTTTTACAATATACTACAATTCCTTCGCATTTAACTAACAAAGTTTAAAAACTTTAAAATAACCAGAGGTGAATTTGAGACGGGAAGATTCGAGATTGAGATAAGAGGAGACTTTGGGGTAGCGAGACCGAGACGAAACAAGATTCTGTAGTAGCGAAAGCGAGACGAGACTTTGAAGTACCGAGGCCTAGACACGAGACTTCACATAAGTTGCTTTAATTCAAGTAGGCATACAATATTTCCTAAGGGATAAATCGGGACGTTCGTTAAAAAAATAAATTCCCCTCTAAAAAGTTGTGATCTCTAAAAGAAGGTCTTTAGTATGATTTTGGGACAAAAATCGAGAAAATAGAGACCTTTTTTTTTTTAGAGAACACTATGATTTTGGGACACAAATTGAGAAATTAGAGACAGAATCAAAGTGAAGATCTTTTTTTGTCTTCACTTTGAATTTTGCACTAATTTTCTTATACCCGTAAAATTCTTAAAAATTAAGGTTCTATTGCCCCCAAATTTTTTCTGCTGGTACTCCTATGCCCACATCTCAAGTTGGAATCGAGACGCAGAGGTCCGAGACCAAGACGAGACTTTGGAGTTACAAGACCAAGACGAGACCGAGGCTTCGAAAAACGTGTCCCGATACATCCACGTCTGATAATAACCAATATAAAAATTTACTGTTTTACAAGCAGGTATCACAATTTTCACCTGTAGTGTTCATAACTCAGAAATTTGTTGGAGGGTTGAAATCAGCTCCCCGAAATGACCTCAAAATCATTTTTAACTCATTAGCTACAAAAATTTTGTTCAAAGTGTAATTGAAGAAAGAAAAGTAAAATCTTCTATCTAGGTTTCTGGGACGAAAGACACACAGACTTGACAAAGACAGTTTACGGCTCTTTCTTCTGCTAGGTGGTCCTGGCAAGCAGTTCTTAATTTTGGTCAAATCTCTAAATAAAAACAAAAAATATCCATCAGATAACAATAGTTTTAGCTTGGAATCTTGTAGATCAGTTCGGGGTAATCGCTTGACAATTGCTCTAATAGCACCTCTGATGTTTTGCTGCGAGTTAGAAAGATAAATAATTAAACCAAATAATTAAATTTTAGTTCATCGACGACGTAGCATAAAAAATGAATGCTAATCTGGTGCTTCTGTTATTTCTTGTTTTCGAAGCCAGAACTAATGGAGCCTCTCTTAAGGTAACTCATGAATCTTGACTTTTTCAAAATATCAATTGTTCTATCTTAAAAAAATTTTCACTAAATGTCACCTTGTAACCGAAATAACAACACACATTGTATTTTAAGCTATTTTCTTTTATAGTTCGAGAAAATTTGTAGCACAAGCAATTGATAAAATTATACAATTAACTCTGTTTGCAAATCTGTTCACAATTTCAATTTTTAAAGTTTTCTCGCAGTACCAATATAAGATTGTGGTGTCAAAAATAATAGTTTATGTGTAAAAAGTATTTTTGCAGTTACTTATATTTGAAAAAGCTTTTACTGCTGCTTTATTTGTAATCAAACTTGTCTTATCCCTAATGGGTCAATTTTTAGTTTTAAATATTCTCGTAATTAATTAATCTTATTGATAGTGCAATAAACATTTCAAACTTTACATATTTTTTTTAGAAAGAAAAAGTAAAGAAGGCCTTACCTCCTGGTAAATTGTCTCGCTTATTCTTAGCTAGCTCTCTTGAGCAAGTTCTATTTTTTAGTATATTTTTTAGAGGCCATGGGAAAAATTTTGAAAGCTAACGAGGAAAAAGAAATTGCCTTCTTTGAAGGAGATATTGTCTTACATTCTCGGAAAATTGACCAGAATCGAAATGCGATTATAAATCCTTCCTTAAAGTAATTTTTCATTTGTTGTTTTAAAAATAAGTAAAAGAAAAAAATTAACAAAACACTGTTCTTCTGCATCAGTGTTTTTGAGCCTTTCTTGCAGCGCAAAAAAAGCTGTGAATGCCCGATTCAGGCGCAGGACGGGAAAGTCCGTTTTATTCACGTTTAAACCATAAAATTAAAGTGAATACTAAAAAAGTCTGTACCTATCTTGTCATTTATATATTCATAGTATTCACTTATATATACATACATAGAGTACTACATAGAGTAACTGTCCAGAAATTATTTTGAACTGCATCCAGAGATATCAAGATAGTACTGTCTCGTAGAAACTTTTTATTTTCTTTTTTTTTTGACTATTTTTTGAAATGATATTTAGAGCTGCTTGTCAAGAGCGCCAAACAGGGGAAAGTGCGGTTAAGTGTCTTTCCAAAGGTGACAGCAGAATTGCGCGAGTTAGTTTTGAACCGCAATCGTGTCAATCATCTTCGTCATCAATCACGACACTTTTAACCGCTTGTCAACGCCGCCGACCAAAATTCCTAAAATGTGTTTTTTCTTTTAAAAGTAAAAATATAATTTTTTTTACTGTTTTTACTTCAATTAAATGGAAAAAATGATTTAATCTTAAAAAAAGAGAAATGCTTTTAACAAGAATAAGACTCATTGTATAGTGCACCTTGATACCTGATCAAAGTGTTACTTTCTTAAAATATTCTTTAACACTTTGTAATGTAATATAGCGTACACCAATTAAAAAATACTAATTTACACTTGCTTTTATTTTAAATCGAATAGATGGACCACCAACATACCTTATGTCATTCATTCCGAATATTCATTTGAAGTAAGAGGAGCTATTGAGGACGCTATGCGTGAATTCGGCGTCAGAATGTGCGTCAAATTTGCTCCAAGACAAATTGAAAACAATTATATTTTGTTTAAGAAAGACGGTGGGTAAGTGGTAAAATTTTTTACTGGTCTGTTCAAGTCTAAGACTTGCGTTTTTTTCTTCATTTTTACTTACTTACTTACTAGCTTAAAATTACTTTATATTGCAGATAGAAATTGAGATTATGAATAAGGAGGCAGCGACGTTACGTAATACAGTACATTATTACACGCACAACTGACATCGCCTTTTACGATTATTGCAATTTACTAAAAGCTTTAAAAAACGTCCGTTAAGAATTTTTTATAAAAAGTCACAAATATTATTTTTTTAGATGCTTTTCAACGGTGGGGATGATTGGGGGAGAACAAGTGGTGTCTTTGGATAATGGGTGTGAGAGCGATGGGGTGATTAAGCACGAAATAATGCACGCGTTAGGGTTTTGGCATGAACAATCCAGGTGATCAATGAACCATATCAGAAATTTTGTATAATAATGAAAAATTGATTTTTAGTAAAATGAATTGATTGATCAAAATTTTGAAAGATTTTTTTTAGAAACATATTAATTTTGTGTAATTTAAGATATGACAGAGATGATTTTGTCGAAATTTTGTGGGAAAACATTCAAAGTGGGAAAGAGCACAACTTCAACAAATATACAGAAGAACAAGTAAAACACTATGGTAGTATTGTTATAATCTCTGAAGAAGGACCATATGAAAACTACAGTTATTCTACGTATAATCAACTTGTGAAAATATAATTATGGTCCACTGTAAGCCTACTGTGCTAAACAGGTTTTCCTCAAAGTTGTTAGTTAAACTCAGTTTTTACACATCCTCTCATGCAATTTAGCTACTTAGAAAAATTTTTTAAAAGATGATGATTTTTCCTGTTTTTAAAACTGAGATATACATATTTTATTGTTTTAAAAAAGCGATTTGTTAATGAGAATGCGACTTTTTCCCTGTTTTTTTCATGCAAAACTATTTTTTATTTCTAAAACGTGCAAAACTTTAATGGGTATTCTCTTTTCTCATAAGTCTTTTATTTATAAAATTGCAAAACAAATTAATTGTAAAGTTTACCATAAAAATGTTCATATACTCGTTTTGTTCTACAACGTCAAAGCCTTTAAAATGACCAAGTAATTCAACTTTGTAAATTAAGCCGACATTTCCAGATTACGACGTTGGGGGAGGCTTACGATTACTCTTCCTTGATGCATTACCACGACCACGCTTTCTCGAGCAATGGGGAGCCAACTATAGTTGCCAAGCAATCAGGGGGCTCCATGATGGGTCAAAGAGAGCAGTTTTCAAAAATCGACCTAAATAAACTAAGAAAACTCTACCAATGCGGTAAATTGAACAATGAATTTCACTGTAAATGTTGATGCTTTTGAATATTGCTGATTATGTTCAACTTTTATTGAATTACATCAACTATCTATCCACATAACTTATCTGATAAAGCTAGAGGGATCAAACTTTAAAAAAACCTAGCAATTTTTTAATGCCCAGGCTTTTCTTGAAAAAACCAAAATGCAACTTTTGATTGAATTTTTAAATTATTTTTTTTGGTTATTTATAATATGGTATGACTGTATTATTGGGATATACTGATTTTAGTTATAGTTTTTACTTCGATAATAAAATATATATTGCTAACAGTTTCAATTGTATTTTTATATTTTTTGTCGGCAACGTGGTCGAGTGGTTAGAGCGCCGGGCTCGTGACCAGCACGGTCTTGGTTCAAAACCCACTCGCACCATTCTGTTGTGTCCTTGGGAAAGACACTTTACGGCACATTCCCCTGCTTGGTGGTCCTGGCAAGCAGTTCTAACTTCCAGCATATCTCTATTAAATTGCAAGCGAACAGTAATATCTTGGTATCTCCGGAAGCAGGTCGGGGTAATTGCCTACCATATGTATTAGCGCCTCCGTCGCTTTCCTGCGAGTCAGGAGGATAAATATAGAGATAAAATAAATAAAAATAAAAAATAAAAATAAATTATCTATTATATTTCAATTATATTTCAATGATATTATAATTTTTATCGAAATCATTAGATGAAGTTAATGGCTGGACCGAATGGACTGATTGGAGCAACTGCGACATTCAGTGTAAACAGCACCGAAAAAGATTTTGCGAGGGACAAAACTGCACCATCGAGGAAGAAACAGAAGAAGCTAGTTGTAACTCAACCTGCACACGTTCGTATTAGACAATGACGTCATAAACGATTTGATTCTTAAGTAAATCTGCAAGTTGAACGTTCGCAGGTATTGAACCAAAGATACCAATTTTCATAGTCGTACCTGCCAGGGGGCAGGGAAAAATTGCCCCCAAGTCTCAAACTTTTTTGAGTAGAGACGAGGAAATATTTGGGAAAAACCAGAATTTTTCGGAAGCGATACAAAAAATTTGGGTAAAATTAGAAATTTTAGATCAGTACAAAGAACTGTTTGGACAAAATTAATTTATTTTTCATTAAAGATGAACACTAAATGAAGGAAAAAGTTTAAGAATTAAGATGAAGACTTTTTTTAGAGAAAGATCACTTGAATAGACGTTTGGTGGTACAGAATTTGAAGATTGCGTGAAGTTAAAGATTTTTCTTCCCAAAGGTTTTCATCTGACACTCTTCAGGGGAAATCGTCAGAATGAAGCAGAATTGAAACCGAACTGAGTTATAAAGGGGAAAGCAGAGTTCTCATTGGCTGAAAGAAGTTAGCTAATGAGAGAAAACATTAAGAAATTTTCAAAGAGTAGACGAATTCTTTTTGCTTACACAGAAGGGGGTTGAGAGATTTAATGTAAGTCGCTTCAAGAGCAGAAAGGTGAAAAGAAAAGCGACCTCGAGCGAGAATAGAAAATTTTTCGTTGCTGTAGTTTGGGAAGAAAAATCTTTTACTTCACAGAAGGATCATTATGTTTTTGAGACGAAAATCGATAAATTAGAGACAGGCTATATGTGAAGACATTTTTTTTTTGGTGCACAATCTAAATTTTGGACCAAATTTATTTTTATATCCATAAGGTACTAGTAAATCAGGCTTAGGGCAAACGTTAGAAAATTTGGGCAAAAACAACAGGAATTATTTGGGCAAAGCAACTTTTTCCGAAAGCGAACTACTTGCGCAGGAGAAGTTCCAGAAATATTATTGAGATTTGTGGTAAAGACCTTTCTTGGGTAAAAATAAATGGCTTGTTGTCCCAACTTTTGCAAAGCCACAAAATCATGATTACGACAAACATCAATAAAATTTGAGAAAAACTGTGTTCCCCAAATTTTTTTGGCTGGTACGGCTATGCAGGCACCTTTTGGCTGTGCTTACGCAGATCCTACCAAGCAGTATAGAATTCTAAAAACTTACTTTTATATCTTAAAAAATTGGGGAGGCAGAGAAATTGGGGGTCATAGTCTTCTGTTGCTCCCGCCTGTTGATGTGCCTGCCTTAAATGTGATCATTACATACATTATAAGGTATACTGTACTTATACAGTATTGCGCTTTAATGTAGCATTTATTTTATAATAAAGTGGCTAATTGAGATGTAAGAAAAAGCTTTATGTTACTATACTGTCGTAAGCTATGTTGTTTTTATTTTTTTGTTGAAAAACATCAGAAAAACCATCAGAAATTGTTAAATTTTTTTAAAAAATACAATGCTTGCAAGCAATGGTTTACACTTAAACTTTAGCGAAAGAAGCAATTTTAAATTGAAGACAAAAAAATTTTTTATTAAATGTAAAAATTAAAAACTTTTTGCCTTTAAAAATCAAATAGACAAAAAATTTCTTCATTTAACTTTGAAAGATATAACAGATAGCGAACGGATGTGATCAGTTTTTTCTCTTCACTCTAATTCCCATACGAAGCAGCTTTTAAATTGAAGTTTTTATGCTAGTTATATTTATAAAATTTATGATTGACTTTTAAAAACTCGTTTGCTTTATACAAATAACTACACAAGCTTTGTTTTAATCTTCGCCACCACTCTCTTGTGTCCTTGGGAAAGTCACTTTACGGCACTTTTCCTGCTTGGTGGTCTTGGCAAGCAGTTCTAAATTTCAATCATATTTCTATTAAATTACAAGCGGACAGCAATATCTCGGCATCTCCAGAAGCAGTTGGGGGTAATTGCCAACCATATGTATTGGCGCCTATGTCACTTTCTGCAAGTCAAAAAGATAAATATAGAGATAAAATAAAAAATAAAAAATTTTCTTCAGCCAACATTGATCCCGATTGTCCTCCTCCATACGTAACTGCGTCATTCGGAACAGTGACCTCATCGATGTATCCATTTGAATACAAATTCAATGTTGAGTGCACACAGACAATTACCGTGCCAGAGGGTGAAACGATAAAACTTGAGTTTGAATTTATGGACATTGAAGATTATCAGGGAATTTGCTACTACGACTGGCTCAATGTAAGTTGCCGCGAAATTTCTATTTTGTGGCTTTATAATTTTGGAACTTTTTTGTTTTAGGACTTGCTTCCACCACGAACGTTGGCAATGGTATTCTTTCTTTTTCTTTTTTTTTGCTTTTTTTAGCGCTTAAGCGTAGAAAGAGCCTTTATAAAAGAACGCAACGAATTAGTCTAAAACCATTTGTTTAAAATACGATTAAATGTAGAAGCAATTTGTCTAAAGCACGATGTATATGAAAACCATGAATGTATATCGTCCTAGATTAACGGAATTGGCCACTACTTAAAACATAAATTGATAAAATCAATTAAATCAATATATGCTGCCTTATAAAAATACATACAAAGTTAGTCGACGATTAATAATTTAGATGTGCAAATGTTGATATTTCCAGGTCATGCGCTTTTATGATGTGCACTGAAAAACTTTATTTCACTAGGCTTATAATGTATTGCGATTCCAAAGAAACTATAAAGTTAAACCATTTTGTTACGTCACAAGTGTTTTTGACAGATATACGATGGACCGGATAAGAACTCTTCTTCTTTGGGATCTTTTTGCGGAACTACAGCTCCGCTCCCAATACATTCAAGCGGAAATCAATTAACTTTAAGCTTGTTTTCGGATTCTTCGATTTCATTTAGAGGATACTTTGCAAATTACTATTCAAGTAAGTGCATTATGATTATTTAACTGCTCTATTTACTTTCAACACCGATTTACTGGCAAAGATATGCATTGCAACAACTTTTACTCAAGAATTATTTTGCTTTAACTTTGAAATCATTTTTCTTTGGCGTTATCTGAGATTTGATTTAATCAAGTGCGAAGTCCAGTAACGACCGCTAGTTGAATTTTTTGAGGAATCGAATTAGTTAGTGTTAGAATAGTAAATCTAAATTGGCTTCACACAAACAGCATTAGCTCAAAATTATCAAGTAAAGCAAAATGTTACAATTGTCTTATTTACTTATAAAAAACAAACGCCGACTTAGAATCCAAAAAAAAGCACCGAAAAGTTATTTTGATACCAATAAGTTATAGTATTGCACAGATATGATGTAGTAGAGTGCGAACAAAGCGGCCGCACCAGGCTCCCCCCTAAAATACATCGAAAGTGCCCCCCTACACAAGAAATTGCTCTATTTCTTCATAGTAGCACTAGGATGTCGATGGCATGCCAAAAAGAAAATAAATTTTTGAAGATCAGCAGCATGTTTGGCTTCTGCTCCTTAGGTTGCTGTTACTTGTGCTTTTAAAGTAAAAACTTTTTTTTTTTAGACATCACGATGTATTGAGAGAGTAAAAAGTGCCTCTGCATGCTTTGGATCCTCCCCTAAATTGAAAACCTTTTTTTAGTGATCACTATGTCTCTACGTGCTTTGGATAACTCATTAATGGCCTCCTCTAAATTGAAGACCTTTTTTTTTGAGATCACTTTGTTTTTATACACAAAAAATGGCTTCAATTACCTTTTTTTAGTACACTAAATTGTGGCCCCACTTACTTTTTTTGCACCAGGCCCCCCTTTTTGTAAAGCCATCACTGGTACCGCAAGTTGTTTACCAGAAAAGCAGCGTATTTTAAAATAAAAAAGCGCTGAAACGTTATTTTGATATTAATGGCCAATACCGCGAATTTGCGAGCTTTCTTCTCACAGCCCATGATAAATATTTATGATCTCATTAAATCTGATTGTTCGGGCAATTTATTTTTGAAAAGTGATTGCCTTAGTGTCGTGACGTTTATCGAAAGAGCATTATGATTGGATAATATGTAGCCGTGCTTACAAGCATCCACCTGGTAATTACTTTGCCTTAAGTTCTAAAACAGTAAGTTTGCCATCTACATTTGTTAAATTGCTTAATACGTCAACAAAGGAGTCAGCTTTATTTTGGATGGTCTTAAAAGTAATTTGAATAATCATTTATTTCCTTGGTTTTCCTCACGGATTTACACATCCAATGTCTTTGTTGACATCACCAAACAATTACAGTAATCTCGCGGTTAAGTTCGCACCCGTTTAAATTCGTATCTCGATTAAGTTCGCAAAAAATTTTCAAAAAATCAAGATTCAACTTTTACAAAAATTTATTGATATTTACAGCAAATCAGACAAGTCATAAAATTTTTCACGATTTAAGCAAGTCATAAATTGTCAGCTGATGTATATTTGTTCTCTTTTGCGTTTTGCGTCAAAAATAACCTGCCTTAATTTTTGCTGAAAAAGCTCGAAGGAATTTCTCAGCTCACTATAATTGTAATTTCTTGCTTGAACTTGCACATAGCGACACAACAACTGATCCTCAACTTCAAGAAGTTTATTGTATATGTGTTCAAACCCATAAAAAGTGACATCGTTTCCTGTTGGTGCTGGACTATGTGTGCAAGATTCGACCACAGTGTGTACGTTTTCATCTTCGTTATCATTTGTTGCTTGTATACTTTCCAACACCTCATTGACGTCATCCAAATTCTCATGTGAAACTCTTCACTTTTTTTTTTATTAATACTAACTTTGCTTGCTAAAAATTAATTTTTATCTTAAGTCAATGCAGCAATTAGTATCAAAACACTAGCTTAAAGACGAGAGTTTTCACTTTAACTGATAATTGTACAGGTTTTATTATACGTAATAATCGCTTAGATATAAACGTTAAGTTCGCACCTACCAGCTAGGTTCACACTCGCTGCTCAGATTCAAGTTGCGAACTTAAGCGAGAGATTACGGTACGATAGGCAATGCACAAACATAAAAAGTTACTGAAGTTAGAAACAATTTTAATAGCACTTTATTTACAAAGTTTGAGATGTTGTTTTAAATCAGGGGTGGGAAACCTGTAGTCCGCTGGCCAAATGCGGCTCGTGTGTGGTTGGGAAGAAGCACGTCAATCCCATCTATTAAAAGACCTTATTAACAACCAGAGTCTGATAATAGAAATGTTGGGCCAGTAGAAAGAAAACTGAATATCTTTTATTACAAAATCAAAAAAAGCTGGTGGATAGACAAGCCACGCTTTTTATCTAGCTTGATATCTGAAGACTATTTTGGTCTACAATCGACTTTGAAGGAGAAATAGGTCTACTTGTCTAAAGCTAGTAAGAATAAAAAGAAGTGTTAATATGACTACTCAGATGAAGAAGCGTGGTCTGTCGAAACGCTGCTTTGTTTTTAAATCCACCAAAAGTTTATTGCGACCCCAAAAACAATTTCTCAACTTGAGTATGCGGCCTGCGACTGTAATCAGGTTCCCTGCCCCTGTTTTAAATCGTTCCATATAGCTAGCTTTTGAAATTTCTTTTCTGTTATTTGTTGTTTTTGTATCTTTAATTTTATTCTGTACTTTGATAAGTTACTTTTTGAAATGATTTTAGTAAAATTTTTGTCAGCTATAATAACAAACAAACAATGGAATTGTTTTTTCTTTCACTGAATTATCACCCTGTCATTGCAAGTATATATAAAAACTCTTATTTTTTGCAAATATATACCTTTCAGCAACACCGGAATCTCCACTAGGAATGTGTCATTTTGAGGGAGACATAAGCTTGTGTGGATGGACCCATGACCCAACGGGCGACTTCGAGTGGGAAAGAACTTTTGGTACCACGCCTAGTTCTGAAACTGGTCCATCATATGACCACACAACCGGACAAGAAAAAGGCAATGTTTATATGTATTGTTAAGAATATGATAAGTTTTAAGTTTTGATCAGGTGAGGGCAGTAAATAGTTAAAAAATTAAGCTTAAACGATTTATTTCATCGAAACCAACATTTTATTGGCCCAGTACAGTATTCCATGATAAAATAGCTAAAGTCACTTTAAATTTAATACAGTGTTTAAAATCCGGATCAAGTCCCTTTTTTCCCCACTTGGGGAAATTTATGGACTTGTTTATCTAGGTAGACAACCAGAGCGTGAGATCTGTAGGAAAAAATAAGGACTTGAAAATACAATGAGAAAAAAAGAGACATGATCCAAAAATCCTAATAAATTAAACTTTTTAAATGTATGTACGATAAATTCTTTTGGCTCACTATTTAGGATATTACATGTATATTGAAACATCAGCACCTCAAACAAGTGGAATGTTAGCCAGAGTGAAAACTCCTTTATACCCAGCGCCATCTACCGGAAATTGCTTGGAGTTTTATTATAACATGTTTGGAGAAAACATTGATACTTTGACTGTGTATCAAGAACAAGAGGTAAAAGTTTGTGATGTTTTTTTTTTATCCCAAAATCAGTTTAGTTTTAATTGATTGTGCTGCATGTATTCTTTGTATAGGCATTTTATATCACTTCCTTTCTATGTCATTAAGGCGCATTAAGTCAATTCCTTCTGCTTGGTGGTTTTAGCAACCACTTCTAAGTTATAATTATATCATTTCATATACAGTATAAGCAAAAAACCGAACAGCAACATCTCGGCGTTTTTGAAAATAGGATGGGGTAATCGATTGACAAGTGCGCTAAGATTATCATCTCTAACTCTATTTTGAGAGTCAGAAGAAAGAAATAAATAAGAAGATGATGATGGTGATAATCATAATGAAAATGATCCTCGGGTCAAGACTAGCTTTGATAAAAGTAATGAAAAAAAAATCCAAATCAAAAATGATTTTACAAGGAGCATATTTATAAGGAACAAAATGTTTAATTGGATACAACAAACCTTTTAAGATATTTGACCTTAACTGAAGTGAAACCATCAAGGAAAAGTGTTAAGTAGATATTGATCAAAATTCATACTGGCTTTAGTTTTAAAAATTACAATCGCCCCGAATGAAGATCGGCTCAAGAAAATAAAGATTTATCAGAATGCAAATACTATGCTTAAGCATTGGCCTTGAAATGACATGTGAATTATACCACTGCAATAAAAGTTAATCTCCCTAACTGCCATGTATTTCTGGAAAGGTTTAAGGTTAACACCCAAAAAACGTAAATAGACTTTTATAGTTTAATAAAAGCAGCAGAAAAGTAATTAAAACAAAAAAAAGTTGTGAAAAAACGTTGTAATAAAGTCAACTGTTTTCAGGTTTCGCCAGGATTGGTTGAGAAGTTCACAATATTTGCAATGCTCGGTAACCATGGCAACGATGACTGGATTAAAACAAAAATTAGTATTTATGGACAATACTCTTACAAGGTTTGCAAAAAAGGCTCTTGTCACCTCATCACATCAAAAAAATCATTAAAAACTTTTAGTAGACGTCTTGCTTTTAACATATTTTCATACAATTAAAATAACACTTTGTAAAGTAGGCCAATATTCTAACTTGATATTATACAGTTATCGCAAGCGGAACATAAAATTGGGAAGGCTTAACTACTGGCCACTGCATAGCCCATAAATATTACTTTTTAAAAGTACAGTTAGATTGAGTCTTTTTGATCAAAGACGTGAATTGTAATGGCAGAAAAGCCGATAAAACTGTTTTTTTTTCGCTTAAGCCAGAGGGTTTCATATTAAGATGTGTCGACTCCAATGGCAATTTGCAATCTCCTAAAAATTTAAATTATGCAATCACAATTAATCTTGCTGCGTTCAATCCGCAAAAAGGAGGCTTAAATTGAATTATTCCCATTGAAGAGTTTTTTGCGTTCTGTAGTTTATTATTTGAATACCAAAGGCCACAAGTGCAACTGTCTAAAAACACAAAAAATGTACAAAAAGCTAAATTACATTGTTATAAATCATCAAAGTGAAAGAAACTAGATCGAAATTTTAGATGAAATTATGACAATACAAAAATTTTTGGACTATAAAATACAATAACTATGAATTGTATATGTTTTTTTTGAACAGTAACATTTGATTGAAACATTTAATTGAAACGCAAAACCTTGCTTAAACTCTTGACGATTAAACTTGGAAAGGCTTTGTTCAAAAACTGGAGTGCACAGTATTTAAGTAAAGAGGTGTAAAAAATACAGTATCCCGTTTCTTATTAATGTTATAAAATGCAACTCTTTTTTATTATTCAAAATCTCATAAAATTGATCTGAATTTTTAATTTTGAAAAAATTTTCAGTTGATCTTTCAAGGAAAACGAGGCAACGGTTGGAAGGGTGATATAGCGATCGATGACGTCACGATTCTACCGCACCCATGCGAAGCTATATAAAATGTTGTAAGCAGAGAGCTTGAGTAACACGGCGAATAAAGTGTAATATCGAATAAAGTCGGTAAACATGAGCCAATAATACTGGCCTCAAACAAAGTCGACTAGAATTGTCCCAGGGTCTTTCTGGTAGACCTTAGCCCACTACTTCCAGCCAGACACACTTCAAAATTCATCATTCAGTGTTGTGAACTAAAGTTGGACAAAGCCATAGTGGTTTCAGTCTTGTCTACAACTTCTTGCTTGTATTTATTGCTTTGGTGATTACCGACAGAACAGGAAGATTGCCCTAGAATGCTTTTTCCGAGAAAATAACCACAGGATGATATTGCTAATATATCCGCGAATGTGCCGATCTAAACAGCACTTGACAAGTTTTTTTTAATTTAAAATCTTTTACTTGTTAAGGTTAGACGGTTATTCGTAAATCTTCATTTTTAAACTTTTTTACAACGGTTTAAATAATATGATAAAAAAATTTAAATAAGTATAATTCTGGTTATGCAATTGTGCCGTCGAAAAGCATTAGAAACTGTTTAATCGTCAAAGCTATAAATTTGCATTTGTATTCACTTATCAGCAGTGCTGGCTTTAGTACGGAGCAAACGGAGCGGCCACACCGGGCTTCGCCTAAAAAACATCAAAATGTGGCCCACTTTTGCAAAATATTTCTCTATTTTTTTATAGCAGCACCATGACGGTGGCCCCATGTCTGCACGCTAACTTTAGGACGAAAGTAGGAATAATGTCTCGATTGAAAAAGATGACCATTTTTTTTAGAAATCACTATATTTTTGGGACAAATAAAGTTGACGCACTAAAAGTGGCTCCCCTTTTTTTCTTGTACAAGGACCCACTTTTTGTAAGGCGATGACTGCTTATCAACACGTAATCTTTTGTAAATAATTTTTTTGATAATGTTATAGTGACAACAAAGCTGTAGGCTATTAGTGAGAGTAAAAGTAGAAATTTATAATGCGCAATTTCTTTTGTATGTGCGTCTTTCCTGTTTTTGTTTGATTGAAATCACGGCACGAGATTAAAAAATATCCCAAAGCAGTAGCGTGTTTAAGGGGGGAATTGTGCCATGCTCCTCCTTTAGAGATCAGAAATACAAGCAATCAGAGACAGATTTAAAGTGACAACCTTTTCTTTTAGCTACCACTTGAAAATATTTTTCCACTAAACATACCTGTAGTTGATTGTGGTTGACGCCCCACCTTTTTTTAAAAATCCTCGGTACGCCACTGTCCAAAAGTGTATGATTGTGTCGAACCTTTATTGCGAAACGGACGAATATATTTGGTGTTTATGGTTTAGTCAAAAATTTATTCAAAAATATTTACTACTATGTCGTTTATAACAATTTTAACCTTTTTTGCAGGTTTTGCGCCGGTTTGATGCGCTTTGCAAATTCAAAAATCTGTCATCTTGGAATTAAAAAGTTGTCTGAAATCTTTTTCAAAATTTAGTATTCAATTAATCGGTGATAATTTGCTAATTGGATTTTTATTATATGATGTATGCCTTCGCAAAATCATTATTTCTTGTTCACAGTTGACTTTATTTTTCAAGTTTATTCATTGTACTTTGCAATGCAAGCATATTGCACTGTATGTTGAATTTAAAAGATATTTTAAAAGCTTCTGTCTTGAACTTCAAGCAATCATTCTTTTAATTCGTTTATAAAAGGCATCAAATATTTTTTAAATCTTGTTAATATATTTTGTTCTTTCAGCTGCTGTATACTTGTACATCTATGTGATGCAGTGTTTGATTTTTAAAATGTAAAGGTTTAAAACTTTATTAAAGAAATAAATTCTAAACGAAAATACTTATGAATTTTTTATGACAACAAAGCAATTGAAATATTATTTTTCTAACCAAACAAAAAAGTCTTTGTAAAGTTAATTTGTTTGAGACGACCAATAGGATAACAACTGCTGAATGTTTTGGGAGACAACCTAAACGATTTCGTAGTTTATCAAATGCTTTCAATTTATAATTTCAATTTTTGAGTTAGTTTTTGAACACAGCCACTTAGTGCCATATAATACAGCTGGTTTGATAGGCTAAACATTAATCTTCAGTTATTAGTATTTTATCATGTGCTTTTAAATGTGAAAAACATCTAGTAAGTTTAAATGTCACATCACAAAGCTTTAAATATTTGGATATGGTTACGTCACAAATGTAGGATTACCATACATCCCAATTTTGGCGGGACAGTCCTGATTTTTATGGCTTTGTCCCGGCAAATTTGGCAAAAATCCCGCCAGAAACTCAAAACAGATTTCAGTGCAAGCCTCTCTTTTTTGTTTTTTTCAGAGATCACTAGTTTTTAGAGGCAAAAATCACGAAATCCGAAACGAATTTAAAGTGAAGACTTTCTTTTTTTTTAGAGAACACTTCTTTTTTTGGGACAAAAATTATGACATCCGAGACTTGAAGTGAAGACCTTTCTTTTCGTCAATACTACACTTTAGGGAAAAAATTAAGGAATCGGACACTGACTCAAAGTGAAAAACTTTTTTTCAGAAAACAATACTTTTTAGGGAAGAATTTTTTCTGTTTACGAGCGTCCCGGTTTGCCCTTTGGGAAACATGGCATGCTTACAAATGTATAGGCTATAGAAAAATCTAAAAGTTGATTTCGTCTCAAATCCTGACCATAGTAAAAAACTAGATTAAAAAAACATAAACTGGTTTTACCGATTAGAAATTATTTATTGATTCTATTAAGCAATAAGGCAATCGTTGGATTGTAATACTGGCTTTGTATGGGGGAGGAGGGGATTAATTAGACGCCGAACTGACAACGGCATTGAAAATCTAGTAGAGTCCAAAAAAAAGTTCTTCAGTTTAATTAAAAAGTATTTTTGTTCTCGACAGTCATGTAAAGAGTATCCAAAAGTGTTCTTTTTAATGCAAAGTTTTTTGAAAGTTTTATGAAGAGTTTGTTTTGGCTGAAGGGCTGTGAAAATTGTGGAGAAGTGCAGTAAATTTACGACATAATACAAAGGCAAATAGAAAATAAAATGTGCCATACACTCCCCTGGCGCCGTAAATCCCTTGTGCCATTGTGCAATAATATTTCCCCAGGAGAAAATCAGAGACAGATTGAAAGTGAAGACCTTTTTTGGTACTTAAAAAATTTTTTCCGCTGAGCATATTTGATTGCGGTTGTATACCCCCCGATCCCTTTCAAAAATCCTTGGTACGCCACTGTCAACATCTATTGAATTTCAAGAAACTTGGTGGACTTAAACTTTAATCTTTGTGCCATCACTTCTCGAAGTTTTAGTTATTTTGGTTGCTTTACATTAAAATTATGTTCTGTTTGAAATATGCTCCAAATGGGTACAACAGCATTGGAGGCAAACTTGCAGACGTCGCACAAAATTGTCAATCGTTTAAACACATTTCTCTTTTCAGATTTCTCAAATTTTTACTCTATTAAGTGCCTTTAATTTAAACATTGGTAAACTAAAGGCACTAAATAGAGCAAAAATCAGTCAAGTCCCAGTCCAAATTTCCAAGTGCAAGTTTCCAAAAAATGAAAAGCCATGAAAATTCAAAACCGAGCCCACGAAATTTGAATTTGCAAAAACATTTTCCAAGTCGTTCCTATGCATCGCATATATAACCTTGTATTATGCACACAAAAATAACTCCAAGTCAACAACTGTGGATTTGAGTGCTTGGGTTGAACTCTTGGTTTTCGTAAAGAAGACTCAAATCGAGTTAAAAATCAAAATTCTTTTAAGTAAAAAAGGCTTCGAGTCGTAGGCGGTTCGGGCCGTTACGTATATCCCACCCCGGTAAATTCCACCACGGAAGATTCTATCATAGTTTAATTCCACCACAATGAACTCTACCAAAGACAATCCTATCAAAAATTTGTAAAATAAATTTATTTGATATAAAATCAAAAAAATGAACAAGGTAAAAAATGAACCCATTTTTTTCACATTTTAAAGTAATGGCAGCTACATTAAAAACAATAATTTAAAAAATTTACTTTCAAGGAAATTACGAATAAATTTTTCATACATTTTTTTTACAACTAGGATAAAAATAACGGTAATTGCATTAAAAAACAATAATTAAAACGGTTTATAATTTACATTAAAATGTTTACATTAAAATTACATAAAAAGGTTTGTAATAAATTTATTTATTTCAAATTTATTTCAAATTGCGAGCAATACTCCTTAGAAATTTGAGGTAATTTTCATTCTCATATTTTTAATGAGATTTTTTAAGCGTTCATAAATAATTTGCTCGAATTTTTTTTATTTTTAAGTTTCCACGTTGAATGTCTGCAATTTTTGTTTGGCTTAAACCTTTCTTGGTTTTAAAGACTTTGCACAGTTTTCAGAAATTATGATGTGTGGATCTTAAAGCATTGTGGAAACCTTTCACTGCATTATTTGCTCTTGGTCGATCACTTAAAACGCAGTCACGTGTATTCCTGACTTCAATCGGGAACTGTGGAACATCTCTTCGTTGAAGAAGACCACGTCTCCTCACTGCTTCAACACATGTCGTTTCAAAAAATAACAATAAAGAAAGGATGTCTTTATAATCAGATATTGATTTTTTTGAGCAAAATCCGGCAAGCAGCAGACGCAGTAAACTTTACTCTTAAAGCAAAACTCTCAGAGCAGCGATAAATTTGACTCCGCAGTCTCGAAATCTTGCACAATCCAAACTAAGCTAGAAAATGTAATCATCTTTAATGTAATGTAATAATCTGTTTTTCATAGGTTCATGGGGATGGAATTTACTGAGGTAGAATTAATCTGTGGTGGAATTTCCCGTGGTGGAATTTATCGGAATAAAATTTGCCGGTCCCTGTCATAAGCATAGGCACGGGGCTTAGGGTTTAAAAGTCACACCTATTTTTAAAAAATTTACGCAGACCAATCAAAGAGCTCTTTGATTGGTCTGCGTAAATAGAGCAGAAAAAAAATTTGTCCAAAAAAAGATCTTCACTTTATTTTGACTGTTATAGTAATTGTATTTTCGTCTTCCTATGCTCATTATAATTTTTTTACATCCTTTACTGATTTTAATTATTTAAAGTTATTTCAAGTTTTGTATCAGCAACAATTTTTTTTTCAATATTTGGTAGTCTATCTTTCTTGACCAAAATTTTGTGACGTAATTTTTTCGGGGCTGCCGACTAGGATTTTGCCTAAGCTCCTTAATTAGAATATCCACAACTGAGGAGAACTATGTTGTGTTGGTGGAATGGTACAATGATAGACAAAGCGAACTCATGGGAGGCTTCTGCGTAAAAAACGCGAGTAAAAGTATCACATTTAATTTAAACAAGATCTAATAGCTGATGACAACTTTTATAGTTTGAAGATTTGTCCAATTTTTACAATAAATCAGTATTAATTCTTTTCAGTATTTTTTTTGCTTCAATTTATACATGGATACATGTATATATACCATATGTATCTTTTTTTTTATTATTTCATAAGGTTTTTTTATTTTTTATTACACAAGAAAATACTTCCAAGTTTTAATGAAATCAACCGTAAGTTGTTTAAAAGATTCAAGAAATTTTAAGACCCACCATCTGCTCATTTTAACATATGCAATGTCAACTAAACAAAGGAAGTGTTTGTCACGATTTTCTTTGCTTTTGTTTTCATAGAAGAAACCGACTTCCGTCGATTGTTTGTTGTCATATCCACATCAGCAATATGCTTTCGAAGTTTCCTCTGTTTAGAACTTTTTTATTGGATTGCTTGGAATAAAAAGGTAATCAAAAATTAAAAAAAAATTATTTTATGTTAAAACAGAAGCAAATTCAAAACGTTATTGCCACCGCCTTCACTTCAAAAGAATATTTTTAATAGAAACGTAACCTTTATTGAAGGACTCTGAATAACCATGACTTTGAATTTATTGAGTTACAGTATATCATAAACTTAACATAACATGTGTTTGCTTTTGCTTTGGCTTGACCTTAAAACTTCAATGCTCTGATAAAATAATATTAAATTGGAATTTGGATTAATCTAAAAAGACTTAAAAACAACTTTGCATTTGTAGACATTAATAAAAAATTATTAAATTTTTTTAGTCTTTGTAGAATGCTTCTATAGAATTTTGGTTTGAATCAACGTCTCACATTTTTTCTACATATGTATAATTCGATTTTTATTAAACCGACAACTTACAGTAAAGCAACATGTTAACTTTAATTTACCTAAAGGGGGGTCCTCAAAGGACCCCTCTTCTATAAAAACGTCATAACTCATAAAGTTCGGATAATAAAAACCTAAAATTTTTTAACTTTTCCTAAAATTTATTCCTAAATATTTTGGTATCTTACTTGAGCAAATCTGATGGGTAGTTTAAGTGTAGCAGGCTATTTTTTTGACTTATCTTATGATTTTCGTACTCTTTTTGTGTACAAAAATCATGAGGTGAATCCAAAAACGTTTTGAACGTCTTGCTGTGTTTGTCAAAATTACTGCGTCACGTAGTAGTTATTTGTTTGCAGCAGACCGTGACTAATCCGATTATGTCGCAAAACAAAGCAATCAACGAAAATTTGAGGATCTTCAACCTTATGCAAAATAAGAAAAGACTAATAGCAAATATATTAAAAGTAAAGACATTTTATTAAACTAGAATAAATTTTTTCCAACATAACAAAAAATCAACTGCGCAGCTTCTGTTCGCTGAGAGTATTGGACATGTAAACTTAGGGTCCTCCAAAGACCCCCTTGGGTAGTCAACAGAAAAAACATTCTAGGTAAATAAGAGTTAAAGATAACCAAAATACTTTGGGGTCACGTCCAAGCCCGATTTTTATATCTCATGCAGAATAGCAACCTAACTTGCATTGAGATTATTGATTAATTCTAAAACCAAGCTAAAAAGATTTCCATGTTACTTTGGGTGCTTCATATCTTACAAGTTTTACCAAGAATAAACACATCACCGTTATTGTGCTTGGGAAAGTTTTAAGGAAAATGTAGCGATAACAAAAGTTGGCAGAAATTCGAATGGTTCGGAACACAGTTTTAATGTGGACCCGATTGGCATAGTGCTGGTTCGATTCTCATTCCCTTGCCAAGTCGATCTTTTTTGCACTGGTTCCTTATCACGATATAATCACTTGAATATTTGTCATAATAAGCATCGCTAAATTTTAAGTCATGTCGCTTTACAAATAACTAAAAACTAATTAAAAATTATCAAACTAAAAAACAAATTGGTTGGGTTAATCGCTCAAAACGTGATCAAGATATTTTTCTATAATTCAAACACTTAAACCCTTTTTTTATCAGGTAGTAGGATAAAAGGTTAATAAAAAGAGTGTATTTCAAAGTTGGTTTTGTTGTTTTGGTAGGACTCAACATTTTTACAATTGTAATTACTTTATTAAAAAGTTTCTTTACATACTACCACAAGAGGGCATACTTGTATCATAAAATATCATCATTGCAATTGTACAATAAAAATGAAAAATCATATACATACTTTGCGTTTTGCATTTTTTTGAAACCAGGAATAAATAAATTAAGTTCTAAAAATATTTTCATTTTGTTGGATTTTATCCATATCAGTAAAAAAGTTTTAATAAGGAAAAAATCAACCACTTGTCTAAACTCGAGCAATGCAGCATTTTGAGTGCATAAAGCTTTGTTCTAGAAGTTTTTATTTATAAGATTATGACTTTTAAGACTATAAAGTGTATTCTTCTTTATGCTGAAATTTGTAAAATTCTTTACTGCTTTTCTGGAAAATTTTCTTAAAAACATCTATGATAGTAACTTATTTTATAATCTTTAAAAGAAAATCTTTATTGAATAGATAAAGAAAGCATCCTGATTGAACTGAATAAATCACAACAAAATGTACTTTGTTGTTTTAAATATAGCAAAGTGATAAACACTGATAATGATTAAAAGCTATAAATAAACTCAAATTTTTTTGTAGCATTTTTAGAAATAACAGCATTATTACTTATCAGAAAAGATTTCCCTTGAAAAGAGAATACGATAAAGTCTTCAAAACCCTTGGACGGTTTTGCTGTTAAACTTTCATATTCTCACTTATGGCTTGTTATTCCTTTAGCCATTTCTCATAAACTTTTCGCTAAAAATATTAAAAGCTTCTAAAATACTTCTTCATGGCTTAATTGAGGGTTTATAAAAAAATTGGGAATGGTTTATCCTTAGTATCCCGTTTATTGTCCTGTTCGGATTAGGTACAGCAAACGCCGCAATGTTTTTTGAGGTACCTAATATCAAAAACCTAGAAATAAAGCGTTTTCGAATTTTTTCAATCGAAAACAATAGGAAGTAGGCGATAAAATTTCCGTAAAATCATGATCGTTATCGGCATCCTGATCTTCGTCATGCTGATTTCAATAGAGACCAGTTGTAAATCAGTAAATGTTTTATTAATCACTTTATTTTAAATTTTTTAAAAATGACCAATCTAAACACTCGTAACGTGGTTATAAATTTGATAATCATTAAAAAAAATTTTACGTAAATCGTAAAATTCTAACATTTCTAAATATCATAGACAATTTCGGTAGTTGAAAATATCTAAAATAGCTTTTCTCCGTCTTTCAAAATAAATGTCATTATCATTAACTTGTTAAAATTTTTTGAAAGAGTGCAGTAACGCAAATATGGTATTTGTATCTATTCACGAATTATTCATTAATAAAAGGGGTAATTTTTAAGAAACCTGGACATTGAACTGACCAATAGAATTCTTTACATTAATTTTAGAAAGAAAGTCTGAGAGCTGCTTAACTAAATATGGCGATTCGAAAGTGACTACAACGATCAATTTCAAAACCTTTAATAATTTGATTAAATGCATTATTTTTTGTCTAAAATTGGACAATTAAGGTTTTGTGCAAAAGCTTCAAACAAGAAGTCGAATCAAAAACGTAATATTTGATATATGATAAAAGGTTATTTATTCAACTTTAGAATTACCAATATTGCACTGTAATCAAAGTACTCTACTGAATTACGTTATTTTCATCAGAATTCACGATGAGTCAAAAATAAGATATCAGCTCTAGCATTTTAATACAACTATTAGTTCATCGAAGTAGATAAATATTTATTTGCCCAATTTTTCAGAAGCTAAAAAATAAAATCTTTTTTTACTTTTTTTTTGGTCTTGTTAAATTCATTATTTTATTCATTCAAAATGTTGTGTTCTAAATCTGTCAAAACTCTTTCTTTGCTTTTTGCTCTTTTTTGTTTTTTATCGAAGTAAAATGAGATCGAAGACTCGAACTCAAAACTTAACTTTTTTTATGCAAATATTTTTCGAGTGAAAATGTTGTCGGAAATATTTTTAAAAAGACGTCTTGAATAGATAATTTTCTAAATCAAAGTAGAACTTTTATCAATTTTTTTACCAAACTTGTATAGATTTTTTGTGGTATGCTTGTTGCTCTAATTAGAAAAAAATGCTGTTCTCTAAAATTAGTGGAGTCCAAAAGTTTTGAGTCAAAAATAGTAAATTACAGCTATTGTAGAAAAACTTAGACATAATTCAATGATGCAATTAAGTTCATAAATTTAAAAGGTAATTTATTTTACAAAATTAATCTTACAATTACATTGTATTAATTACTCTTCTAAAAGAAAATTACCTTTCTTCAAACTGATCTTCGGCCTGCATAAGATTATTGACACAGACCAAGCAACCAAAAGTGCGCTAGGGCTCTAGTAAATTTTATAGCACAAATAAGACGCAATTTTAGCTAAAAGAAAGGAAAATCACAACATCCACCCAGCCGTTCTTTTACAAAGACAACGAAAGCCTAATCTTAAAATAGGTAAACAGATTGACATATTTTTGACAAGCAACGCAATGGTAAGTATTTTTTTTTGCAAATTCTTCGCAGAACTTCACCTAAGCGTAGTGTGGATTTAGCTTATTCACAAAACCCTTCTCCGCAGCCAACTCAGACTAATTCAAATAAGTGTGAATTTCACTAGCACTAATGTTGAATTTACCCACATTATCAACAGTATCCGAATAAACGATCGTTTCTTACGACAAAACATGCCTTAGCTAAATGCAAAAATATCAATTGTGCTTCAAAAGCAAAAGAAAATTGTAGCAGTGCATGCACCCAGTGTGAAAGTTTAAGCTTTCAAAACGTGATGTTAAGATTACTGATTTCCAATTACAACTGATTTTCGTTATTCCTGAATTATAATTGAGACCAGAACCGGTCCGGATAACAAAAAATACGGAAAACACTTATTTATATATAATGCAATTAATATCGAACAACGCTCATGAAAAAGACGAAAGACTCAGAAGTTTAATTTGTATTAAATTTATATTTAATTAGCAATAGATTTTTTTGTTTTTTTCAGGCTCCAGAAAATTGAATTTTTTTATTTTTTCTGAAATGGAGACTTCGATATTTACAAGGGTATGCCACGTTTGTTTACAGCCGCTTTCCCTAGACATCGGGCGTGTAAGGCTTTTCGCATATCGCTCCTTGCACTGCAACTTTGATTTCCAGAAGTTTATCCTAAAATTAAAACCTTGTTTGGAATATAAAAGAAAATTTTTTGGAATTAACAGAAAATGAGTTCAAACTCTACCAGCGTGGAAAATTAAAACTTCAATATCCGACCATAAAAAAACCTTGGTTTTTTAGTGGTCGTGTGTCGCTAAAATATGAAAATTTTTTGTTTATTAAACCATTTGCTGCTATTGTTCAAAAGTGTTATTATTAAGCACACCTTTAGGGAGGTAGACTTTTAAATGAAACTACATGCTTGAGAGTTTATTTTGAAATTTTGACGTCAATGCTGTTTGCTGTAGCGAAAGATTGTTCTTATTATGACGTCACAATGTTTGACGTTACATAAATTTGAAATGTAGCCCACAAATGCCAAATCTGACGCACGTCCCAAGTATCTGTTTAAAAAAACAAGCTATTTAAAAAAATTTTTTCTTTAATTTTCTATAATTCTTTTTTGCACCATTTTCATAATACGCGAATCGCATATCTGTGATTAATGTTGTTCTCGACAAAACAGATCCATTTCTTATATTTCTTCTTAATTTGCTGAAAGTACTGTACATGTTTTGAAAAAGCTTATCAAAAACTCGTTATCGCAGCTAAAAAGGTTTTAAGCAACATTAAAATGTTTTCTTGTAGCCCCCAAAACTGCCGGTCTCAGTTTTTGCGATATGACCCTTTTATAAATATCGTTCAAAATGTCGTCAAAATGTTGCGCAGAATTTTGAGATTCCTCACTTTAAGGCAGTCACGTAGGCATATCTTTTTAAAATAGGAATCGCAGCTCAATTATTTTGAAAAGAATTTAAATAATTTAGTCAGAAACTAAGCCAACTAAAACGAGAAGCAGCAACTCGATTAGGGTGCTTCTCTTGTTAGGTGGCTTAGTTTTTAACATATTATCTACATTTTCATGTCAACAGTTTATCTGCAAATTATTCACAGCAAATACTTGTTAAGCAGTTTTAGTTGCCAATTATTATATCAAACAAAAAAGCTTTGCAAGTATCAATCAGAAAGAAACAAAAGAATGCATTGAAGTTGTCTGAGTCTTTTTATAACACCAGCTTTCAAACTAATTTGCATTTTGCCAGGCGCTATGGAATGAAGATGAAACTTTAATTTTGATTGCATACGAAGTGTACAGTAATTAACATAAGCAAGTATGATTAAAAAGAAACTCTGCCAATTTTAGTGCATTCTTTTTATGTTCATATTTGATTGAACTTTCTCGTTAGAACAAAAAAAGTTTTGAAACAGTAAACATTTTATTTTTTACAATTATTTAACATTAGTTTGTATGGGTTAATTTGATACTCAGATAAAAAATCTTCTTAGGTTGCGTCTTTACAATGTGAACAGAAAGCAGCCATTAAACTCTAAGCTTGCTTCATTTATTCACGCATTTCTCGATATTTCGTGCTTCTGTTATTCACGAATTTTAATTTATTTTATATAAGTTTCCGATTTAAGGAACAGTTGTTCCAAAGTTTCAATGTCACTTTTCATTACAAGGTTCTTGTACAAGTGTATACTCAAGGTTTCTTAAGAGAGCAGTAGGAACACTAAAATTTTATTTTGTGTTTTCGCCATCTATCATCGCATAAGAAAAGTGTTTTTAATTAGAATTTTAAATGAATATTACAAAGCTTTTTGTAACAAAATTAGGAGCTACTTTTTCTCGCCGTAAACGTTTCCAACTTTAATTTCTTAAACCATCGTATTGCGTTAAAATGAATTTTAAAAATAATTTTTTAAATCGTAATGATGCAAGAATTAACAAAATTAACAAATCTATTTTTTGGCATTTAAAAAACGAGCAATATCACAAGAATATACGTAGAATGACTTTACATAACGCTTTTTGCACTTGGACACAACGACGATCTCATCAATGAACTTTAACAAACACAAAGCGATTATTACAAAACATGTCTTAAACAGCGCACCATTCGTGGTGTGGTAAATTTGTGGCAACATTTATGCCGCACAAATCGTGTAGTAAAGTTATGTTTTTACTGTTGATAAAGAAAACAAAAATGTTTTGGTGTTGTGTTTTTTTGAATCGGAGGTGTTAAAAATTTTTTTATCTTCTCCCCCTAGCTCTTTTTTCACGGCTAATTTTGTGTCCAGCTAAGCCGATATAGAAAGTTTTTCAAGACCTATTGGAAAACTCAAGCCTCGTAATCAAACGTTCTAAGTTCCTAACTCCGAGAAATTGATCATGATCGATGAATTCAAGTAATTCATTATTACCCTAATGCATGAACACAACCTATTTCGAAACTACTGCAGAGGAATATCAATACGATCATTGACATCTTTTATGCTGAGAGAAAGAAATTCTTTGATTTAACAATGCATTAGCGCGATTTTAAGAAAAAGAAAGTTTGCTTTGATGATTTAGGAAGAACAAAAGAAACAAAACTTTGATAATCGCGAGTTTTAACATTTTTTATTTGTTCAGCGGCTTCACAGACCAGTAACAAAGAATTAACTCAACTGATGATAAAAAAATTAACATTTTCCGGTTCGTAGAAAATTCACAGCCGTGAATTGTCCAAATATCAAATCATGTAAAGTCATATACCCTATGTGACGATGCGAAAAACTTAAGCAGAGCAGGGCGATGTATGACCTGCAGCCGTCTGAGCGGGATTCATGCGTTTCTTCTTCTTAGAACGCCTGGATACAATGACCTAGTTTTTACTTTTTGTTCTAAACGGATTCGCCATCGTAGATAAACAGCGCTTTCCCCAAAGACCTAACAGAAATCACTCAGGTAGACTGAGCATCGAATTCCCGTCCTTCTGATCGCATGTGAAAGTGCCAGCACGCCAAGCATTTTCGTCGACGAGATTTATGTTAACATCAGACTTTAAACATTATGATTTAAGTCTTGTTTACATTTCGAACATAACTGGCTTACACGACCCACGCAAAACTGTTCTTTTATTAAAATACTTACGCTAAGCGCACATTTTAGGTGTAGACCAAACCTTAGGATTGCAGCCAATCTTTTAAAGTAGCAATGATTCAATCTATTTATCAAAGTTATTGATGTAAACATTAAAATTCAATGACATCTTTATACAAACAATTAGTTTAATAATTTGGTGAATTTCGCATACCTGAGCGCTTGATTGATTTTTTTAAATTGAAAAACGAGACAATTATGAGGCGAAACGAGACAATCATAAATTCATATAAAAGTTTCATTCGTTATTTTAAATATTACATGTTCGTAAATTTTTGAGTATTAGTTTTAACGTAGATTTAATCCGATAATTAGATTTTATAGCTGGCAAACAAACGTCAGAAATTATAGTTTTTTGAGGCAGATCTACCCGATTCAAGCAATTATTTGAAACCGATGAGGTATTTGTAGTCGCAACATAACTTCTAAAATTATACCAGTATGATCAATCGCTTAAATTGAACAAATTTGTAATTTGTGCTATTACAAATGAACAAATGAACAAATTTGTAAATCGTGCTAAAATAGTATGGTTGCAAAATCCCCAATATTTTTTAAAATAGAATAAAACCATTCAACTAAAAGTTTTCTTTTAAAATCTGTTTGTATTATTACGTTCGGGTTATTTAGGAATAAACAGCACCATCTTTTCTATTAACATTTGCTTATTTACAAGTAGAATTTTATATCAGTTGATAAATCTTTGCATTTTAGTGAACAACTATTTTTCTTTTACGGCAGCCATTTGACTTTAAACAAAAAGAGCCCTATCACATAACTAACACCTAAAACCGTTTAAGGGCGCTAATTTAAACAATAAAAACACAATACCCTACTTTAAGCAAAGATAATATTTTGGAATTAAAAAAAATCAATCAAAATACGTTATAGAGAACATATAACAATAAAAATAATTTTGATCAACAATCAAACAAAATTTATGTGCATACTTGTAACTCTTTTTCATGTTTAGAGCAAAACATCATTTTATTCAAATTTTTCTTTTTTAACTGTGTGCGCTACCAGAAATTACAAATTAAGACTTGGTGTCCGAGCTTGTAATTGTTATTTGCTAATTTAATTTGTTTTGTATTTTTACCACGAAAAGTGATGTTTAGTTATAATTATGTTTCGGTAACCTAAAAAATCGTGGCATTTGCCGCTGCCATTTAATAAATCTTCAGTGCGTCGCATTTCTGACGCAGCACAGACTACTTAAAAAGGCCCAAAACAGCTTTTGAATCAGAGTTGCTTATTCGTTTGCAACAAACGAGCTTCGAAACATAAGCACGATTTACTCTTTTATTGGCAAAAGCTAGAAGCTGAATAAACGTCTTCCTGCTTATGGTATTCGACTTTACGAATTTTTGTAAAACTCTATTTTTAAGGCGGTTATTTTAAGAGAATTACTTAAACGGCAAAGTAATCAAAAATTGCCGCGTATAAAAGGGCTTGAGAAGTAAACAGCCTTCAGATAACAATCTACCCTCGTAAAAGATGGCATTCCGAGGATTAAGAAAGTGAATAAGTTAAATTGAAAGTCTATTACAACTTTTAAATTTGTTTCTCATAGTCAATAATAATTTTTTAAACAACCTTTTTGTTTTTTAGATATATCAGAACTCTTTGATTACTTTTAATAACGTAAAATCGAATAAAAAAGAAAAATGAATAAGTCTTTGGCTATCGTTTTTGCTCTTACTGCTGTTCTTTTACTTTGCCTAGATGAATCAACAGCTTATCAAAAGTAAGTTATAATTTTGAATTAATTTTTAAGAAAAATTTTGAATTAAAACCTTTTAAATAATGTTATTTACGAAAAATAGTTTTGTGTAAGTTTTTATAAACACTTCTAACAATCATTTTCTTTTATTTAGTCGAAGACGTACGCCTTCCAAATTTTTCTGGCCAAAAGCAGCGAAGCCAACACCAGTGGTTAGAAGCCGAGAACATGCTGAAAAGGAATTCAGCTCTTGGTGGCAAGGTCAGTAGCTTTTCTACCAAATATCTTGTAAATTTTTATATTATTTTTTAAACAAACTCATTTTTAGTATCTTTAAGGTTTAAACTTTTGAAATAAAATTTATACAAGCAACTAAACTACTTAAAGCGAGAAGCACCAGACTCGGTTATAAAATTGAGCTAATATGATAATATGAAATAAAATTTCTTTTTTTTATCGATTAGAGATTTTAACAATTTGTTCTTAGTTTTCCAAATAACAACTAAATTTACACATCTTTTTCATTTTTCTAATCGAATTTTATTACAGATGAAAATGTTGGAAGTGGAGAAGAATCTCAAAGAGAAAGAAGACTTTTGAATATTCTCTTAAACCGTTAAAACTCGTCAACGGATTACTTATTTAAAATTTTATTTCAATAGAACCTATTGGTTGCTTCAACCGCTTTCAATCTTGTTCGCATGGCGCTATTTTCGTAATGTTTTGTTGTTCATGTTACACAAAAATGATATTTGCCTTGTTGTGAATTGATTATGTTCGAAAATTTTTTTTATTCTAATTTAATTTACGTGTGAAAATTTGTAAAACAAATTTTGCTTAATAAAATATTTGGATTTGTAATTTTTGTGTATTCTAGAAAAAAAATTAATTAACAAGGACCAGCTTTTGTAGTAGCTTGTCATTCAGAGATAGAAAAAAACTCTTCTGAATTATTTCTCATTTTTTAATGATCAAAAACATTTTGGTTGAGAATTAGTTGATCAATAGTCTTTCTCGCCTTATTTCGCAACGTTTCAGCCGAAAAGCTAAATCTGAAAAAGCAAATTTAACTACCTTAGCTTCAGTTATATTTTCAGGCATTAATCTGTAAAGATCAATTAAATTTTAAGGAGTTTAAAGAAAAATTTTTATAATGAGTAAAATTTGCTCTAAAAGTATATCAATAAGGGGTTTTAATTTTTGTACTTACAATCGTGGTACTTTTCAAACGAACTGCAGTTACTTGTGCATTGCAAAACAGTTTTGTATTTGTTTTTTGTTTTTATCAGCTGAGCATATAAGGAAAAAAACTGAATAGAAGCAATTCAATAATACACTGAAATAAAAAGAACAGATCTTTTCATTTTAGGCAACAGTTATATATACTCTTTTAAACCACTTGATAAAGTTACGACATGTTTTAATTGTGTAAGTGCAAATTTTTTTAGAAATATATGTAAAAGATTTTATATAATACAATCGAACGCGTTTAATTGGTCCACCTTATATCAAACCAATTTTCATTAGCCTATCTTTTATTGGATCAGGTTTAATCAGCCTTAGCAAAGTGTCGGGCCGTTTTTTACCAGTCCTAAATTTATTTATTTTTTGTGTGCAAGTTTATCGCTTAAATTGACCGCCTTCCGCCTTAGAGCAGGGTCTTTATTATTGACTTTTTTGCCATCAAGTCGCATTTAAAAAAATTGAAAAAGTTTTGAAATGCGACTTGACGTGTCAATAATTATGCAAGCAACCCAAGCCGTTGCTTTCATACCCTGCTATTCTAGAATCTAGAATCTTGAGTAAAGAGTCTAGAATATAAAATCTAAAATATATATCCTACGTAACAAAATTTTACAAATAGTTTTTTTGGCTAAATTTTTTAGATGTGTCTGTATGATTTTCAAGCGCTGATTCCAAAAATGCTATCAGTTTTTTTCTATCATTGATCATTTTTAAGATACAAAAATTTTTGTTTTTTTTTGTGATTTTCCGTTAACTATATATGCATGATGCGGTTATGATTGCTGTGATCTGTTCCTATCAGCATTATCTTGTTGTAAATCGGCGTTTTATATAACTGAGGGTGTGAATGGGCATACGGGAATGCGAAATCTCATTTTCAAAAGTACGTTTATTACCTGTCAGTCCTCAGTTTTCGTTTTATCTCTGCCTGTTAAATTCAGAATAGTTGATTAGAAAGTCATGTTCACATTATTTAGTGTATGCAGAGAGAAGTACCGCGTTGTAGTCAGAAGCTAACAGCCAGCCTTGAATGCCAACAGCCTACTCAGTACCCCCTATGATTATATTTTGTGGAGTTAAGTCTTGTGTTAATCTTAGATTGAATTCATCTTTTAAATAGTAAAAATCAAAATGTCTAGTAGAGAGTGCAAAAATTCACCGAATTGCTTTTGTTATGTACACTGGTTGTCGCATGTCTGTAAAACTGCACTTCTTATGCTCCCATTTGGACTTTTTTCAAGAAAATCTTGGTGACTTTAGTGAGGAGCATGGTGAGAGATTTCACCAAAATATTGAGCCCATGGAAAAACGATATAAAGGCCGCTGGGACAGTGCAATGATGGGAGACTACATTTGGTCTTTGGTAAGGCAAGATAAGAGCGGTCATTAAAGAAAAGCTCGCTTAACAGTGCATTTTTGAGTGACTATTACTATTTAAAAAAATCTGTGTTTATTTGAACCTTATTTTTTATAAACGTTTTAAAGCTAATTTTTGCATTTAATAAACTAAGCAGAACCCTGATATGCAGATATAATCTACTGCAAGAATCGAACACAATTCGCTAACTACAGCTACGTCGGATCAAACAAACAGTTTGACTATCTCAAAAAGTAATGATGTTACAAAAAAACTACTTGCATTTTTGAATTCAGCACCCAAAAATACATAAAAGGGCACTAAAAAAAGTAGCCAAACAAAAATTGTGTTACGTAGTGATCAATCAAAAAAAACGTTTGACCGTTTCACAAGATCAATCGTCACCTAACACAATTAACATTGCCGTAGTTTCGTAATAAATGTTTATCGTTTACATAACAAGGAAAAAGTAGCAAAATGTCTGCAAAAGTTTTTACCGAAATTTTTACTTATCTCTTATTTTTATCTGGTCCTTTTTAAAGGTCAGATTAAACTGCGGTTGACTGCGCTTCTCAACAGATCTAAAAAGTTGTTTGTGCTGATAAAAAATCCTTTTAACTTGCTAAATATTTTGATATAATCTTGCTGTTGAATTAACGCTAAATTGTAAAAAATAGAGTAACATAGTTTTTAGGTTTTATTTTGCACCGCAGCCAAAACAAATATTTTTCTGTAAAATGATTTTTCATAAATTTCATAAGTTATTGTTGTAGAAGGAAGTGCGGAAATCATTCCTAACTGTATCAATGTTTGATTACGACCAAAATCCCTTTTGGCCTGTAGCACGGGTATCCGTAAAATTTCTTTACAATTCAAAAATTATTACAAAGGTAGTTGATGAGATATCTCAAAGAGGTTTGCTTTATTCTAATCAGTGTTTATTAAAATTTTTATTCAAATTAAAACTTTGTGTTTGAGATAAAATTTTTATGTGTTTAATATATCCCTATGAAATAATTAATACATAGTTTATCCTGGTTTATTGATGTGATAATCCCACTGAAACTCTCTAATTACATTGGGGTGTTTTGATCCCCATATTTTTCACATTGTGTTTGTTTAATTTTCCTGAAACATGTAAAGTTGCCTTTTCACTAAAACAAACTCACTCGAGGAATGTTTCATCTTCAGAAATTTGTTTCACCATGTTAACTACAAATTCTTTTTGTTTTGGCATGTCGTTAGGCTGAAGTTCCTATAACATTTCCACTTTGTAAGCATACAAATTTAAATTCTTGTGTAAAACCTTATGCACTGTTGAACGTAGTAGTTCAAGTTCTCTAGCTGCAGTACGTATAGACTTCATAGGAAAACGGTGAAAGACTTGTCTTACACACTCGATGTTTTCCTCAGATATTCTTGGTTGCCCACTTCTCCCTGTATCCAACAATGTCTTTGTCTCCATAATTTTTTTGTGCCATAAACGAATTGAAAGACGTGATGGTGGCTTTCTTTCATACTTAGTTCTATAGTTTCGCTGGGTTTCAACATCCGATTTTGTCTCAATAAACCAGGATACACATTCGACCTTTTCTTAAAGACCAATCAATTTATAGGGGTTTATAAAACACATTTGTTAAACTCATAAAAAGCTTATCTAATACACGAATTTTTAATTTGAATAAAAACTTTAATAAACACTGATTAAAATAAAGCAAATCTCTTTTAGATATCTCATCAACTGTTTTTGTAATAACTTTTTTAATTATAAAGGGGTTTATAGAAACCCTGTATATTCAACCGGTCGAGAAAATTCACACACTGAGTAATTTGACTTTTTAACATCGAGGCAAATGACACATTACTGTGAAAAAGTACAAAAACTCATTCGATTTCGACCAATATTACATTGGTACTTTGCTGAATGTATTACAGAGCAAAAATGAATTTGGTTTTATTTTTTAAAGTATGGCAGAGTTTGGAGTGATTTTCTGCTCACCTTTTCTACAATAATTTTTGCTTGCCATAAAAACTAACAAAATTATTAAATTTTTTTGGAGTTTTTATCTGAAGAAAAGTTGCAGGAATATATTTGTTTAGTTTAAACCGCAAGTTGACAGTAAAGTATAAACATTTTTCTTCCAATATCAAACCTAATTAATAATTTGGTGACAGAAAAAAATTGTGATTGGTGCACATAAAAAATTAAATCTGTCTCGTAATTAAAGAAATGACGTAAGACCCACTGTTTGAATCTTAATTGTAATCTTAAAACCAATAAGGTTTGTTCAATTAGAAATTTTGCTCGACAAATAAATGTATTTGCAAATATCCAAGCACGCATGACTGAGCACGCATGATAAACAAGCAGATAATGATTGTCACTGTTTTTAAATGTTTGAAACAAGCAGACCTATTTTTTCTAAAAAAAAAACAATACAAAGAATTAAAAAATCCTCGGTGACTGATATGTCAAACTTTTAGAATAATTCGTTTAAAATTTTTAATAAGTTTATTAATCAATCATAAGAACTTTTCATTTGTCAACAGAATAGTATTTACATGTTGGCAGCAGTTTAGGCAATCGGAACCAATGCAATACAATATAAAATCTGCTGAAAAATGGTGGAAATGCATTTATGCTGAATATTTACCATTACGTAATCACAAGTATTTTACAAATGAAAAGATATAATTATGTATAAACTATACAAAATATTTGCCAAAATTACTTCCAAATTTTCAATGAGTAGTGAATAACATAAATTCGCTATCAAATTATTTTATTGTAAAATCTTTCAAATTTATTTTTGGCCTTATTTTTTTTTACAATTAAAATAAATTAAAAGGAATAATCTTTACTTAGTTTTTTAAACGAAACTATTTAAAGTTTAAAGCTAAACAACACATGAAAAATTTACTAAGCGAAATAATTGTGGTCGATTTATATAATCATTACGTGCTTTTTTTGAAGCGTGCTGTATGTTATTTTTAATCAACTGCGACAGGTGTTACACCTTCCAGAATATTTTTCAAATTGGCACAATTTGGTTGAGTAATTATGGTTTTTATATTTTCAATGAATGGCAGTCAACACATAGTTTGAAATATTTCATTGGCAAAATTGAAAGAAAGCTGCAATTAAAAAAAAAAGGTTACGAATCTTTTAGCGTTATCAAAATAACAATTCCTTTTAATTTGGTTAATTAATTAACTTTCGAAATCGTTAATCAAATTTTGAAAGTAAGACGGAAACACTTAAGATGCCATCACTGCTTTAATAAATTAATTTGATGTTAAAAGCATTTTGAATTTTTGGCAATTTTTTTTATAAAAATTTCAGGTTATTGCATTGACATTTGATAACAAGTCTGTTATTAATTATTCATCCAACATTTTGGTAATTTTTTATTTTGGTATTTATTGAATATTTTTTGATGAATTATTTTGATATATATTGAGCTTTTTATATTATTTAATTTGTTTATTTTCATTTTTTATAAATAAAGATTTCTAAAATTTCACTTTGCTATGTAATCAGGTTGGATACAAAAGGTTAAAATAGCTGTTATAAAAACAGTAATTCAACTCTCATCAAAAATCGTGGTTTTAGTGTTTTCAATATTACGTAGATTATTTTTTGTTGACTGTTTTCACCATGTATTGACTTATTGAAGGTGAGGAAAAAAGGCTAAAGTAACTTCAAATTTATAAATTAAATAAAATACGCTAATTTACAAAAACTTATAATTAATTTGTTAAGCAAATTCATTGAATATTATACCTTTTTGAAATTACAAAAGTCAATGATTGCGATGATAGGGTTTATCTTCAATTTAAAATTTTTTAAAATTTTACCAAAGAATATTATGTTAAAAGTGTATAATTTAATTTTAAATCAATTTTACCAGCAACATCAATTAAGAATTACTCAAAATCTGTTCGAAAAAAGAAATTTGGTTTTTTACGAAATTATACGTTTTGATAATTTGTTATGTTCTAGTTTTTCACTGACAGCATTTGCTAAGCTGATTAGACCATTGTGTTTTTCTATTAAAGGTTTGGGTAGAAAATATTAACTTTTGTTTTATAACTTATTTTACGAGGTATAATTTAAAACAAATGTTTAAACGAAAAGTAATTGGTTTACATTAATTTTCAGTAAAAGTGCCGCTAAGTTTGTAATTTTAATAGCAGATATACAAGGAATCATTGCGTTTTCTAACTCATCCTAATAATTTTTACCTAAACACATATAAGATTGATTTTCAACAAGTAACAAACAGCTTTCTAATGCATGTTACAATAAGTAATAAATAATGTACTATATTTAATCCTTTTTGTAATTTATGATCTCCAAATTAATGTACAATAGAATCAGATTTTTCCATAAACTTTGATATGTACAACTGATTTTAAAAATATACGGTCATAAAATTATACTGACATATAACCAATGTTTGTAAAGATGAAAAAAGTTAAAAACGATGTTTTAAGTTTTTCATTTGACACTCAAAATACATTTTTTTGGACTGCTATTATTTTTAAGATATTTAGATAAAATAAGTTTTAGTCTTTCAAAGTTTTTTAGCGTTTTTCTTAGTCACTCTTACAAACACTGCATAAAATTTTGAGATCTTTACCGTATATCACTTAAAATAAATTAATGTTTTTAGTGATATTTTTCGCAAAATAACTTATGAGAAACTTGTTTGCTAAATGATTTTTTTTTAGTGTCATTTAATGAAGTAACTGAAAACATGCACTTTAGTGAAAATTATTTTAAAATGTTTAAAGATTTTGTCAAAAATAAATTGTTAAAACGAAACTTACGTATGAATGAAAGAACGTTTTAGCAAATAAATTTTTAGTTTGGTCGTATTTATAAAACTCAGTTGTTTTTTGTAAAAATGGTTTAAAAAAAATTTAACCTATTTGATACAAATAACTAATGTTTTAATTTATAAAATCTTTAGTGTTTACTTTTCATGTAAAAGTAGAAACTGTTTTTAATTTCTTTGAAACTAAGATACCATTAAAGTTTCCTTCATTTAACCTAAAGTAAAATTTTATTTATAGAATGACTAGGAATATCATTGATTTGTGGTTTAGTGTTGGCATCAGAATAAAAATCATTGGGTAAAAATGCCAAATAATGTATAGCTCCGGAAAAAGGTTAATTGCTTTCTGCCGGTTTAGTCGTTTACTAAGATATTCTTATTGTTTTGACTTTTTTTTTTTTGAGAAAAAACTTGTCTCTCATTGGTTTGAACTCTTTAACAGGACTAATGGGACAAGACAAAGAGTGTTTGTCCAATTTTAATAATTAAACTTTCACAATAGACTGCATTACGTTTGATTTTATCATATCTGAGCTTGCATTCACTTGATGACGTCACAATTTACAAAAATTAATGCAAAACGTATGCTTTTAATGACAAATTAAATTCTTTTGTATGCAAATCCACAAAAAATGAGTTCTCGTTAAAGAATTTAAACGAATTTGAAATACTTGAGAACCAAAATACTGCACAAACAATAGATTAAAAACATATTTTAGCAAGAAAATAATAATGCTAAAAATTTAACTCATCACAAATTACCTTTTAACTCATCACAAATTACAGTATCTTTTTCAAGGTGTATAACAGCAAGTTTTTTTCTAGCTATTATTTCATAATTTGTCTAAAATAACAAAAAAACAAAAGAAACAAGTAAAGTTTTAAAAAATAAAACTTAATTTTTGTGTACAAGCATCAACTTAATTTTTGTGTATAAGCATCATGTATTAAAGCATCAACTTACATAAATTTTATAAAGAATTTTTGAAAATCAATTTTACTCCTTCCTTAACATAACCAAACTCAAAAAAAAATTTTTATTATAATTTCTTTAAGTTGGAGTTGAAATAAATTGTCAGTTTGTTTGTTTGTTAATTTTGGGTTGCTACCAAATCGCAGCTTCCTCTACTTTTTGCAATTAAATTATTGATTCAAGCAAAGGCTTGTCGACTTTGACATACTTATTTTACAAGGTAAGTGTTTATTATGCAAGGCGGTGATGACCAGGTATTGCTTACGACACAAGCAAAAGAACAAAAAATATTCTATCGTTTTTAATGGGAGAAATTTTTTTGAATGCAACCAACCAAAACTAATTACCATTGATTCATATTTATCGTAGCCTTAACTTACGTAAACGTTAATTTACAGATTGAATGTGAATGAAATACTAAACACGTTATACAGTAGTTAGGACAGTGGTTCTTAATCTTTCCTATGCCCCGCACCCTTTTAAAACTTTTGCTATGTTCTCGCACTCCTTATAAAACAAAGTTTGAGAGTACCGGCTATAGTAATTTAAGAATGCCATGAAAAAAATAGCAAATAGAAAAAGACAAACAGTTGACTACACAAGCAGGCTAGTCAACAAAAATACTGTACAAAAAAACAACAACAAAATTTTGAATAGTTACGTAACATTTACCAACCCTAATGATTCAGTAATACCACGTCGTCGCACCCCAGTTTAATAACGCCTAAACTAGAACTATATTTTAAAATAAGTTAATTGGTCAAGGTTTTTTGATAGGCAAAGTAGATGAATTATTCAAGTATCCTCTTGACAAATTATCAAACATATTACGAAATAAAGTGTTATGTAAACTTTACTGGCTAATTTTTTTTGGTTAAAAACAAATATACAAAAACATAATAGCTAAGACAAAAAAGTTTTATGTCTATGTGTTATTTTTTAATCCAACTTTGCTCCAGAGGATGCAGTCATTAAGTCGATATTTTTAGAAGAACTTTCCTAGTCCCAACTACATTTCTTATATATTTTTTAAAGATTTTTTTCAGCTTGTGATAAACGTGCCTGTTCATAAGAGCGTTTACTCATAGGAGCGTGAATAGATATTGAAGAATAATCAGGATTCCTAACGCGGGCTTAATCAACCTAAACGGCATGGTACTGTAGTTTCATCATATTTTGCTGTTTAAACAGCTATACAATCGGTCGCTGAGATGAAGAATCAGCCCTACGTAAAATTGATTTTAAGTAAAGGCGAATTAAAAGTGAGCAAATGAATTTTAATAAATCATTAAGGGTTTAAATTTGGATTGTTTTCTTCAACAATAAATTGGAAAGTTTGGGTTAAAGCTAATCTCATTTGGAATGGCATAAGAGCTCTTTTATTTGCTCAAATATAGATAAGCTTTTGCTCGATTGTCGAATGCCAATTAAAATGTATTAAAAATAATTTGAACAGAACACTTTTTAAAGAGTCCATACGTTGTCAACAAAATGGGATTGCAGGTAAGCTATATTTGGCGTTTGATGTGATAGAATTATGGACCATAATTTTCTGTGTTCGATGGAGATATTAAAGAAGGGTTTGCGCCATATATTCTATTGTGTACTTGATTCAAAATATTCTACTGCGCTGTAACGCAAGATGCACATCACAATTGTGGCAAGAAGCGTTCTTCAAACTGCGAGTTCAATTTGAAACTGAATAATAATACCATAGTAATAAATTACTCAAAAATGTATCCAGTATTGTCAAAGAATATGATTGACATTGACATTATATATAATATAAATTTTTCAAAATTTTTTTGATCGGTGTTCATTAGGTAAGTGCTCAATGACGTCGAGTCAGAGCGGTTAGATTTCGTGGAGTTAATTTTTCTATGATAGAATAACCATAACCAATCCTTTAAAGACAGTATATAATAACCGATATAATAACCATAACCAATCATAACGAGTTAATTTTTCTATGATATAATAACCATAACCAATCCTTTAAAGACAGTATTATAATAATTGATATAATAACCATAACCAATAAATATCCGATATAGTAAACATAACCAATCCTTTAAAGACAGTAGAAAAATTAACTCCACGAAACTATCCAAAGCCGTTTGGAAATTAAAACAATCGGGACTATCGCCAGAAATAAGATGGAAAATCGTACAACACGCAACTCCATACCAATGTGGCTCAAAAACATGCAACTTATGCTTAGCAGAAAAATTACAGATATTTCAGGCTGAACCAAATAAATTACTGAATAAACGCTCGGAGTTGGTCTCAAAATGTCGACATCGAAGTAAATTTAAATTACGAAGTTTTAAATACGCTGGCAGTTAATAAATATATTTACAAACTCGGTTTATCTTATTTTTACATCACACCTTTATTCACTTTTCATATCATATCACATCTATATCAGCAAATAAAACAACCCATCTTTACACTAAATACTTATCGAACTAAAAATATTCTTAAATTATACCCTGTAAAAAAAATTTATTGTTTTAATTTTAATTCGTACCCTAATAATTGTCATTTTTAAACGCATTTCTATAGCATCTTTTTACCGTATTTCCAATGTGCAGACTATTTAATCTAATTTTAACGCATTTTTAATGCAAACTTTTTATATTTACCCATTATTTTCGAACAATAGAGCAAGCTACGTAAAAACACTTTTTCTTTGGCAATAAAATTCATTTATCAATTAATATTACAACCGTAGTTTTTCTCTTGTTGTTGTTTTACGTTTTTTCGCCGGCATTCAAGCGCTTTGTTTAAACTGTATTTTTATTTATTTATTTTGTTTTTCAGATTTTTAACCGCCCCCTGACGAGCCCAGGCAGGCGAAACAGTCTGTTGGGGCAAATAAAATTAATGTTAAATTAAAAAAATTTGTGGTCTCTAAGTTAATTATCTAATATAAATAATAATTTCTGCCTTCACTTAGAAATTAAATGGCGCTTTAACCCTCCCTATGCAAGTCACATGGATGGCGCATGGGAGCAAATGATACGCTCAGTGCGCAGAATTTTAAATGCTTTAACTCAGATGCAGACATTGACCGAAGAAGATTTAGTCAGTTGAATGACTGAAGTAGAGGGGATTTTAAATTCCAGACCTTTGGTCCCATTAATGCTCCACGATTCTGAAGAGGATCCTTTAACCCCCAACCATCAGCTACTGCTAAGAGGCAACCCTAACTTACCGCCAGGCACATTCGACACAAACAGCTGTTACACAGCAGGCGTTGGGCCCAAGTACAGTCTCTTGCCCATCAATTCTGGCAACGTTGGGCCAAAGAATTCCTCCCCAATCTTTTGCAGCGGCAAAAATGGTTCAATCGCGAAAGAAATTTTGAAGTAGGGGACGTAGTATTGTTAGTTGAAGACGTGCAACATGGATCAAATTGGGTAGTGGGGAGAGTGATTCGAACCTTAACTGATAAGGAAGGCTTTGTGCGAGTGGCCCAAGTCAAGGCGCGCAATTCCGTATTAACTAGACCCGTTACCAAATTGTGTCTGATCGAAAAAACTGCTCAGTAATTACAAGTGAAATTACGTTGCTTTTAATGTTTATTTGCTTTTTGTAGTAATTTTGTTTACGAAGACTACGTTGTTGAATTTAGTAAACGTGTACTTGTGTAACTTATGTGCTTGCTTCATAGGAAAAATTTCTGTTTATTCTAAGTTCAATCTACATTCGTGTTATTAATTTGATGTATATTTATGTTGGATTTACTTTATTGTATACTACTGTTACCGCCGAGTCGACGACGCTTTAGTAATGTTTAAAATGTTAACGTAACATTTTAGGGGGGAGTGTAGCGTCGCCAAGACGCGAACCAGATCTGTGATTGCGCGCTAATTAAAGTTTGCACATGGCGCCTGGTGATTGTGCGCGCTGCTGTTGCCTGCCCTTTGGCGATCTCTCTTATTGCAACAGATAGCACGAGGTAGTTCCTTTTTTTTGGTTTGACCTTCGTAGGAGAAGGTTACTAGTAGAGCCTGCTGGCCGCTTCCTCATATATATCCTCTTGGAAATTTGTATAGCCTATTGGCAGAAGTTCGGACGGAACAATTTCGTTATAATCTAATTTGATTAATTTGGTGTATTTAAACTAATTTTGGTGTATTCTATTTCAATAACGAAAAGACTGGAATAAATTAATATTATCTCTATCAAGTTTAATTCATTTCTTGTACCGAACTAACATATATGAAATGGAAAATTTGGAAAAACGAAATAGAAAGCTTAAACTACGTATATTACTACAAGATTAAATTAAAATAGTTTTACTATTTAGTTGTTTGTAGTACTTGCGTATTTTGCACTTAAAAAATAATAAAGTTGAATGAAAAATTTTAAATTTTAAATAAATGTAAGTATTATTTGGAGCTGCCGTTCAAATCAATGAGAAATAATTCTGGCTCAATAACTAATATAAAAAAAAACAGGATTTTTGTAAAACAAAAAAATAAGTAACTGTAGTAAAAAAACGAAAAAAGTTTTTGTTTTTAAAGTTTGACAGTAATATTCAATTAAAAATATTTTAAAAAATTTTGCTATTAATCAATGTAAGGTAAGAACTCCTGTGGTTCTTTGCTCAAATGTCGTCTATAAATTCTCATTTTCGTGCGATACAAACAAGACACTTTGGTATGTTGTTCAGACATTTGATCACATTTGATCATTGAGTCCGGGAGCATCCGAATTTCAACAGTCTACAAGATAGTGCAATTAAAGATCACATTTTATCGTGTGAAAAATGTTCTAATAATCGGTTCAATAAAAATATTTATGTAATAATACTTAAATGTAAATCAGAATTTCTTTCCAAAATTCACGAAGCTTTACTCATAAAAAAGTTAAGTCCAAAATTAAATCGACAAATGTACGCAAACGGAGCTTCATATTTATTAAATATATTTTATTGGTAATTTTTTTTCTATGACATCATAATCTGAAATTTAATTTGTATCAATTTAATCTTTCACTCGTTTTGATTTAAAATAAGCTGAATTAGTCAAAATACAGCCTGTGTTTTAAAATATATAATATTTTTTTGTGCATTTAAATTTAAAGACAATTAATATTGCAAAAATTGTAGAAACCTGATGAGGACTTAAGTAAGCCAAAATAAATTTTTTTAATGTTCGTTTAAATACAAAAATGAAGAAAGCTGAATCAACTTTGGCTGTTTTTACAATTGTTGTCTGGTTGAAGAAAACAACCTCTTTGCCGAACTTTAATCAATTTAAGTTCGTAAAATTTTTTGGCATTGAACTAAACTTTAAAAGTTTTTGAGAAAAATTATTTTCTTATTTTACATTATAAAATATGTTTGACGTAGATTTTTTTCCAATAAAATGTTATTTTTATTTGTAGTAAGTGCAGTGCAGGCAATGCAAAAATGTGTAAACAAAGGAAATCAATTTTTGAGTAAAATTGACATAATCGATTACAGGAAGACTCTTTATGACAATCAATTGTCTGACAACAATCCGACATCCTGACACGAAAGACAAAAGTATTTTTATTTTGGAAAACTTCAACAACTCAAACGAACCAATTGTACAATTTTGTCTGCAGCAGCGAGACAAATCAATTTTTGCTAGTTAAGTGAAGCTCAATTTCGGCAACAATTAAGGGGCTGAAATATGATGTAATGATCCATTGTATGACGTCAATTACCCACAACGGAACCGGCAATCCGTAAAAGGTCAACAGAACTTATTTAAACACTCGAATGCATATCGATAAGCTGATAAAACTAATTATTTTACAAAAATCCAAAACGCTGCCAGACTTACGAAAAAAATCGCCACTTGAAAATATTATTGGGAACACTAATGACTTTACAAGTTTTAGGCAGTTTGACAGTATTTTTATGAACTAAATTTGGTTGCAAGTTTTATTTCCGTTGGTATGGTTTATGTTTTGGTACTGTTCAAAAAGCTAATCGTTCTTATGTTAATGACAGCAGACACGATTTGAAGTAGCAAAGATATCCATGCCATGTAAAAACACCATCCAAACGTTTCTTCCCTTTTTTGCTGCTGAGACAATCCTCTGCGTTCTTTTTCCAATATCATTCTTCCAATGAAGCAGCAAATTCCAATAAATGTAAGCAAACCTTGAAAATTAAGTAAGTTATTTCTGAATAGCAATTATAGCAATGAATTTAAAATTATTGCGTCACTCCAATAAACTACTTCGTAATCACATTGCTTGAGATATCTTTTCTTGATTCTTGGTAAGAGTTTGGTAAAAAAGAATTTAGTTTTTTACATTTGCTTGTAACGTATGCATTTACAGTATTCAGTCGTCTCACTGATACAACCACTACGTAATAATTATACTTACAATCCTTGCGGTAAGTTCAACTAATAACTTGAAAGTTCAAGTCAAAATCGACTGAAAAAGCGTAAAAGAGGTAAAAGGTTTTGTAAACTCACTATTTCATAATCGAGCAAAAAACTCAACAAAAATAATCTGGTTTACTAACAAACATAACTCTAAAATAGTTTTGAAAATGGGTTCACTTAACTTAGATAATTTATCAATTCAGAATATATTTACCTTTTGATCTGTAAAATTCTTTTTAAAATTTTTATGATTAATGGTAGTAAACGTACACCAAAATTTTGTTAGAAGAAAGTTTTTTAGGCTCAATTTCACGAAAAAAATATTTTTGCTAATATTTATAGTTTCCAAATTTTTTATCGTACTATTTCTTCATCCGCTCAAAAATTAGAATATATAGTTATTTCTTATACTTTATAGTTAACATTAAAAAATTCACCTGATGAAAATAACAAGATGCTTTGAAAAATTAAAGGGTTTCTTTTATCAAGTATTTTTCCGGAAATTCCAAGGATGAAAGCAAAAATAATAATACTGCAAGAGAGAGCCAAACACACTTCACTGGATCGAGAGAAATCTTGGCAAATTAGTAAACGACGTTAAAAGTTATTTATAACTTTAATTGCATCAATAGTAAAACAATTAATCAAGTTCTTCAACTTAATGTACGATTTAGCGATAAAATACATTAAAGTCGACCCAGTCTAAAACTTCAAAAAAGAATTCAAAAAACTTTAAACTGTAAGACACAATGGTTGTAATTTTTTGATTTTCTTTTTCATTAGTTTTAAGAAAATAGTATCGATCAACACTTGGCCTATTGCACTATGTATAACATTACTGTACTATGTTTTAAATAACGTGATAGGATAGACATCGATCTATTTACCAATTATTTACATAAGATTTCTACCTTCAATTTCCATAGATGGATGGTTGTAGTTGCGTATGCAGTTAGAATTGATTAAATCTTTTGCTAATACTAAAAAATATTAAAGTTGTTTTAAGCAAAACCTTTTTGCATTTGAATATTTTGCTTTAATTTTAAAGCAATTGTTACTAAAAAAATTCTTAAATAACTTTATTAAATTTTTTAACAAAATATTGTTCTGTTTATTAAAAGTAGAATGAAGATTCATATGCTATAAATGCACATACCAATTCATATTCTGAAATTACTGAAGTAATAAAGGGTTTTCATAGAATTAAAGAAAAAGTAAAACATCTTGCAACAGATCAATTTTGTGTAATTTTGGCTCAGTCTTGTGCACACATTATAGCAAGCTAATTAAAACTTTGTTTGAGTTTTTGATTGTTGATTTTCTTTGCCGAAGAATGTGCTTTAGTTTTAGATCAACGTACATAAACTTAAAACGCATAAGCTTGACTACTCGCTTTGCATAAATTTTTTACTTATGAAAAAATTGATTTTCTGTTGCTATTGAAAAAAAAAGTTTCTAATTTCCATAGTAAAAAATACTATAACACTGTATATTTTTTTGTTCGCGCAACATTAAAAAAATTGTTTTTGTGTTGATCTAGTTGTTTACACAATTATAATTAAGGGCACAAAGGTATTGGTTAATAACATAAATACTACTTCAAATTGTGACTTGTCAAATCAATTGCGGAGTAGCTGCAAGTGTCCAAAGCAACTTTTTTTGCTGGGCATTAAAATGCATAAGAGATTTTATTTGAGATAACAGTCAATTTGCAAAGAAAAAAAGCTTATTGAAAATTTTTTGCAACATTCACATCTTTCACATTCAAAAGCTAATTTACTAACCGGTGTCTGGCAGATTTTTGTAATAACAAGTCATCCACAACCCAACATGGTACCAGGACTGATATACCTTTGCTTGAACTTTTGCTTCATCTTTGTTTTGTACTAATTTCTTCACTCCGTACCAATAGCTTCCGGTTGTTGATATGATCAAAAACAACAGACTTAAAAAACAAAGGACAACTGAAAAATTTAAAGAGCAAAAACCATTCATTTTTTCAAAAATTTGTCAATTGAACGAGCAACATCCGATCTTCATTTACATTGGGGCACACGTGTTAAGTGACATTGTTAATTACCCACCGGACCATTCAACGACTTAGAAGTTCATCATGAGGGTCCTTTAACGTTGTAACGTTTAAAAATAAAACGAGCGACAAACAAATTTTGATAGTCATACGAAAAAGATTTTACAATGACACTCGTGGACCGAGATTTTAAAGAGTGACTATTTGAACGTAAATACACTTCAATGAAAAACTAGGTACTTTATTGACTGCATCACTTCTTATCAAACAAGACTCTCATACTTCATCTATTAATTGAATTTTTATCAAGTGTGATCAAGTGTAAAGCCTTGAAAATATACTTTTTTTCATTCAGATATTGTTGACTAAACTTTTAAGACCACTAAATTGTTAGCCTACCATATAGTTTTAATGTAAAATTTTTCTCAAATTGCTAGATCGTTTTACAACTAGCCTTGGATACATTTTGATTTAAATGTTTTTGTTAAGAAGTAGGCAATATTTTTGCATTATAGTTGACATGACCCTTGAAACAACTTTTGTGACAAAAGTTCATCCTATTTAAAACTTTACATAAGAGCTATTAAAACTTTTAAAGCAGTATTTCCCGTTTTCGTAAACGAACATTTAACAAACGCGTTATATATTCATGTTTATGACTTGAAGGACGACGGTGGTATTTAAAATATTCTTTTCGAATATACTATGATTTTACTAATGCTTTGTTTGAATTTTTTATTTGCGTTTTTGTCATTTTTAAAGTTTGGTCTCACTTAAATTTAAAACTTCCTCTTAAGACCATCAAGAAAAAGATATTGAAATTCGTGCTTTTCCCAGAAGGATAACATAACCACGTGACGAAAACAAACGCTCATCCAAGACGATTTCAATCTTGGAACGGCGTCGCGCTACCGACAAAGCATTTATTTCTGACGTCGATCACCTGGTTGGATGATCTAAAAAAGAATTTACAGAATGTTTGCGCAACACCAGGTGACTAAAATGACAAAAACATTCTTTTGTATAGGCTGAAAATGAAGAGTAACGATCATATTTGCGCTGAAACCTTCAAAGTTTAGTCGTAAAGTAGTTGTTTTAATATTTATTGACATTTTTGAGAAGATCAAATCTCTGCATGAAAAAGACCATGGCAGATTAACAGAGACTGGGTGAACTACAAATAACCTTCCGCTGGACAGATTCAGTTTCTGTGGGAGATTGCAAAACAGCAAAGCATGGGCTTGAAAAAGGCTCGCCCCGCGGCCTCGTGTACGATTGTCAGTAGTTGGGAAGCTCAAATGAGTTCGGTTCTGTCATTTGTTAGTTTGGTGAAGACATTCAAAAATACTTGGCTTAGGTCATGCAAACGGCGAAAGTAAAAAGTTTTTTACGTGTTTGAGAGAGAGTGTGTGTGTGTGACGTTGTTAGATTTCAATTGATTTACGAATGACGAATATCTTAAATGCATACACTAAAAGTAAACATAAAAAACTTAATCTTAATCTACACTTGCACATTTACAGTAGAAAACATTCTAATCCTGTTCTTTTACCTTACTTGAACTTAAATATTCTACCTGCGCTTTTAAACCAGAGGCTTCAATCTTGCTTAAAAGTCTTTGTTTGATTAAATACTGTTTGCTGAGAAGCTTCCATACCCAATGATGGGCTTAATACGCGGTGGGACGGAGCGGCCAAACCGCCTCACCACTAAAGAACGTCAAAATACCCCCCTAAGCGAAATATTGCTCAATTTCTTCTTAGTAGCACCATGACGGTGGCCTCCCTGTCTGCACCTTATTCATCACCTTGTACAATAAAAAACTTGCGCGTTTGGTAACATGGGTAAATATGATCCCAATTTTTAACTTTGTCGAAAAAAATATTTTATTTATTTTATTAAATGGAATTTTGCTAGGTATGCACTAGTCTTCTATTTCTATAACTACTATAGTAAACTAGTTAAATTTTTTTTGTTCGGATTAATGCAAACCATACAAGGAAAAAAATAAATACATATAATTGTTCACTTAAAAAATTCCTAAAATTTTACTTTTTATATTACATTGTTCAAAATAAATGCAAATAAAGAAAAAATCTTTATTTTGGTACTTTTTAAGTAAATTAAATAATAACATCTAAAAAAATGATAAAAATCAGAAATCACTTCTATAATATTATGATATACCTTTAAGTGAATCAATGTAAATCGTGTAAAAACTTTGTAAAGGTTGTCAATAGGTGTGTTATACGAGTTACTCGTACATAAAAAATAGCATGACACATCAGTATACAACAAATAAACGGACTTGCACAATTAATACATAAGCAGACTTAAAATTATGAGATTTTTTATACCACTGGGGTCATATTCATTGGGGTCATGTATGGTACCAGGTGAGGGTTAACTTCAGGAGCTTCCTAGTAGGGATAATGCACTTGATTGAAAGTGATAACTTTTTTTTGAGATCACTATATTTATGTGACAAAAACGGAAATTTGGACATTGATTGAAAGTGACGACCTTTTTTTAGAGGTCTTTATGTTTTGAGAGCAAAAGTGTCTTTCCTGTTTTTTTTTGCACTGTCCCGCCCCCTTTTTGTAAGATCACCAATGGTCGTACCTCTCTGTAATTTTTAGAAAATTAGCAACGTTTATCCACTGCTTATCACTCATAATTTTACTGGTTCAAGTACCTGCTTTTAGTTTAGAACAGCTAAGCTTTAATCTGGTCAATCTTAACTCTCTATCGGTTAATACAAACAAGTTCTCATCGAGCATAATTTTCGTTACTGCCCATAAACAATTTCTTTTTTTAAATAACGAGTTCAAAAGCTAAGCCATAAGCAATCAAATCCTGTACCCAAGCATAGAACTCGTGTTCTTTTGATTTCCGGTTGGTCGCGGAAGGTGTTAATGAATACACCCGTTCTCTATTAAATTCATGGCTTTCTGAAGCAATGTTTTATCTAGTGAGCATTTTTTTTTATTAAGTATATCCGCTAGGTAGTACAAGTGATAGCCTAAATTAAATTTTTAAGAGTTTAGCAATTTTTGTGATGAATTCAGTAAAAGTTTTGCGGCATTGTGATTTGAATTATTTTTCAGATCCACTGTCGCATTTTTCTATTGCGTCAGGAATTTTTAACAATCTTTACTGATTAAATGCTGCTTGCTACCTTAGACATAAAGCCTCTTTCTCTTTCTTTTTTGAAGGGTTATTATGAATATAACTTAAAGCTGCTGCGCAAAACCACCAAACATGAAGAAAAGTGTTCCAAAAAGTTTTTTCAAAGAGCAGAAAATTACGACGAGACCAGGATTTGAACCAAAGTCAGGATAATTATTTACGCAAAACCCGAAGCTTTATTGATATTGACCTTACTACAGTTAATAAATTCGTCACTGCATCATTGATTCGTTGTCGTCATCGTCGTCGTTTGGAAGAGCATCCACTCAAGGTCAGACACAAACAGGACTGGGGCTGAAAGTTTATCCTTTTACTACCAAATTCTTCTGCACTGCTGGGATCAGATGCTGGTACTGATGGTGTTGAGCCAGCATCACGTTTCTTCATCCAAAACCGTCAGACCTCGTGCTCCGTGTGGTGCTCGATGTATGGGGCACTTTATTAGGAAATAGTCTACGGTTTGTTCAGGGGCGCCACACTTAAAAGTTGGTGAAGAAGCCAGACCTCATTGTGCATCATTAACAGCATCATCGACTAATAAATTATGCGTAGACTTTTTATGCAAAAAGTAAAAACACTGTTGCTTTAGATAAAAATTGCATTAACCCAAAGAAGGAAGCTTGTAAGTACATTTATGAGTGTCACACTTCATTTGAAATAATTTTAAGTTATGACATTATAGTTTTCCGTCTTAAAGTAATTCAAAGTTTTATTACGACGCAGAAATCGCTTGGGCAAGTTACAATCGCTTTTGTGCTATGTGAGTTAATTATTCGCTGTTTGCTTTTGTTCGGATGCATCTTTTTTCTTTCGCCAGACGGTGATGACGTAATGCACTTTGTCTGCAACGTATGACCGAGTTAAACGTAGTACTGGAATGTTCTCGCTCACCATGGAAAAAACATTCTAATTTCAACGCATGTGAGAGAAGCGTTTTCGAGATAACTGGAGCCGATTTGTCGTCATCTGACCTTTTGTTTGTATCAGTGTTTTTCAACCTTTTTCGGCTGCGGTACATTTTTTACTTTAAAAAAATGTCACGGCACACTACTAACATAAAGTTAAAAAAATAACAACTTACAAAATAAAAAGTTAATTTTGAATTTACGTTTTAACATAATTCAATTAGTGTGAACATTGGGCTTGCTTGGATAAACACAAATTGGATATTCTGGCAGGAATAGAGGAAAGGCACACGCGGAGCTCTTGTTGGACAGCTGTCAATCTTTCTCTGTACTTTGTTTTGATAGTAGTCAGGTTTTGAGGAAGCTAAGCTTACACAAATATGTTGTTGAAAACGGGAGCAACATTGAAACAGCTTTGTTTGACAAAACGGGAAATTCCTTCTCAGCAGTTATCCAAAAATTGTCCAAAGGTACTTCGGCGAAACATAGTTTCAAACTACGATCTTCCCTCAGTTCAGTTAATTTCTTTTGCTCTTGCAATGTCATGTCAAGTCCAACAACAGCGAATAAACTGTATGGGTCTCTCACCCAGTCAAAACGTTCCGTGCAAACTGACGAAAAATAAAACGACAATTTGTCCTCGAGAGTTTTCAAGTGTTTGCTTATTGTCTCACAAAGGCCAGCATTATTGGCATTTTGCTGTTTTGGGATGAGTGGAAATATTTCAAGATTGCCAATTTCCACGCAGGGTTGCAAGAGGTGAAACTTTAATCGAAACCTGTTAATTTTTTTGGTACTTATAAGTAGATTTTCATTTCGGCTTTGCATTCGTATATTTAATTCACTCAGATGGTAAAATATGATATGCTAGATATGCCAAGTTTGCACACCCATTCATCACTTGCAAGCAGCTATGCGTGATCTGACCTTTCGTTAGTTAAAAACTCTTTAAGTTATTTGCGTAACTCATGCATACGGGCCAGCACTTTGCCCCGCGACAACCAGCTCACCTCTGTATGGAGCAGTAATGTTGCATGCTCTGTTCCCATTTCCTCACACAACAGAGCAAACAAGCAACTTTTTACAGATCTCATCTTTACAAAGTTTACCATACTCACCACATCATTTAAGGCAAGAACTAGATTTGCTGGTAAAGTTTTAAAAAAAAGTGCCTCGCGGTGCAAAAAGCAGTGTGTAAAGATAACCTTTTGATTTCTTTTCTTTACTCTACTGACAAAACCTTTATTTCGTCCGACCATAGCTGCGGCCCCGTCAGAATAGATACTTATAAAGTTTTCCCACTGAAGATTTTCATTTTTAAGATATTCCGTTGTAATACAAAAAATTTCTTCTCTAGTTGTTTTTACTAGTGTTTTTCAAAATAAGAAGTTTTCCCTGATAATATCTCCATCCACAAATCGCACATCGGCCAATAGTTCAGCATTTTTACTTATATCTGTATACTCGTCCAATTGCAGAGAAAAATGTTTGTCAATGCGATGATAGTTTTTTGCGCAATGCCACTAAATGGTGACAAAACGTGAGCGATCTGTCCAGTTTTACCCCAAGGTATGTAGGGGTTGGACAGAACGGTAAAAGTCTACTATTGTTATAGACCTTTAGCTCACGTTTGGCCTCTCGGTTGTTTAAGTGAAAGGCTGTCGTCACCGTCTTAGTGTGACTGAGCTTCAACCTCCAAGTCTGGAGATACGCTGACAGTGTGGACATATCTTGGCTTAATGTCCCCTCCAAGTCCTTCCAGTTTCCAGAAGAGTGCAACAATGCTAAATCATCAGCATAAGCAAACTTTCTGGAAATCATGGAAGGAAGATCGTACGTATAGATGTTAAATAGGAGGGGAGCCAAGACCGATCCCTGAGGAACGCCGTTTTTAAGACGGCGTAGCCTGCTTTGCTTGCTGTCACCGGTGGTAAGGGTGAAACTTCGATTTCGGACAAGCTCCATGATCATTTTGACCATGTGCTTATCCGGAAGTAGTCTCAGCAGCTTGCAGGTAAGGCCACGGTGCCAGACAGTGTCATAAGCAGCTGTCAGATCGATAAATACGGCACCGGCCTTCTTTTTAGCCTCGAAAGAATCCTCGATGTTCTGGGTTAGCAGAACAACTTGATCTACGGTTGACTTCCCGCGTCGGAACCCAGCCTGCTCTTTAGGGAGCAGTGGATCGATTAATGGTTCAACGCGGGCGTAGATAAGCCTCTCGAGGATCTTGTAGGGGACACAGAGCAGAGATATTGGTCGATAACTCTTTGGGTCCCCCACGGGCTTTGCTGGTTTTGGGATCGCGACCACAAGCGCTCTTCTCCAGATCTTGGGAATTTTGAGTCGGCGCAAACAGGAAGAAAGGAAGTCACGTAACCAGGACTTCAAAGCAGCTCCAGCATGGAGTATAAGCTCGGGGCAGATGGAATCAGGACCCGGAGCTTTACCTGGTTTTAAATGTTGAAGGGCAGCAGCAAATTCTCTCTGTGAAAAATTGTCAGAGATATTTACTGCGTCTGGTGTTGTGGCCCTCCAAAGGTCAGACACTTCTTGAAAGACAAGTCGAGATGACTTGCGATCAACAGCCTCGTATTTCCCATTTCTAACCAGCTGAGATGCAATAGCATCGGCTGAAACAGGACAATGACGAGGAGAGTGTCGTGACCTACCAGTAAGGTTGTTCAAAATACTCCACGCTTTTCGACTAGAGTGTGAGAAGTCAATGCTCCGAACTGCTTCGGACCATCGATCCCTCCGTTTTCTGTCAAGCTTGGCAAGCAAAGTTGTAGCAGCCAAACTTGACTCGTCTCCCTGAGGAGACTGCAGAAAGGTTTTATAGAGGGATTCACACTCTGCATCCCAACACGGAATATAGTTGTTTCGATACCCGCGTGGGATAGTCTTCTTGGCTGCTTTCTTAATGATGTTACAGAAGTCCTGGTAAGCCGCATCCACATCAACTGAATCAGGCGGCAACAAAGTCTTTGCGAATTTATTCGTCAAAGCAATGTAGTGACTCCATTTGGCCTTGCGGAAGTTCCATCGCTTAACAGGCATGCTTGGCACTGCCATAGCAAACCTTGGTGGTGTAATAAGCGAGGGTCGATGTTGTGACCTGGGAAACTTCTCAAGGACACGTCTATCCGGTAAGCGACTGTTTGGACCTACGCTAGCGAAAGCTAGATCTGGATTGGTGCCAGTGTTCCAGCGGCCGGAATAAAAACTGGCAGCGTCCTTGGCATTATATAGCAGGGCAAGACAATTAATACTTGCCCAGCCAGCCAAGCACTCACCATCCGGACTGTTGTCATCATAACCCCAGTCAGCATGACGACAGTTAAAATCGCCAGCGTACAGACAGGGGTGAGGAAACACTGGGAGATCCAGGGTTCGCAATCGCGTTGGTGGTGGTTTGTAGACGTTGACTATTTTATAGCCATCAACGTCCACACACAGCCACTCGATCTCCGATGTCGGTGGAGATTGGTCCAAAAGCGTGTATCTCAGTCGCTCGTGGACAAACGTGGCAAGGCCATGCTTCCTGCTTAAAGAAGACCCAGCTAGTTGGTAGTGTGGTAGTACCAACTTCTCTGCATCAGTGCAGTGGGTCTCCTGCAGTAGGATGACGAGTGCCTCAGACTGCATAGCGAGGTGATGAAGAACATTCATCTTGCTTGCAGTGAGGCCTTCGATGTTCAGCTGAAGAATAGTGGGTCTTCGGAACTTGTTGGCAATGTGCCCTGAAAAGGGCAGTTTTATCCTGACATTGCCCCGTCCTGAAAAGGACGTTTGCCGATTAACAGACCCACACTGAACATCGGAATGGGTGGATACCCTTCCGTTTTGGTAGGTTCGGTTTCGGTCTGTCATTTTAAAATCAATGAACAGACTTACTCACGGCCCAGGCTGCGTGAAAGCACCTACCATCTGGGCCTTTAAGTTTGCTGGCACCATAGCACGATTGGATAGCACCATAGCACGATTTAAGTTTGCTGGCACCATAGCACGATTGGATAGCTTTTCGCCACATAGTAAGTGCAACGGAGTAGGTTTTATGGCATCCGCAGTGAAAATAAATCCGAACAAAAGATAACTTTTGTTGCATTTTCTTGACATCACTGTTTTTGTTTTTTTGACCACTGCTCGTACTAGAAATTTCTTCCGGAAAAGCATCATTTTGGTTAGGTTCAAGTTCGCCTTCTCGAATTTTTTTCAAAAATTTATCCATTACTTTTACTACCGTACTACTTGTTTTAACACAATTCTGTCTAAAATTTTAGCCAAAATATTTTAGACTCCTAAATTTTAAATTGGACTGCCTAAAATTTTAGCCAAAATAACAAAAATTTTTTTCGTTAAAATTAATTACTCTTTAATTCCTTACTTTATCTAGGCTCGAGAATTTAATCGAACACCTTTTAATTCTTTAAGAAATTTTAAGACTGTCCCAAAAGGGGACTTCTTTCGATGGGAAGTCGGGTATAAATTCGATAATAAAATTACCAGGTGCAATAATTCTCAGAAAAAGATCCTTTGTTTTTTGCATTCCCACACCTTTTTAACTAACTGCTTAAGCATTAAAAGCGAAACTGCAAATGACGTAATAATCCAACAAAATGCTTCCCAGGGAAAAAAGAGGTGACAAATTGAGAGAATTGACAATTTAGACCATGCGAATTAGACGAACTAAAACGTACGCAAAAGATAGGAATTCTGGCAGGACTGGCAAAAAAAGTGACGACTTGAGCGAATTCACGAATTAAACGATGACGAATTTGACAAGTTCTACTGTAGATGAAACTTGACAATTTTCTGCGGAACACCTGGCACGGTCTTGTGGCACACCAGTGTGCCGCGGCACAGCGGTTGAAAAACACTGGTTTATATATGTACGCTCGCTGGATTGACTACGACGAGAGACGACGAAAAGAGAGACGGACGAATACGAGAAGACGAGAGAAGAGAGTTGAACGTTGGTTTGGCGTAGAGCGCGGGCGAAGGATTCTTTGATTTTATTGCATTGATAAGCGTTATAATTGCTTTTGCGCCAGTGTTTGGAAATTGGTTCTACGGCGGTAGAATTATTTGCATTGAACGAACCAAGTTATAGCGCTGATTTTCGCCTTACAGTGGCAGAGCGCAGAAGAGAATTTTCGTCAGTCGTGAGTTGTAAATTTTATAATATATTCGTTTTAGTTAGAGAGAGTGGTTTCTGTTTGTTTGCTGAGAAAAGCCTACGACGAATCAAACAGAACTTAGCCGAAACCAACTGTATAAAAGCTTCAGGCTCACAGCAAACTACTTCTTGCGCCGGAATAAAATAAAATTAGACACAGCTTTGTTTCAGCGCAGGTATTCGGGTTATCTTGCTCAACTGGTCCCTTAGGATTCCCAAACAAAGTCTGTGACAATAAGTACTTGTAAACTCTACAGTTAGGCATTTGTTCAATAAAATCTTTGTATCAGTTTTAAATGAAATTTACTCAAATTATATTAAACGTCTCGGCTATTTGCATTTGTTATCTCAACAGATAATGTTATTAAACACAATCAATATTTGTTTTGAAAGTGTTTAGATTTAATTAAATAATTTAGGGGTGGTAAGCTACAGCTCGCTAAAAGCTTCTATGCTGTATATTACGTCATATTCGCTGATTTTTAGGGCGAAAAATGTAGTCACAGTGTGGATTTGCTCAGTGCACCTTTAACAAATTTTTTTACTTTGGATATTTTGCATAACTTTTTTAACATAATGCGTGTCTTTTGAAAAAATCTGATTTTCTAAATATAGCTCTTGTATTGAACAGTTTGCACCCCTGATGTAGCCTATAAATTATTTAAAGCTGATTCTATGAAAAAAAACGCAATAGAAATTTAAATTTATGACCTACTGTTGGAACCCTTCATATGCTCAGTGATTATTTTTTGCTGAACAGGGTTAGTTGTTTTACAAGTAATACACAGTCCGAGACTTGACCTATTCAAAGAATTATCACTTTCTTATCTTTTAGCATTAAAACTGATTTTCAATTATCAAGTAGCTTTGAAGCTTTAAGTGATTTTTTATGTATAACTTGTATAAAATCTCGCCTTCTTTAATAAGTTTATCGATGCACTCAGTGGCGGCTGGGAAGTAAAAAACCAGGAGGCGCTGCAATGCAAAAAATGGTTAAAAGCTAAACTAGTAGTTCTCAAACGAGGTGCCGCGGCATTTTAATGTGTGATTTTCAATTGCTTGGGGTGCCGGGAATAGTAAATTTTTGTTTTGTTTAATTTTGAGTATTTATTTGAAAGTAAAAAATTTAATATATTAATGAACTTGAAGTATTTAGACAATATAAAAAGCTAAGCCACTTCGGAAATTTGCCGGCTTTGCCGAGTAAGGAATACCGAAGATCCACTATATAGTAAGACTAAGGCTGCAACTTATGACCAAAATATACCCTCTAAGCGTTGAGCATCGCGTTTTTTGTTAGAACTTAATAAGCGAATATGATATAAATATGAACAAGAGGTATCCACACTATATATATGCAAATATACTTAGAAAAGACTACATTGACAAGTAAACAGTGAAATAGTCAACTAGTTTGAATAAAATGTTACAAATATTCTTATAAACAAACGTATGAAATTATATTTTCTGTTTTATTATTAATTTCTATTTTTCAGCGGCGTCAACAAAAATAAAAGCGAAAAAGCATAATACGAGATGATACAAGAAGGCAGTGAAAAAGATATAGGTTAAAGTATCCAAATAATAAATACATATTTAACAAATATGTTTATTGCATGAATGATCATTGCACCTGCAAAAAATAAAACTCAAATGAAAATTCAAAAGCGAAAGTAAAATACAACTAGCTCCTGTGATTTTAGGTGATTATTAATGCAAAACCAAATACGGTGATATCGAAATAAAATTATTTTTGTTGCGTGTCAAACTGTTTATTATAAGATTTTGTGGTTGATTGGATACAAAGCGTCAAGCCATCGGCTTATACAGATTAGAAAAATCTAGATTACAGTAAATAGATTCAGTGTGAGCCGGAAGTTTAACAATTGTCATATAAGGTCCAAAAATACTAACACAGCAAGAAGATTTAATTTTTGTTTAGAGTAAGCTTTTAACAAATAAAAACTAATGATAACGTCGGGGGGGGGGTAACATGAACAAAATTAACAAATAAAAATAATGGATAGAATGTTTGATCTTTTTTGCTTTTGGCCTTTCCCTTTAATCAGGGGTTGCTACAGCATATGATGTTCTTACACAACGTCCTCTTTTCAATGACCTTCTCCCTTGCACCAACTTTCCCCATATCCTCCTTCACTACATCCAGAAACCTTCTCTTCGGCTTCCCTCTTTTCCTCTTTCCCGGTAACTCCATTTTTATCACCCTTCTTCCTACATATTCCTGGTTTCGCCTCATGACATGTCCATACCACCTCAGCCTGCCCTTCCTCATATTCATTCCTAACCGTTCTACCTTAACTGTACCACTGATGTACTCGTTTCTAATCTTGTCTTTTCTTGTCACTCCAATAGCAAACCTCAACATTTTCATCTCTTCAACTTCCATCTCTTCTACTTGTTTCTTTGTGACCGCCACCATCTCAAGCCCATACACCATTGTTGGTCTCACCAATGAACTGTCCACTTTTCCTTTTACTCTAGTGGGTAATCTCCTGTCACAGATTACTCCTGATAATTTTCTTCATACGTTCCATCCTGCCTGCACTCTCCTCTTTACTTCCCTTTCACAACTATCACTTTCTTGTACCGTTGATCCCAAATACTTAAATTCCTTTACTCTTGGCACTTTTTGTTTTCCATCTTTGCTGTTTCTTCGTCATTTCCTTCATTTACGCACAGATATTCGGTCTTTTACCTACTTACTTTCATCACTATTCTTTCCAACGCATATCTCCAGCATTCTAATTCTAGTATCGCTCCACTTCTTTCCTGGTCTCTTCGCAAATCACAATGTCATCAGAAAACAGCATCGTTCACAGTGGTTCTCTCCTTGTTTTGTCCGTTAGCCTATCCATAATTACAGCAAACAAAAACGGACCTAATGCCGATCTCTGGTGCAGTCCGAGCTTGAGCTTGAAACTTTCTGTAGTTCCTACTGCATATCTCACCACTGTTTTGCTTCCCACATAGGCTACATATCTTGTAGAAGCTGTACATACTTTTCTGCAATTTCTGATTTTCTCATACAGTATCACAGCTCTTCTCTCGGAATCTTGTCGTAAGCTTTTTTTAGGTCCACAAATGCAAAATGTAGCTCTCTTTGAGCTTCCCTGTACTTTTCCATCAACATTCCTAAGGTTTTTTAAAAGAATGTTTAATACCAGAATATAATCTATCATATCAATCAAGAGGAATCAAATTTAAAAGCCAAAATATAAAATTTAGTCAAACTGGTAAATTAGCTTGTAATGACCACATTTAGAGGCTTTACCTAAAAAAAAACAAACTCTAGCTTAGTAAGTTCATTGCAGATTGGAAAAGATCCTTTGTTGATTGCAAAGAAATTTAAATGCATCATTTAAGCTAAACATCATGGAGATAAAGCTATGCTTTAAAAGCTTTTCTAATATCATCAAAAATTTTTAAATATCTAACTCTAAAAACTGTTCACATTATGCGGCATTGCTAATTCATCATCTAATCTCATTTAAAAAATTTTTTTGAAGGTACATCTTTGTTTACTTAATATAGTAAATGATTTTTAAAAATGGAAGAAACAGCACCAGATTTTAGTCATCTATAACACAATTGCTCAGTTTGTCTTTTTCTTTTACATGAGTTTTGAGTCAGGTGAAGTATCAGCGAAATTATCTGATTAAAATTAAGTGAAGAAGTGTTGGGAGGGAGCGAAAGAAAAAATTTTGGGTCTAATTCGGACCCAGTGCGGAGTTTACAGATAAACAACCACCTTTTTTCAGTGCCAAGTGTTTTAGACCAAACTTGACTTTCGGGCTTTTTCGGGCTTGTTTGGGGCTTCAAATCAAATTCGGGTTCGGGCCGGGTTCGGGGCTGAACTAGTCGACCCGTTTACAATGCTGTCTCAAAAATATCAAGCTATTAATCATTTAAGCATTACAAGAAGTTTATTGATATTCATACATAGTCTCTAAGGTTTACTCTAATGCTCGGATTAAAGTACAAATTTTGCTCATATTTCTTATCACCGTATATAATAATCGAGACTATTTACTATACATTATACTGTTATTATTCCTTCTTTAATGAGCTACCATAATTTTTGAGGCTATGTCTATCTATCAGGTTTTTATTCTATTTGAAAGCCACACCTGCTAATTTTAATAATTTAACACCAAAGCGCTCATAAAACTTAAAATTAAGCCAGTGTAATCTGGTAGTTTAAGTCTAACTGGCTATTTTTGTGAAAGAAATCTAAATAACAAGAACTTAAAACTGAACAATTCTTGTCCAAACATTTTTAATCCCGTTACCAGTCTAGATTCTACTAAGATTAAGTTGCATTTATTGCAGCTCAAACGTAGCTACATTCTACCAATAAAAGCTTCAACGAATTTTCGTCACTTTGAGTAAAATTTTGGAGCTCCAATTAAATGAACTGGAGAAGTTGCTCATGCAAAACTTTCAAAAAATTTATTTTAAAATTCCAACAAAACTTTAATTTATGTAAAGAAAATAGAAAAAATTAAAATAAAATCTTTAAAAAAATTTCTTTTCGGTCTTAATAATAATATTTATAAGTGCTTCGCACATTTTGAGGTGTGCTGCAGCTCTACAGTTCCTAAGCACGAGCCGCCGTTGGCTGCACTTTTTTACCAAAAAGATAAAAGGAAAGCTGAGAAAGTTTAATGAAAAAGTAGTCAATTTATCGAATAGTAAGAAACATTTGTTTTCTTTCATTAATTAGATAAAATAAAAAAAGCAAAGCAGAAAAAGTTTCTTTGGCGTAGCCTAACGTTTGAAAAAAAAGCAACTCATCTTTAGAAAAACATTCTCGTATCTTTAGAATAACAATAAGCAAAAAAAAATTTAAGATTAAAATACAATAAAACTGTAAGCGAAACTGATTAGTTAAACTGTTTCGTAATTCTTTTAAAAAATTCAAGAATTTTTTTATCGCGATACAATCAAAAAACTTACTTCTAAAAATTCTTGTCACTATTCTAACATTCACATTCCGAATATGTTTTGGGCAAGGAGTTGCTCAACCCAACCCCAATTTGGCAGCGTGGCCGAGTAGTTGAAAGAGTCATGATTGATGGCGAACGTGATCAAACTTTACCGGTTTAAAACCTACACGCGTTATTTTGTTGTGTTCTTGGGAAAGACATTTGAAGACACTTTTCTCTTTTGGCCGGTCTCAATAAACAGCTCTAATCTTTAAATAAAAACTGAGAAACTAAAAAAAAGCTTTCAATAGGACAGCAATATCTTAGCACCTTGGTCTATCTCACTTGGTATCTCAATATCTTGGCAATGGCATCTCCTGAGGCAGTTCGGGGTAATCGCTCAACAATCGCCCGCAGTATAACGCCCCTAACGCTTCCTGCAAGTCAGAAAGATAAATAAAAAAATAAGAAAGTTTTTGAGTCCCAACACTTTGGAAACTTCCCCAGTGCAGTGTTCTCAAAAGAAAAACTATTTTAAAAAATGCCATTTAACATATAAAAAGTTTGTGGTGCAATGAAGGATTATACTTCCTTGGCAATCAGTATAGAAATACGGTGTTTGAAATCAAAGACAATGATTTTTGCACCTTTACCTTAGTAAGCCTACGTCATCACTGTAAATAATTCATAGCTATAGTGAAAAATTTTTTAAAGTTTTTTATTGATATTTGTGATGTCCATTTCTCATAGAGTACAAATTTTTGTTTGGGACTGATTTTTTATATTTTTTATGACATTGTATCACCAGGGGCGCGGGAGTTTTTTGCCGGAAGGGGAGAAAAATTAAAAAAGGGGACTTCTTTTATTGAAAGAGTACTTCCAGAAAAAGCAAATTTTGGCAACCTTAATTTTTAAAAAGGCGTCTTTTGTAATCGTAACCGTTTTCATTGTGAAAATGCAGTGATTTCTAAAAAAAAGGTCATCACTTTTAATCGCCGCCCATAAAATTGGATTTTGGTCCAGAATAACTTTAAAGTTTGGACAAGAACCAGAATAAAAGCCTTCACCTTCACTCGATCTGATACTTTCATCGAGTTTCTGAAATTTTCGGCAAACCTAATCCGATGCTTCTGTATCTTTTCATCTGTATCTTCCCTTTTACAAAAAGAAAATTTACCTCCTTCCCGCCATGTCGGGCGCCCCTGTGTATCACTGCTAGGTTTTTTTTAAATAGGTAGATAAGAATTTGTAAAAAGATTTAAAAGTCTTACAAAGCCAAATAGATAAAGTACTAAAAACACAATAAAAAAAATGTAAAAAAATGTACAGATCTTCATTCTTTCTCTATAAAGTAAATATAGGCCTATTTTAAAATAAAGTTAAACCCAAGACACGCGGCAATGTTATAAGCAAACATTTTGTTTTTGAATCACAATTCAATGTTTAAATTATTTTGACTTGCTTCACCCAAAGTTCTAAGTTTGTTATAAAACCTTCTTACATATTTTTCAAAATATTCTCAAAATGGACATTTAAATTATTAACAATTTTTAATAGGCCTATGAGAAAATTTTTATTTGAAATATTTTGCATTGGTTTAAATGTTATTTATTTTAACTTCCTGACTTGCAGGAAAGCGACGAAAGCGCTAATTATACTCCAACCTGTTTCCGGAGATGCCAAGGTATTGCTGTCCGCTTGAAATTTAATAGAGATATGACTGAAATTTAGAACAGCTTGCCAAGATCACCAAGTAGAGTAAAGTACAATAAAGTGTCTTTCCCAAGGACACAACAGAAGAGCACAAGTAGGTTTTGAACCAAGACCATCATGATCACAATCCCGGGCTTTAATTATTCGACCATGCTGTCGACATATTATAAGCAAACATGTTATAACGGCAATATTATTGCGTTTTTGAAATCGCAATTTAATGTTTAAGCTACCTTGACTTGCTACACAAAGTTCTAAGTTTGCTATAAAACCTTGTTTAAGTATTGTTAAAAATTTTTTATAATTTACATTTAAATTATTAGCAGTTTTTAATAAGCTTATCGACAAAGTTTGGTTTGAATATTACAAAATCGGCAGATTTTTGTAATCTTTTAGTTTTTAAAAACAAGCAGTTTAAAGAGAAAAAAAAGTTTAAAAATCTGATCCAAAATTTTTTTTAATTTTAAAACTAATCCTAATTTAATTTTAATTTAATTTAAAAAACTGCAACGTCATATTTGGCAATAATTTATCAAATATTTTACGACCTGGTCTTTATATTTCTTTCTCTTCAGCAACAGCAACTGTGACAAGTTTATTTTAATAGAGCCTCAGCATAATATTCTACTATACCAACTAAAAATTTTCACATGCAGTGGCTAAATACACATCAATATGACGCAAGATTAGGCAAATTCAAGAGTCAAGTAAAACATTAGTTTGAGTAAAGTATGACAAAAAAACAGCAAATATCTTGCGGCTACATTATGCAAGTGAATGCAAACTGTAGCATTCATTATATTAGACAGTTAAATATTTTAAAAACAAAAAATTACAACATTAATAGAGAAATTTAAGACAACATTACTGTTGCCAATATACCTTTTTAGTTTTTACATAAAAGTATAAAAAAAAATTTATGCAGTTCAAACAGCTTTTTAAAAATTGATAAATCGAAAATCAAATAATTTTTAAATAAAGTTTGTTTTTTTCTATATATTGACAATTTCGGTTTACCCTTGTTGTATATTCTGCAAAAACCTTATAAATTAATCAAAAATTTTTGCTACATCTTATAGCATTCTTGACAATGACTGCCTCTTAGTTTTTAGTTTTTTTTAAGGTGCAGAATAATTTTTGATGTATAATCGTTTATAAAAAAGGTTTTTTGCAACTGCAAGCAATAAAATAAAAAAAAAAGAACACAAAAACTTTACATCATGAAGGCTCGCACAATTTTTTGTAGCTTTTATGTCTTTAAGTTGGCTATCTACATTATGCGAGCTGAGGCAAGAAAATTATTTTTTGAAAGTTGTCTTTCAAAAGTCGGTCACATGAAAATAACTCACAGATAAGTGTGAAAAAGTAGAACAATAAAATACAAGCAAAAAAAGCGCACACATAGAACTAAAATATGCTGAAGAATGAAATCATCAGTTTAAAAGTTAGCTTAAAATAGAAAAAACGCGCGGTAGATAATTAAAAACATTCCATCTAGTAATTAAATTAAACATCAAATGCCCTGTACAGAGCCAAAAATACAAAGCTGCAGTAAATTAAAGCTTTTGACGTCATTTAATTTTCTTGTTTGCTATAAAGACACAAAACAGTGGAATTGTCTATTAAAAATCCTAAAATGCTGAATAGAATAAAAAAAATCATGCCAACAAAAAGCCAAATTGCCTAAGAACATTTTTGAGGTGCTTACAAAATATTGCATGTCATTTATGGATATGTTGAAGAAAGAATCCTTGTGGTTACCAATTGGCCTAGTTTAGTTTTATGTTTAATGAACCGCGACAAAACTTAAACAAACTGTGACAAACTTTGTTCGTCGCTAACGTACAATACGCCGTATTAAACAACATGCTATGCTGAATTAAATACAAATAACAATTTTCGTATATGCTGTCGTGCAACTACTTACAGCGTTTAGGTGTTAATAATTTGAACGTGAACAAAAGTTTACGTAAGTCTTTGAAGGAAAAATAGAAAAATCTTCACATGATAAGATCGAGATTTCTCCAGAACAGTAGGTGATAACACCGGGAAATTACTTGCGTCGACATAAACTAAGACAAGATTTTTAACAAAAAAAAGGCTTCAAGAAGCAAAACGTGTTTGATTACTCTCAGCTAGAAAGGTACTTCCACGGAAAATGACGAAAAGTGGTAATTTTAAATTGACGTTGATATTATTATCCTTTTCTGCATTGACTGTAATCCCCGGTAATCCAAAAGCAAATTTGGGCATACTTTAAAGGTGTGATTCGAACACCCGTGTTGTATTCTTCGGGCGGCGTGTCTTCACCCATTTCAACCCATTGATGCCCCGAAAATACTCCAATTATTCGCCTATCCCAAACACTGGCGTCTCTGTCGAAACGCCGAACATAAATTCCGGCGCCGGAAGTGCCTTTTTGAGCGTCGCAGTAGTGATACATCATTTCCTTTGACTGTTCTTGAACAGGACAGTAACGATAGAGGAGTTGGTTGGGTTTTGTTTGAGTGAAAGCAGTAAAATGAATTCGACCATTGTGACGCAATCGCTCCTTTTCCGGGCTGATTCCCAACTTCATAAAATGGCTGCTGACGTTATGCTTCAGTTCAATCACAGCGTAGTCATATTCAACCATCAATTTTGAGCTTTTTCGGGGTCCTTGCTTCAACCACGCCTGGGGTATATTAGTTTTTAAAACTCGAGTCCACCGAAACTTTTGAATCTTTCGAATACTTCTCCGTGCCCGAGACAAGACTTTAGGATTTTGTTTTTTTGATTTTCTCTTTTTTTTTCCTTTTCGATATTTCTTGTTTTTCTTTGTCTTTTTTTTGATGAGCTTGTCGTAGAACTTTCCAACGCGCAACTTCCGAACCCCCTAAATATTACGCATTGTTAATTATTGCTAATACAGACAAAACGTTTTTGCTTTGAAAGCTATAACAAAAATTTAATTGTTAAAGCCGTGTTTTGTCTGCAATAAAGTTTCAAACATACATTATTGTCAAAAATCAGATTGTTTTACAAATTCTTTTTTTTTCAAAAATTTCAGGTTCGATTCCCGTTCCGGTCTAATTTAACACAATGCTGCTTACGGCTTGGCGCTCTTGTGACGATCTCGCTTTAGTGGCTGTTTTCCAGAGGAAATGTTGTGACATGGCACCGCTACTTTTTGACACCCTTCGCCGTTAAGGCTCGTTTGCACTACGAGCGTAGAATAAAGCATTCTTTGTTTCTTTTATTAATTTTTTTGCTTCGCTTAGCGCTTAAGCGCGGTAAGAAGTAAAAAAATTAATGGAACTTAAAAGATTCGTTCAAAATTAATCGATGTCTTTCGAAAAGGTAGGCCACATACGATTCACATTCGAAAGGTAGGCCACATACTAAACCGGCAACAATTAATCTCATCTCAGTTGTGAATCAAGTTGACGCTTGGCAGCAATTTGTCTCATGCTGGACTTTGATTGAAATTATGTTTTTATTCTAAAAAGTTAAACTTAAGTAAGGCTTGATTTAAGTTTGATGAATAGCTTGCTTACAAAAAACAATGTAGATTTACTCATTAAAGTATTAACGATATAAACCAGCATTGTTTTTACAACTTTGTTTTGTTCGACTAAATGATCTTTACAAGAAGTTACGTATCAAACTCTTAAGGAAGTTTAAATTTTAAAGAAAAATTTTAATGTGCAATATACAATAGGTTACAACACTTATGCATTGCGTTTTATAAAGCAAGCGATTGCTCTTTATACATTCAAAATTATATAAAGAATAAGCTCCAATAAAACATTAGATAAGTGTTTAAACGTTTAAACAGATATAAAATTTAAATAGCGCTATTTTCTCGTTTGCAACAGAATACTTAGATAAAATTGGCCAACACTCAATGGGCCAAATAAGTAGCAAGAACAATTTAAAAACGAAAACAACTAAAAACAAGAAAAAAATTATTTTTGATCAATAAAAGTATCATCATCAGTTTCTGTCTAAATTTTTTTATCAATTTTGGTTATAACATCAAATATAAAATATAGCAAAAAAAAATCTTCCATTGTAACCGGATGCTGACAGAAACAAAATGAAGCGTCATTAAAAGCACAAGACAAACATATTATCGACAACGCTATCAATAAACTAATAATGACATAAAGTTGTATAATAGTTTGGCAGCATAGTAAAACGTAGTTTAATCTATTTCCTCGTTTGTACAACGCTGTTTATTTAATAATTAAATTTGACAAAAGCGCATCGTGGGGTCGTTATATTTTTATTGAAGGTTCGCAAGTCAATTATAAGAAATAATTAAACGAAATTATCGATTTTGAACTGTTTGTTTTGAATCGCCATTATTCCAAATTTTAAAGATTTTGATAAAAGAAATAACTTTTATTGCTCTTTTTGCTAATCAGACTTTGCAGTCATCACAAAGAAAAGCTAATTAAAAAGTTTTTAAAAATATAATCTGCCTTTTGAACTATTTTTCTTTTTTTTAAAAATATTCACTACTTAGAATTTATCACAAAATTAAATATTTGTCAAATAGAATTAAGCTAAAATTAAATTCTTTTTTATTTCGGTTCTTATTTTTTATTAATACAAAGTGCTATGTAATACATAAAAACAAACACAAAGAAAAGAATTTTTCGGTTCGCCAAAATGAGATAAATCGAATTTAACTGTTAAGCCAAAATGAAATAATATGGTGTCAAACTAAAAAAAGTTTAAAAATTTGAAATACTAGACCAGGGTTTCTCAAAGGGGGCCATGAGGAGAGTCATTTTTTATTCTTCTCACTTTTTTTGTACAAAAAGAAGCAATTTTAAACTGATGACCCTTTTCTTTTTTTTTGGTCTTCACTTGAATTTTGGATCAATATTCTAAGCGGGGGGCCAAGGCTGTTTGAAGATTGATGAAAAAGGGCCACGGATCCGAAAACTCTGAAAAGTTTGAGAACCATTGCAATAGACCAAAACAAAGCAGGTTATCTACAGCCATATTATCGACTTTTGTGAACCTTGAGGCTTTAATTCCAGTTCGAAAGCAAAACGAAAATCACTGAATCCAAGGTTCTCTTCTTTGTGGCCGACGATTGCAACATTAAAACGCCATTAAATGGTAACTTAACAAAAATCAGTTGTATAGCTGAAAATACTCTCTCCATTATCACAAATTGAATACAACCACGGCCACGAAATCTAAGGTTAATGTACCAATAAACGCTTTGTTTTGATATTTGATACTTATTATCCGCGATTTGCCACGACCGTCAAAAGTGCGAGCCTTTTTTAGATATGATTTATTTTGCCCGACACACCCGAACATTCTTTCGCTTTGAGGTTCTACAATAGATATTTCAGCATGTAGAACTAATTATATCGCGTTCATATAGGCAAGGTGACAGTGAAATAACATAACAATAAACAAATCTTTTGTCTATGATTTTTTTGACTATGCAGTTTACTCAAGCAGAAAGTTTTGACTACAAAATGGTTTTGTAAGAAACTAAATGTTTTTGTGTTTAAATTCTTTTTTTGAACTAGTTTCAAAACAATAGTTGGTTTAAGGTGGTATTATTTTTAAAGTTGATTTTTTGAAATAGATGTCTCACTTCAATTTAAATCATTAAATTCAATGGCATATAAACACATATTTTACATGCTTTATAAATTATTTCTGAACTTTTTTTCCTTTGAACCGTTCAGGCAAAAAATATTTCAAGAATTTTGCAGAGGTTGCTGTACAATCTGTTTGACAGAGGTTCTTTTTGGTTGGGATTTTGCAATTCAAAATCTTTTACGCTGCTTAAAAATATAAGTTGTAGTCATTTTAATGGATTACAAAAAACTGTGAGAAAACTTTTTAAAAATGCAGAGGAAACGTTTTTAAAATTGTCATTAAAGATGAGACTTTATGATTAATTTACATCAAAAATAGCCGAAATCAACAATGTAGTATTTTCATGAAATGGAACAAAGCTTGAATTAACTTACAGTTCATCTTGATATCGACTAGTTTGCTTCTTTCTATTTTTAACAAATTGTAAATAAGAATCAGCATTAACCCATTCGATATTTGCCATAAACTGCTTTTCCTAAGGAAACTACAAAAATTACTTCCATATACTGAGTATCGAACACGTGTCCTTTTGTTTGCAAGTCAAAGTACGCTAAAAGCTGTCTTATACCAACAAATTATTGTAATACGGTAGAGTCGTAATCTAAGTCTGGGTCGCGTCGAGACAATCAAAAACCTGGCTTCGATAAGTCAAAATCGATCAGCAGTGATATGATAATAGGGTTATCATATATGCCAGTTTCTTTTATAAAGTTAATAATGACCGTAAAAAAAGTTTTTCGGCCGCGTGGTCTAGTGGTTAAAGCGCCGGGATTGTGATCGACACGGTCTAGGTTCAAAACCTACTCGCGCCATTCTGTTGTGTCCTTGGGAAAGACACGATACGATGTTTTACCCTGCTTGTTGGTCTTGGTTAGCAGTTCTACATTAAAGTCATACTCTATTAAAAATTTCAAGGGGACGCAATACCTTGGTATCTACGGAAGCAGGTCGGGGTAATTGCTTGCCCTATGTATAGTGCCTCCGGCGCTTTCCTGCAAGTCAAGAGAATAAATATAGAGACAAAAATAAAAAAATAAAGTTTTTAAACGAGATAGTAGAAAACAAAGATCTTTTTTTGTCTTCATCGACTATTGGCTTAACAAAATTAATAAAAAATTATTATTATACTAAATTAAACCCATTAAGAAGACTTGGGTGGAAAAATTATTCATAAGCCGGACTAATATCTGGTCGCCAAATAAGTGTGTGACCACTGCTTTAAGGCTTGGGTTGCAGATAGTTACAAAACTTAGATTTTGATTGCGCTCAAAAAAGTGTGGAAACGGCTGCGATAGATTGTGCTAATAACTGACCTTTTTCAAACTTTCTTATCCTTAGACCCGAAAAGATTATGCTGTGAGCCTAGCAGGTGGTAGGTCTTCAAATATTTGATAGTGATTAACTTTTATTCATCAGTGTTAATTAATAAGCAAACAAAAAAGATGATCAGCTAACTTCTTTGTCATCATTAAATCTGTTTGTACAGTCTACATACCATTACTGATAATCAATTTAATCATTTTCTTGTAGATTTATTAAACTTAAGATTAAATCATCAACAAAAATTTATAGCTTATTCTAATGGTTATTCAACGGTTTGAAAAATTCGAAATACCATAGGCATACAAGCTAACGTTCTAAATGCACACAGCACAAAAATCAATCAGAATATTAAATAAAACATAGTTTTTGCTAATAGCTAATATATATTGTATATGTCAAAAACATCATCAAGTCAAGGGTCTGATGACCTTTACCTGAGAAGAAATAGACCTGTCCATACCTACTTAATAACTGATTGGACCATTTTTAATTGTTTGCGCAAATTATTGTTCAAACTTTAAAATTTTAGATTTTTCAATTCCAAAAATTGCCGCCAATTTGTAAAAAATTACATTTGAACGCCGGTTTTAATCTTTTTTTGTATTTTGGTTTAATAGAAAGTAGTGTGAATTCAATTTTTTTACTGAAAAATTCAATAAAATCTCTCCAAAAAAATTCAAATCAAGCATTATTTTTAATGCAACTTGTATTTTACTACTTTTGACCAGCTAACACAACATTTTTTTATGGGTGTTTTTAAATCCGATATTCTCAACTTATTGGGATTTAATTTGATAATCATCTGTAAATCAACTTGCAAAAGTGCTACGCCATCTTAAACTCTGAATAGAAATTTAAAAAATACTTTCCGGGAAATGAAAACGAAGTCTTTGTGCTTAATCTCTTGAGCAACACGTACTACGCATTATTTGTTAATCCACAGCAGCGATAACAAGTTGATAAAAATATGAGTTGGACATGCTCAAGAGTAGAATTTCTGTTTTTTTTTAAGTGCACCCATTGTAAGTCTGAAAAAATAATAATGTTTCTTATCGTAACTTAGACCTTAGAAAACATTAGAATTAATGCCACCCATTTTTAAAATTAGGCTGGTACTTCAAGATGAAACAGATATGAAATAAAATTTTTCATGTATTTATTAAAAAAGGAACTTAAGTTATTAAATAGTAACGTGTAATTTGAAGTTTGCTGAGTCGGTGTAAGAATTACTGTCGGCATGAAAAGAATTGAACTCATAAGCTACTAAATTTTAAACTTAACAAAATGCTCAATCACAAGATTAATCAATAAAGGTTTTGCAAGAAGTTTCAAAACTTAAATTAAAATTTTTTGGTTAAAAACCAAAAAAAAAGAGTTTTTGATGTTGAAAAATATAAATTATAAAAATTGACGTTTAAGAATGTCTTCTAAAAAACTTATCTGCAAATACTTTAGTGGCGGATTCATGATTACAAACAAACCTATAGCATTGATACAAGTCTACTCTTATAACTTTGGAATTTTGCTCTAATGCCTCAACCAAAGCTGACCTTTAAACACATGCTCATAAAGCCATTGAACCGGTAAATCAAACATCAAGCAAGTCAAAGTTTGTGCTCAATGAAGTGATTACAGCTCTGTATCTAACAATCAGTTTATTTGTGCCGGCACAAACGCTTTAGCTTTTGATGTTAGAAATCCGCTTTTTTGAAAAGAAATGTTGTTACAACAATACCGGAGAAATATTTAATGAATTAAACAGAATAAGTGGTTTTCTTCTATTGACAAAAATGCAAATAGAAAAGTTTCGGAAACATTTACGGAGGTTAAATAAAAAGTATAGCTCTGTGGTTCCCAAACTTTTTGAATGCATTCCCCCTTTTGCTCATTTTGAAACTTTTCATTCCTCCTTTGCTAAATCGAATAATACGTTTCTTTAGGTAAAACTATCTATGTTGCATTATTTTTTTTTTGTTAAAAAGTCAAGTGAAGAGCAAAAAAATAATCAGCTGGAGTTTGGATGCATAGTTTTCGTCAAAGGTAAAGAGAAGATCTTTTTTTATCTTCACTTGAAGTAAGCACTGGAAAAGACAATTACTTCAACGTCTAATTAAGGGCTCCACTTTTGAAAACCTATTATATGGTAAATTCTTCGAAGTATGAATTCCTCCCCTAAACTCACAAAATTTCTCCTCGAGCAGAAATCCTTCCCCGGTTGAGGACTGCTGGTAGGCCTATAGCTTATTTGTGATCGAGAAAATCAAATATTTTGTTTCGATTTGTGTGGTATTTTTAAATAAAAGAAATATAAAAAGAGCAATTTTTAAAACGGAACTTAAATAAAAAAAGTTTAAAATTACTGGTGTCATAAAACACAAAAACAACTTTGATTTAATTGTTACTTTGTACTTTAACTAAAAAATAAATTAAATAATTTGATATGCACATGATTTTAGACCGCTGTAATAAAGCGTTTCGTTTTTATTTTTGATGGTATAGACAGGAATTACATTTTTCTAAAAGTAAAATAAAAATCGTCATTTAAATATTTTTTTAAAGTCAAAATTGTTTTTTCGCAATTAATCTAAAAACTTATGTCCTGTTTCCCAAAAAACAGAACAGAAGAATCTGGTCTCAGCAGGTTTTTGATTTAAAAAACATTGATCTTTGACGATTAAATATTTAAACTTCGGCTTGCGGTCAGTAAAACTTTTTTAAGCTCATGAACTTTCACTTGAAAAAATTCAAGACGATTGCAAAAAGGTTTAACCGGCGAGATCCGATGGAATGTAATATTGAGACAACTGAGCCAGGAGTTTTTTTTTTACTTTCCCCTGTTGAGTGATGCGCTTCACTAAACACATTGTCGCTAGGTACAATAGAAACAAAATCATCGACCGGCAAAGTGAAAGTATTGTTTTTGGACTGACAATGGATCCAACAGCGATCGAGTAGGGATCCCGAGGAGTTGTCCGAACGGAAAAGCGTTTACAAGCACCGCGGCCAACCTCTCGAAAAATCGGTTTCCGCTTATATTGTCACGTGACCTTCAAGGCCGCCGTCACGTCGGAACGATCGCTGTCGCGTCGACATTTGACAAACAAAAAAGAACGAAGATGACCAAACAAACCCTTGTAAAAAGGTTGCTTAAGGTATATAATGTTTCTCCAATACGTTTGGAAGTGAGCGGCGAGATCAAAGGGCGGATTCCTGATATTTTAATCTGACTTGTTGGCTCCGGGTTACCCAAACGGACAGTTCTTTATTGGCAGCTGTAATTCCATCGGTTACGATAGCGAAGAAGTTTCATCCAAATTGTTGAAACAAAATATTTTTTAATGTTTTTAAAAATAAGCATATTTAGCCGGTTAACCTTCAACCTACACCGTGATTTGATATGTAACAAAGTCACAAAGGTTTTTAATGGATTTAAACCTTGTGATTTGAAGAGAGTAATTAGAGTACGAAAAAGTGCAGTTATTTGCAATTGCCTCGGTCGTAATTGAAAGTGCATTTACATCATTGTGAGATATATAGTCCTCTGCTTGCCTTACAGGAGCGATTTTAAATTTGCTTCATGAAAGATACAAAACTGTTCACATTTAAGGGGTACTTTCTTGTTTTGATTAATTCGTTAAACATTATTTGCCAAAAAGCGATAAAATTTTTCTCTTGTTTGCCTAAACAATTTTTCTTTTTCGAACTAATATTTTGGCTGTAATTCATTTGTCGGTGAGCAACGTAGGAATGTAAAAAATGCGTGAGGCGCTTGTTTGAATTAATAGCGGAGGCATTTATTTCAAACAATTTTAACATGTTTTTGATAAAATAAACGCTGTTTTTTTCGACTAGAAAAATTTTAAATCTTTTTAAAGTCAAATTTTCCAGTTTCTTCCAGTTCCACTTTCTTCCAGTTCCAGTCAAATTTTCCAGTTCCACTTTCTTCCAGTTCCAGTTCACTTTTTTTTCAAATTTTTTTTCCAGTTTTGAGACAATCATGATATAATATTGTGTTTGAAAAAGTAACCGCTTTAAAACTCGAAAAACAAGACTTGTAACTACGCTTTCTGCGTGAATGTCCGAGTACTAAACTAAGTTTCGTTTCGAATTTCAAGTGCTTGGTCGTGTATTTGTTGTATTTTTTGGAAAAAAAGGATTGCGACATAATAATTACAGCTATTCAACTGTTGGTTGGTATTTAATTTTAATAAGTGAATATAAAGCTTTAGAATTTTTTCGCTGCTGTTAAATTGACTAAATAAGTCAAAAGAAAACAACAGAAAGAGAGCTTTATTGAAAGGTATTTTGATTTCAGAAAACACATTTAATCCGAAAATTACAATATTTCACATAATAATAAGGCAAATTGTGTTCAATCAAAACGGCTCTAAACTGAAACTTATTGATTGTGTTGATATTAAAAAAAAGTTTCTCGACTCATATTACTTCGCTTGCTTTAAAAAAATTTCAATAATCTTTATTGCTTTTATTGCGTGTCCTATATTCAAAGGAAAGACAAAAAGCAACATGTTCTCAAAAGTATTTTTACAATTTGCATAAAATTTTTAAAAAATTTTAAAAATATTTTATTTTCTTTGTAAACTATTTTTAATTGGTATTACAGCTTTCATTCACATTATTATTTTAGTTAGCTGAACGTTTTAAGTCAGAATTATTCTTCAATGTACGTTTGATCTCTATTTAAACTTAAATTTTTGCTAAAAAAATACATCAACAAGGGAAAAAGTAAAATTCAAACTCAAATACAATTTTAAATTTCAAAAAAGCTTAAATCAAGAAGAAAAATATAAAAAAGAAAAACAAGGTCTATTGCACAAGTTAAGTATTAAAACAGGTTTCTGACAAAAGTAAATAAAAAATACTTTTTGGTCTAAATTTTTTTAATAAATGCATCACCAAAACCAATGATTGCTGGTGCAAGTATTTGGAATTCGATCATTTAAAAAAATGAATTTTTTTCAAATGGGAATTAAACTTTTTAATTGGTCAATACTATTATTTTCTGCTGCGTACCACATATTTCTTGGTTCATAGAAGATAATTTATCGTTTACCGTGTCATTGAGAATATTCAAAAAATGCAGCGATGCTCATCAAGCACATGAAAGAAAATTAAAGAAGCCACAATAAAAAGTGTGCCGATTGTAAATAAAATTAAAATGAGCTTTGTGATGAAAATTCGAATTTGTTAAAATAACTTTGTCATATATTTTTAAAAAATTGGCTTTAGTTCTTTTATGTTTTTTCACCGCTATCAGCAAATACTCTGAAAAACTCACTAAATAACTTCAAAAACAAACCCTAGTCACATCTAATTTTTTTTATATTAACTAGTAAACTAACTATTTAATCGAAAGATGTAATCCTAAATTGAGAGAATAGCATATCGACAACCATGTCATAAGTTGAATGAACACTACTTTATTCTGTTTTATTATAATTTCATGAACTGAATTATTCTTTACGATTTGTTTTAGCGACGATAAAGGGTATTCACAAAAACTTTTAAGACCTTTTTGTTGCTTGTTCTGCTTCATATTTTACTCAGAAACACATTGAATTTAGGTTTTTATTGAGCATCATAAAACTGTTTCAAACAACATTTGGCAGGTAGAAACAGTTCTTTATCATAAAAAAGTGGAAAGATTTTCGAAATTGTCTCTCAATTTTTTGTTAGAACGTTACACACAATTCTTTTTTTTGTAAATGCCGAACTTTGCTAACGACAATTAAAAAACTTTGATAAAAAGCTAATTTGCGGAGCACTCACAAAATCGCATTTATATCGAACGACTTTTCTTTTAATCATGCTAGTCTCATTCAATCAAAACTGTTGAACACAATGGGTGTAAGGTATTATGTATATTTATTGATTTTTTAGGAGATTAATGAAACCGTTCTGTGTGGAACCCCGCTTTTCCGCCATGACTAAGGATTGAAGATAACAAGATATTTGGTCACTTTGATTTTGATTTTATCTTGCCGTATACTTCAAACATTTTTTTGTATCCGAATGTAAGGACTCTAAATGGATAGGACAAAACAGCAAAGAGCAATAACCTTACCCTTGAGTTTCATCAATACACGGGTACGATGACTTTATTTCAGGAGTTAGCAGCCTTTTTAGAAAAAAGCTAAATGGCGGATAATACTAGTGACTACACAGCTACCCTATCTTCGAAATATCATTTAAAAACCGAAAAAAAGTTGTAAATACTTGTAATAGATAAGTGATAATTTGCAGTTTTCTATTTTTTTCCACTTGCTACACAATTCGACGGACCAAAAAATTAACTACATTATTTGCACCTGGAGGTTGCTTGGTAACCCTCATGTTAAAATATAGAACCACAATTAAATAAAATTGGTGATTGTGCGCTCATTCAACGACCAGTTATAAATAGGTTTTGCTTCTAGTATTTTAAATACTAAAAGTCTTTGACCAAATTAAAAATTGTTGCCCTGTTGTTTATTTATTTGTCTAATTATTGTACTTTGCGGAAGTTTTAAAAATATATGAAAAACTTATGTTTATTTTTGCCCGAAGCATTAAAGCATTATGTTTAAAATTCTTTATTTTTTGGAAACTTTAGAATTATGTGGTGTTAACTTCATCAAAATCTTTCTTTAGCAGCAATATAAATTCTCACTTTACAACGTGCAATCACTAAAAATAAAATTGGAATTTGATGTATACTGGTGGCAAAAACAGGAAAATATTTTTTTACTGTATGTTTTCTGAGTCATAACTTTTACGATCGATCTTGTAATAGTCCAAGTTTAAGCATTTGCCACAACTCAAACACTCAAACCAAATAAAAAAGTTTAGACTTCAAATTATCTTTCCTAAAAAGTCATTAGATGAGAAAATGATTTATACTTATTGCATTTATTAAGGAAAAATACAAGAATATGCAAGCTTGCGTTGTTATTCGAGGCTTTCAAAAAAATAGTCATTTCAAGAAAATTTCATTACCTTGAGATATTTTTTTCCATTGTGAATGCAATGAGCAGAGGTGAGGACGTGTCTGGGGGACACCAAGACTCCTGCGCATCCTGTGGATATTTTGACCGCAGTTGAAAACGGAAACAAGGTCGAATATCGTTGGGTTGACAAAGTAAACCTTGTGTCATATCCAAAAATTGACCTTCTTTTTCGGCTGAGAGCCATTGATCCTTGTTGTTCATTGCTGGTCGCTTTAGCTTTTAACCTGAACAACTCTTTGGGTACGTCAGTTAGATTAACGTAGGTTGCAGTACGAGTCTGTTTTGGAATATCTAATGTTTCGAAGTTAAGCTCTTTCTCAATATCAATAAGACTTAGAGACTGCTCGTCTTTCTTCATCTGACAAGCAAGACCGCACTTAGCCCATAATTTGCTGCGGACATGACCCCCAAACTCGGCTCGGCCTTCCGAGACTTCAGCGGCTGATGCTACTTTGGGTAAGTTCGGTCTTGACCACGAAACCGCTTCGTTGTCACTTGCTGTCGCGACCATGCAAAGTGCAAGAACTAGGAAAGCTGCTGCTACGTCACGATTTTCGCTTGCCATACTGCTTGACTGCTGCGGCGGTTTCAGTTAAAACTCTCGCTTAATTGTCTCCAATCCGGCGTACCATCGTACGTTTTCGCTATTCAAAGTCAATGACGCTCACCGCAAAACAAGCAAACGCAAATGTGCACTCGAGGAAGAGCGTTGAAAGCTTATTTGAAAGCTCTAAAAGAAAAAAGGCACAATTCGAACGCGCGAAGTCACGGGCGTGCACTTGGCACGAGAGAAAGCCGCGGTTGGTGGTATGAAAAAACCATCGCGCGTTGTTTGCTGAGTGTCTGAGATTTTGCGATAAGGTCCTTACTGTGGTTTACTACTCTCGTTTACGACCTTGAACCTGTAACCCGATTTCCGTTTTATTTGGGAAACCAACAGTTATTCGAAGCTTTCTGATGTAGTTGTTTCAGTAAACGTTCAAAACACTTTGTCTATAAACATGGGTTTTTATCAGCAAATGTCCTGCTTATTTCAGACTTTTAATACATAATTACCAGATAAAAACACTTTTATTTGCTTTTGCGTAAAAAATAGCATGTTGAAATTTTAAAACGCACAAAAATTGAGTATATTGTAAAAAAAACAAACAATTTTCTTCTCATTTAGACAAAAAAGTAAATAAATAAATAAAACAATAGAAAAATTTTTCACTGCATTTACGCAAAGCGGTTTTTTTTATCTAATTGTGAATGTTAAGTAGCGGGTTTTTTAAATCAAATACAAAAAGCAGTTTATTACTGAGTTAAACAAAAACAATAGACACAAAATAAAAAAATTACTATTAAAAACTTTTATGATTGCACAAATTAAATTTGAATTGGTCCAATTCAAATAAAAATTAATGATTTATTTCCTGAAATTTTACAAACATATTTGTAATTAGAGTTTGGCGAGAAAAGTTGTTTTATACCATAAAATTGCAAAGAAAAGTAACTTTATCGAATTTCGTATTTTTTCAATTTACACTTATGTAATTTATTTTCATTATTAAACAACAATAGAAGACAAAAAACAAACCTTTTTGTCTGGGTACTTTTAACTTGCATTTAGAAAATAACTTTTTTCCCTTTCGTCTTTTTTTAATCCATTTTAAAATAATTAAAAACAAAGGCTTGCTTTCTACTGTTTACTGGCAAAATAAAACTTTTTAAAGATAATTGGCAAGCGGTTTTTGAGTATCAAAGTGTACCTTGATACACAAAAAGTGGGATTCATTTAAATGCAAATTGAGTTTATTTTAATTGTAAAACTGCACACGTTGTCAGCATTGTTTACAAAAAATTCTAAATAAATATTGCTCAAATTGTTAAAAGCGATTAGCCATAGAGTATGTTATTTTGCAAAATGACTAAAAGACAAGTTAAAAAGGTTAAAACATAAGTTTAAAGAAATAGAAAAAGCCTTTATGCAAGATTAATGTCAAGACTAATTTTGCTGTAACATTAAGCAACAAGGAAAAAGGATAATTGTATAAATTTAAAGTTTCGTAATAAAGTGATTCAAAATAAAGAAATTGACAGTTTCAGTAAACAAATTTTCAAAAAGATTTATCCGTAAAATCAATTCATAGACTTGCCAACAATCAAAATAAAAAATCTGACAATAAAGCGTTTTAAATCCTTAAACAAATTAAAAAATTTCATTTTGAAAAATTGTTGTTTCGGTAGTTTTTAAATTCTCTGAAAATTTTAATCTTTTGACACTGATTTATAAACAAATAAAACCACAAAACGAATAAGAGTCAGATATCTAATAATAGCTTGCAGTACTTAGGTTAGTTTACATTTAATCCCACCTCTCAGTTTAAAAACTAAAATAAAAAGTTGGTTAATTTCAAGTTGTTTAAAATATATAGCTTTTGTTATCAATAAAACTGTAACATTAAGGTACAAATCATGGAACGCTTTTAGATACAAAATTTGATCTACATCTTTTGTCGCAAACCTATGATGACGTCATGAAGTTCAAACTACAGTCATATATTATAGTAAAGCTTTCTTTGTTAATCTCCTACCAACTGTGCTGTCTTTCTAATTGGCAATGAGTCATATATAAAAGCAATGAACTTGTTAAATCAACGTTCTTGAGTGTAATTCAAAATCACATTAGCTAAGAACATGGAAAAAGATTAGTAATTCGGACGGCTTATTTCCCTTAAGACTAGCTTCAATTAAGCTAATGAGAGTTCAAAGTCATGTGATTTTTTGCGTCGTCGTCATTGGTCAAAACATTGCGGCTGTACATTTTGCATTCTTTTTTACAACTTTACGTCATACTAAATTTAGACATGTAAAACATAAAATGAGACTTTTAAATGTGTTTTAAACCTTCACAGCTTTTCGTATTAAACAAATATACAAATATATATTTCAAATGTCAAACGTTCAAAAATTGGAGTTTTTTACTAGTATTTTCGTAAAATTCTACATAATAGTGGTCTGTAAAGTAAAATTATTTTATATAAGTATATTAGTGTTATTGCATCTTTCTTATTTAATTGAAAAGAATCAACTCTTCAAGCGAATTTATTGATTTGAACAAACTTGCTTTTCCGCGGTTTCCGTTAGTGCAAACTTTAAACAAAATTCTAATTCCGCCGGAGTAGAAAGCCAAAAACCAAGAATCTTTGTTAGACAATCTGTTATCCGTAAATAATTTTGTCCAGAATCTCGATTTGTAATCTATTTTTTAACTTAGACAAAGAAGTTCTTCTTTAAACTCATCATTTGTGGAAAAAAATTATGAATGTAAAAATTTTCTTAAAATGACAAGTAATTAGTGAATTAAATTTTAAGAAAAAAACTACAATAAAAATTTTTATTTTTAAACTCTAAACGGTTTTGACGTGGATTTGATATACAGTTTACTAGATTTATGGAAAAACAGATTTTTTTGTAAAAATAAATTTTTGGATTAAATTGGATTGTCTGCGGCAAAAAATTTTTGTGTTAAAAATAGATTATATACTCTGTATTTATACAGTTTAATAAATTAATCAACAACATAAAAAAAAGAGCAAAAGAGAGCTGGATACAGTAATTGAGGTGACGTTATTGAGCAAATGAGGTATTATTGCAAACCAAATCTACAGTAATATTCTTTTTGTATTTTAAACATTGCTACATTACCAATTTGCCATCATAGCTGTTTATGAAGTTGGTTTAAGGATATTCTATTTCCAATGAGCTTTTTTACTGCTCAAGTGAACAGGAAAAGATTATTTACAAACAGTTTATATTGGAATTACGGTGTAATGTAATCCAAAGTAGAAAAAAATGATGGGATTTGGTTGTCGTCCACTTTGTAAGGTTGGCTTAAAAATATTTAAATTTTACAAGCCAAACATGGTGAATGAACGTTCACATGCAACTTTTTAAAGACACAGCAGCAAAACAAATCTTGTTTACACTTTAACTTATTTAAAAGACAGTCAATCAAAAGAAGAAATGATTAAGTAGACCAAAAATTAATTCATTATGTCCTAAACCTTTACGCCCCACCGAAAATTTGCGATGTCTCACCGGTGAAGGCCACACTCCAAGTTGGAAACCACTGATGTAAACATTTAGTTTGCTGATTACATGTATTTAAATCTCTCTCTCTGTGATTATGAAATTCTTAAAGTTTTCAAAACAATTTAAATTCTAATTGTACCAATTTTAAATTACCAATTGAAGCAATCATAAAACAAAATTATCTTTGCCCCAAGAAAGCTCTTGCTTTTTTAAAATTAAAAAAAAATGCTTCCGATTCTTTATAAATTTAAATACCTTTTTATTGAGTTTTGTCCTGAACTTTTTGTGGCTTTAAAAACATTTACTGACACAATGGCAAAATGCAATTTAAAAGAGGCTATTAACTTACGATTAATCTTCAAGTAAACGCAGAATTTACTCAGCAGTGAAAATAATTCTTTAAAAGAGAAGCATGCCATCGGGACAACGGAAGGTCAATCCATCACACAGCCTCGTGCGATATCCGCGATTGAAAACGCTTCGTTTCCATTAAGTAATTGTTAAAAGACCAGATTTTTCCTGCTTCTATTTGACCGTTTAAAACCAAACTTAAGCCGCTACAACAAGCGTCATGTTCGCGCAGGTGTAATGTCCTTCTTTATGTAATGGACTGGAACCAAAAGTCAACTATTTAAAGCTCATTTAGACCTTTGTACGACCCAGAAAACTTGAATTTTTTTGTACGAATGATTTGACTCCGATTGGCTTTTTTTCCGTCTGTTGAGAAAAAACAAATTTTCAGTTTGGAAATGAAAAGTGTTTTGAGTATTAGCTTGTTTATCGTAAATGTCTTTTATAAAAAAATCACTTTGAACTATATAAAAACATAGTAAAATCGCCGACAAAATTAAGTTTTTCTGGAATGACATAATGCACTTGATCTTTGTGCTCGTATTGCAATAATGCATTTATACAACTTTGACAAATTAAGGAAATTTTTTTAGAGTTTTTTATACTTTTGGATAAAGTTTGTTGCCAAATCACATCATTAAAACTCAATTCAGTCAAGACATTTACTCATTATGAACCTTATGGTAAATGTGAAGAAAAATTATATGATTATGTACGCACAGCATAATGCATATTTAGGGGGATTTTATCATTTATTTCAATATAATTAGTGAACAATCCACTTTTTCAAAAATTCAGAAAAACATTTACAAATTTATGTCAGTTTTTAGAGTAATTTTACGGCCAAGATAGAAAATATTATTAAATTTTTATAGTTTGGAAAAGGGACACAAGATGCCCATATTACTACTACAAGAATTTTAAGTTTAAGATGAAAATCTGACGGAAAGAAAAATAAAGATAAATATTGGTTGTGCACTTTAAATGAGGTTGAATGGAACAAGTTGATATAGTCAAGATAAGAGGGAGGGACAAAAAAAAGAACTTAAAATTTATTTAATCAAAACTAAATTTTTTTCATTGATATTTTCAATTTAAACTCTAGATTTTTTTTTTGAAAATATCAACTCGTCTTCTACGAGCAATAGTGATTGTCCAAGTGGCTAGAAGGGACCTTTAGTCCTTTCGATACTAGTAGTAAGAAACTACTTTAGAAACTTTCAGATCGAAGGGTCTTACGAACGAAATAGTAAGTCCATAACATGAATATGTTATGACTGATCATGGCAATCCAATGTAATTTACTTACTAAAATAGTTTTTGTTTGCACGTGGCAGCCAAAAAATCAGTTTCTGCAAAACGTTTTATTGCATATTGACTCAGCTGCTTCAGATGCAAGGAAAAACTTTTCACAGTATTACTCGGTGCAAACTAAACATGAGATTATGCCGAACAGCTGTGTCGAATCAACAAAGTAATCGTAAGCTATTTGTTCTAGAAATATTAGTACGATACAGTAAATGAGACAAACTAACTTGCAAAATAAAAAGATGCATAATTTTGTCACTTTTACCCAAAGAATTTATCCAATGAATCGTTAAGTCTGCTAGAAATATTTCTACTTTTTTCGCACAAAAAAAACTCAAGATTATATAAAAATTAATGATGAATCCCTGCATTTTCTTGGTTTACAGTAAAACCGTAACCAAACGTTTTTTCGTTACCTGTCCTGCTTACATGCGGAGGCAGATTACATTTTTAAATGTCGTCCACATAGTTGGTGTGGTCCTTTTCGAACCGAAATTTCCTCAACTTTTGGGCATAAGTGACGAAAAAGATTTTTACTATCGGATAATCTTTGCATTTGTTGAATCGGAAAGAGTTAGAGTAATTTCTTTTTTTGCTCGACCAACGACATATTTAAATATGCCTGTGATAGCACATATGAACACAGGGTTGCTCAGCATGATACTGATAATATTCCGACTTTCAAGCGGAAGGACGCGAGTTCAATGCCCGTCTGTCCAAGTGCTTTACATTCCACTTTAGTATCAATTTAACAAAAACATCATTCTACTTACATACAACAGTGGCTCAGCGTTCACAAAAAGCAGTAAAATAGTCAATATAAATAAAAGTTTATCACAATTGGCGCAAAGAATAAAAAGAATTTAACGGTTAACAATGAACTACAACTTTAGACCAAGTTTTACAAAAAATTTGAGAAAATAAAGTATTGGAAACCCTTTCAACGCTTTCACATTGGTTTCTACAGAAATATGAGATGGCTTACAATTGGATTTCTTGTTTATCACCAAATAGCAATCTGTAAAACTTTTTATTGATGTTGTCATCTATTTTTTTGTTAACGAGTAATTGTTACTTTGACTTAAGTTGTTTTCGCCTAAAGCTTTCCTGTACATTAAAAACCTTCCCACGTAAGTGCAGATAGCTTTACAAGAAAAAGGCCTAAAGCAAAAGGTCAAGCACTGTATGGACGGCAAACGATATTTGGTTTTACTTCTAATGGTAATTGCTGCATTTGTCAAGCTTTTAATGTGAAAGGTGAAGTGTGAGGCCATCATCTTCATACTTGTGTACTAGCGTGCTGTGAAAAGGTGGTTTTTTTTTTTTAACTTGATTGCTTTTGTCCAATAAAGCTGTAAATTTTGTTTTGTGATTATTTATCCTTGGAAAGTGACGCAGTTAAGTATTTTCGACTGTTAATTAATAAAAAAAACCTGTTATTGTTTGTTAATCAGAGGAAACGAAGCATTTGAGCTGAAAGACTTAATCGTGATAATTGAGACTCATCGTCATCGTCATTTTGATGTTTTATTTTGAAAGCTGCAATGGCTAAATCATACCTTCTTTCTATGCTTTGGAGTGACCTTTAATAAAATTAAAGAATTTAGATAAACCAATACATTTAAGCATTTTCTTTCACACTAATTAAAAAAAGATGTTTGGCTGCAAGAGCTCTATTGTTGTTGTTCTATTTTTAATTATTGCTGTGTTTCATTACTATGGCCAGTTTTGGCAATTTTTTAAAATGTGTTTTATCTTTCGAGTAAACAATATGATTTCAAAAAAAATCCTAATACGAACATAAGAGTTTAAAATTTAGTAAGGAGTTTAAAAAATTAAAAAATTAATACTAACATCGTTGCAAACGCATTTTTCGCAAACCATTCTCAGTGCGTGTAATTGTGTTGATTCCTTAAAATGCAGTGCAAAGTTTCAATTCGCACGTCGCTTCCGTATCGATTTTGTGAATTATTTTGTAGAGCTTAATTGCTCGTTGTTACGTAGCTTTGCCGCTCAGTCCACAACCATCGCTTTCCGAAACTTAATTTTTGTATTTCTATTTTCACTGCCTTCCTTTGATTCTTTCTAGATGGCCGTTAACTGATTGTAAAATCGAGATAGCCGCTTATAATGTGTAGCTGATTCGCCCGCATGCCACCAGGAAATCGCTCATCGCATAACCCGATTCCGCGAGATTTTCGCTTAGGAAAGACAAATTCTCCATATATTTGAGAACTCTGGGGTGACATGGCAGTGGGAGAACCAGAAATCGACAGACAAACCTGGTGAATCATGAATTATATTTAACTATAGAATCGTTTTGCTTAGTTATGTGTTGAAGCCGCTGCTTTCTGATGGAAAATTATTATTGAACTTTTTGCAATAAACGAAATTGATTTTTCACCCGAGTGCGAACGTACTCACCACAATACGTTTGCAATAAACCAAAACAACATCCTTTCTTCTCGAAGTAGAATAAATTTTATTAAAAAAAACGAATTTAAATTTTATTTGAATAGCAACTGATGATGTTGTAGGTTTATAGCAAAACATTTTAATGATTTGTCTTAGGTTTTATAATATTATTTTTCTCATTTTATCGCAGCAAAAAAGCCAATTTTCAATTGTAACTTTTCTTTATGTGATTTAGATATTTAAAAACTACGGTAAAAATTTTCTTATCAGTTAAAACATTTTTATTAGTTTGAAGTGATTCTGATCACTAAAACAAAATGTTACCGCAATTTCAGCATTTTACAGATATTTGTATAATGTTGATTCCAAAACTAGTTATTTTACTTCATTATTTCAAAAAATAATTTTTGTAACAAGATCAATGGACCTTTTCTGATCGAAATAGAAATTCGTCAGAGTAACTATTTAGAATTGTTGTCTTAAAATCGTGCCGTCACTATTCTTCGGTCAACGTCATCCTTCATAAAAGTTTCGAAAGTTTGTTCTCTAACCTTTTTCACGCCCACAAAACCGACATTAAGAATAGTTCTTCCGTTCTATTGACGTCATAGATAAATCAATATACAGACTTTTTACAAAACGTTATGTGTGTGTCAGAAATTTGCCAAAATTTAAATTGCAGTATCTCACTCGAAAATTGTTGTAATTACAAAGAAAGGTGTGATTTAACTTCTAAATATCACGGTTATGAAGTCTTTAGAGATTTAAAGTCACCAATAAAAACAGCTGTGTTTTTACAACTACTAAGCTAGAATAAATTAAATTTTTTTCATAAAGAAAGATATTGCTCCCTTTCTAAAAATATTTTGAAAAAAAATTGGCGTATCTTGTCTTTATCAAGCAACGACTGAAAAATTTATTTGCTCTTGATACATTTACCAGCACTTCTATCGAACAGTCAAAAATAATATCTCGTAAATTTGTGGTCACGTTTTAAGATTCATCATCAAATAAATAAATTTAACTGTGTTAAATTGTTTCAAAACTTTTCCACAAAAAATGTACGCAGACCACTCAAAAAAAATAAAGGTATGAAAATATTTGAAGATGAAAAAAATATCTTTACTTTGTTTTAGCATCAGTAGTTTTATTTTCAGCTTACAAATACCCCCAGACAAATTTCTGCTTTCGCCACTGCACTGAAATTGTTTTTACAATAGTACCAATAGCAAACAAGTTCGAAGTGCTACTGCTGGGATGACATGAGTGCAACAATGTCGCTACCTTAATTTGTTCAACATTAATATTTGTAAAACTTTTGAAAGTTTATTCTCTAAGCTTTTCACGTCCACAAAGGTGACATTAAAAGTTTTAGTTTTTTGACGTCATACATGAATCACAAACCGTTTTGAGTCTACAAGACCGCCAAAATTTAAATTGTAATATCTTTATCAAATATTGTTGTCAAAAGCTTTATTATAAAAACTTTTTCTTGGAAAACTTTTTTGTCAAGAATTTGCGAGTAAATTGTGTCAACTATTTTGTGAAACTATTTGAATGTGGATTCAAAAAGTTGCAAAATCTTTCAAGTATATTTTTGCCGCACATTTAGGTTTTTTAATGCTAACATCAAACTATTTTTTTACTATTAAATCAAATAAAATAACTTTCTAATTACTTCAGAATTGTTATTGTAACGACTATTATGATTCATGGTGCAAGCAGCAATTTAGCAATATCCTTATATAAATTATTCATCAATTCTAATTAGAAACATTTGCAAATTAAAACAGTAATTTAAAAAAAAAAATACAATAATTTTTATTTTCAATCAATAAGAAGTCAAGTATGTAGCTAAAATGCTTTTTATGGTTCATAATCAAATTTAATGCCATTATAGGCCTCCATATAAAAATTGTCCTATTTCCAGACCTAAAAGCTTCTCAGGTTTTGACTTTAGATTAATGATTAAAAAAGCTTTTTAATGATGCTCAAAAACAATTTTATAGCAAGCCAGCTTAGCGTTAATGGTATTTTCATGCTTTTCGTTATAGGTTATGCAGCCCAAACATCGATCAAATAAATAATTAAAACAAGATGATTTTAGCATTGAACTTCCCTTTAAGGAAAAAAATATCAACTATAAAGAAATTTTTATAAAAATTTTTTGTACTTGAACATAGTCTTTCTTTTTTTCTTTAAAGCAACTGCAAGAATCTAAAAAAAAGAAAAAACGAAGATCACGGCTCCATATCAGCAGAAATAAATTGTAGTGAAAAAAAAAAAAGGAAGTGAACTTTCAGATTTTAGCTCGACGAAATTAGAAGTGAGCGCACAACATAGCTTGTTAGTTCGTCAAATTCGCAAGGTATTGCTTCTTTCATTCGAATCTACAACAAGATTTTCTCGAAACTGCCTTTGATAAAAACACCATATGCGCAACAGGCCACCCACATAACATTTCCGTATTAACCAAACTCCTTTTTATCAAGTAAATAATAATTTAAGTCAAGTGCAAGATTAACATTGATCATACAAGTTTCACTTTCTATATTTTTTAAAACCAAAGCTTATTGGGAACAATAAAAAATGACAAGTAAAAAGATAAAGCTTTGTTTTGTTAAACAGTTAAGTTTTGAAAAAAAAATTGTTGAACAACTAAACCAAAACATCTACAGTTTAACAATATCTTTTTTTCAATACTAACGCTTTTAGAAAAGCAGAGTTTTATTTTTTATCGTTTTTTGAATATTCAAAATTTATTAAAACCAAGTTACTAAGTTTACATAAGTTTTATTATGATCTCTTAAAACTCTTATAATAAACATGTGATAATGATACCGCAAAATTTACTCCTACTTTTTAATTGACTGCTGTTTTTATTAACTTCAAATAAAACATTGCAGCCTTAATTAATTTTTCTAATTTATCCTAATATGGTTTTAAAAAATCATTTTTTCCAGCACAAGAAAAATTACAAAACTTGTTGAAAGAACCCAATCAGAAACGTAAAGTGAGTAAATCTGCTCATTAAAAATTGCAAAATGACATTTTCAACTATGCATTAATTTAAAATTAATTATATCAAAATGCTTGCAGAACTCTTAGAGGACTTTTAAAAAATCTTTAAAAAGGTATTATGTGTCACTTTTAAGAAAGAACTTGGAATAAAGAAGCAATTGCTATTGTTTTGAACTGGTTTAAAGCAAAATTGATATTTAAGCTAACTCCCTTTTTGGATACTCAATGTTGGTTTGATATCAATATGCTGAAATATTTTAATTTTACTGTAGTTTAACGTACATCAAATTCAACCAAATAATATTGTTAAAACAATGCTATTTGTTAGTTTAATCATGATAACAACAAGCATTTATTCAATGGTTAACATTTCTCATCAGCTAAAACAATCATAATCTAATAGGACTCAACAAAATTTTAGTTTGTCGAAGTTGTTGTTTTTCTCAAATGAAAAGGATCCAGATAGGAGTTGATACAAATTAGAACTGGGTCCGAGGTTATCCTTTATGATTCTTGGATTGCTAGACTCTTGGCATCGAATACTAGCAGTGGTGTTGCTGACGAGTTTCGTCATTCATGATTATCAAACTTTGCATTTATTGAGGCACTCAATGTGAACTACGTACTTGCTCAAGTAAAGTGATTAAAGGTTCCTTGAGAAAAGAGACAGTGAGTTTTGATGAAAGAGCGAAACACAATTTGTGGAAAAAAGAAGGTAAAACAACCGAAATCAATATATTGACAATTAAATTGAATATTTAAATAATAAGTACTTGGAACATATCTGATGTACTCTAAAATAAAAACTTCAAAAAGATAAATTTTCATTTAAACGTTGTTTTAAAATATGTAAAAACTTGTTATATGATACTTATTAAAATATTCTTGCAAAATATTTTTATCTCGATCCATTGAAAAAAGTTTAATTTAAAACAATTTTGCACTTCTGAAATGACATCAGTGCAACATATTGATAGATTGACATTTATTATCAATTTTACCATTAACGTGAGCAAAACTAAATGTTGTGACAAATGTTAAAGCCATGCAAAGTTCCAAGCAGCTGTAGGCAAATGTTTTAGTTCGAGGGTCGTATTCAAAAAATGATTTTGTTTGAGGGACCCACCAGTATTTATAACGTAAAATCTGTGCCTCAAACTCACCCGAATTCCAAAAAAAGAAGTTTCAGACCTAGTTTCGAATCCTGTCGTCGGCGCAAATGTTCTTGCATTTTGAATGTTTAATCAAATCAGTACGTTTGAAGTTTACTTTGGCGTAGTGATTGCAAATAATTAGAAAGAGACACCGGGCAAAGGTTTTACGTCACGCGAAATTGTGCGTAATCGCTGTTCTTTTCCAAAGTATCAAGCATCTAACCGTTACAGAAGTGTGCAAAAACACCAAAACGGGTTCAAATATAAGAACATGAGTGATCATCTTTTATAAACACTTGCTGCTCTTGATTATTTTTGGCAAATATTGTTATTACGTAAGACCCTGTTTGTTGTTTGCTCTTTAAAGCAACTTTTAAATGTATTATATAATAAAAGCTATGTAAGTAAAAGCATTAAAAAACCTGTTCAAAACTACATAATTGCAACCATATCTATAACTTATTAACTTTATTCAAAAAAGTATTGTTATAAAATTTTGAAAAACCAATTATTGTTTTTGTGCTATTTACAGAAGTGAAATTATTATTTAGTTTTAAATCATGCAACTTTGGTTTTGTAATTCTGAACGCAAACTAAATTACATAATATTGTTTAAAGAAATAACAAAATGCAGGAAAACCTTATTATAACTATTTTTTTTTAACATCTCTACAGCCTCTATTTAACTGTAGCATTGGTTTGAGCCATAGTAATTAAATATATGTTTTAGCTATAGTAATTTAACATATATCATCATATTAGCTGTTTTCATCTGGACAAGCCGAACATTCGCGGAGGTTTTAAGTATAAAACAACTGTCGACCCCGAATTACCTCGAACTGTTTTCTGAGGTACCGAGATATTACTGTATGCTTGAAACTTTACAAGGGGCGTATGAAAAGTAATGATTCTCGCCAAGAAAATATTTCGCAGAGACTTCAAAAACTTTTTCTAGGTTTTCTGCCTTTTCTGATAAGGATTATGCATTGTAATGCTAAAAAGTGTTCTGCGTTGGTTTTGCAGAGTCCGTAATTTGAGATAGTTCTGTCGCTTTTCAAAAAAATGGACAAAGTTGAGTTTCGTGCTGTCATCAAGTATCTGCATTAAAAAGGCATGGCGCCACTGCAAATTCATCAAAAAGAATTAATGGACACTTTAGGAGAGAGTGTTCCTTCATATACAACGGTCAAACGTCGGATGGGAAACTTCCAGCGTGGCAGAAAAAGTGTTGAAAATGAACGAAGGCAATGTCGACCATCGACTGCCACCACCAAGGAAAACATGAGCCTTGCTCTTGACATTATCACGCAGGATCTCCGATTGCCATGTCGTCAAGGGGCATGCAAGTTGAATGTCTCCTTTGAACAAGCACAAAACATTTTGAGGAATGAGCTTGGTTTGTCAAAGGTTTCCGTTCGCTGGGTCCCGCGTCTCCTGACTCCGAAGCAAAAACGAACCCGATGCTACTTGTCAAGAAAAATTCTTGAACTGCTTAAAAGTGATTTTGACACGATTCATGACTATGGATAAGTGTTGGATTTATTATTATCAACCTAAGACCAAACAATAGTCCAAACAGTGGAAACATCCGTCCCCTGCTTTTAAGAAAGCCAAGATCCTCCCATCTCCTCTAATAGTCATGGCAGCAGTTTTTTCGGATTTCCAATGTGTAATTCTTATAGGTTTTTTGAAAAAGGCTGCACAGTAACTGGAGTATAATTGTCACACTTCATTCATAATAATTTTAATCATGACTATGTAGTTTATTCCCGTTAAAAGTAATTTAAAGTTTTTTTTATGAAATAATAATTGCGTCGCCAATGAAGCGCTATTCTCGTACCGCGTAATGTAATGTCTATGTATATGTACGCTCGCTCGATTGAAAAAACAGAGACATAAGAGACGAAGAGAAAGAGACAATTTGAGATGACTTGAGAGACGACTCGATTAAAAGTAATTTGGTTTGGGCGCAGAGTTGGGCAGGGAACCCGTTAGATTTTGTATCGATTGACGAGTGTTGAATTTATTTTACGCCAGTGTTTTGGAGTTTTGTTCTACGAAGGTAGAATTGTTTGTGTTGATCGAATTAAGTTGTAGCGCCGATTTCGCTTTGCAGTGGCAGAGCGTGGAAGAGAATTTTCGTCGATCGTTAGTTGGAATTTCGTAGTACATTCGTTCTTATTAGAGAAAGTGGTCTCTGTTTGTTTGTGGAGAAGAGTCTTCAACGAATCAATCCGAGCTTGGTTCAAGCGAACTGTATAAAAGCTTCAGGCTCATACCAAACTACTTTTTGAGCCGGAATAAAATAAAATTTAGATACAGCTTTATTTCAGCGTAGGTATTCGAGTTACCTTGTTCAACTGGTCCTTTAGGATTCGCAAACAAAGTCTGTGACAATAATATTCCGAGCTTCTGAAGCATTTGCGGGAGAAAATACGGGAAACGAGGCAGAGATGCTTACCATAGGTGTCCTCTTCCATCACGACAATGTTCCTGCGCACACCTCCTCAGTTGCAATGCCAACAATTCTTAATTGTGGGCTCGAGATTGTTTCTTACACACCTTATTCAACAAATCGTGCTCCCTCCGACTTTCACCTATTTCCAAACATGAAAAAAGCTCTAGCTGGTCGATGTTTTGTCAATGACAATGAAATCCTGGATGCTGTAAAAGGGTTTCTTGGGCAGAAGAAAAAGAGTCTATTCCAAGTGGGATAAAGGCACTTCAGTAGTGCTGGAACAAGTGTGTTTTTTGGATGGAGATTATCTTAAAAAATAAGAACATCCAAAATTGCGTGTGCTGTGTACATTCTCTAAGGCTCATTACTTTTCATACAACCCTTGTATTACTATTTTATTGCTTAAAAGTTTCTGTTCTTTTTTAAAACAATTACAAAAAAGCTGATATAATTGTATTGCTCATTATCTTTTGAAGTTATAACAAACAAGCGGCAAACACAAAAATTTCAAGTTATTTGCAAATTATCAAGCTAAGGCTAAAGTTTTTGTCATTAAAGCAAGTACTGCAATTGCAGAAGTCGTTTTAGCCAGAAAGTCAAGCAAAATAAGACAAAACGAGTTTATTTATTAAAAAATCTATATAAAATGTAAACAAAAAATTGGTGCTTTTAAAAATGTTTAAACATAAATTAAAAGAAACAATCCCAAACGGCTGCTAAAATAGACGATTAACGAGAGCTTGCCATTGTACGCTGTCACAAAGTACATCAGTATCAAGAATCTCTACTGATTTTGGCTATTCTTTCTTGTTTAAATTTTCATGTTTATTGATAAAGTTTTCCTAAGGTTCTATAAATAGAAGCTTAAATTTGAAATCGGTTTTCGGGGATATTTCTGTGCAATAAAATGTAAATTTGAAATAAAAAAGAAAAGAGCACAAGCTGTTTCAGATTTTTGCATGTTCATTCCTAAAATAAGTTTTTAAGGTTAAATGCAAACCAGTTGGTTCAGCTTACCGAGGCAATTCCCCCTAGCTTGCAATATTTGTAAAACGCGGGGGCACAAGAAGGCAGATAGCGCCCTTTGAAACTTCCAAAATAGAAACATTCTACTCTTATTCTACTCTCATTCATTCAACTCTTATTCTACTATCTACTCTTATTCAGCATAATCTCGACGAAATTAAATCCAACACACTTTGTAAAATACCGACTTAGACACGAAATCAACAAAGTTTTTTTGAAAAGATCAACATAGAAAATAACAGCCGTTTAGCAAAAAAGGATAAATTTTGAAACAGGCTTTTTTTCTTTAAAAAAGCACTTGCAACAAACAAACGTTTTATCGTTTGAAAAAAAATTTGGTGAAGACAAATAAAATCTTAACTTGTAAAATTGGGCGGTGATGTTTTATTTAGTTGGGCAGCAAATACTTTTGATTAGCCAAAATGACCCTTGGTTCAAAACGCTGAAAATGGTTTCAAAATCAGGTTCATTTTGTATTCATTTTGCACTGAGAAAAGTTTCACAAGCAAGAACTTATTTTTGTTTTCATTAAATTTTTTTAGTAAAAATTTACTCCAATACTATGAATTTGCGTTTGTTGAGACTGCCTTTTTGACCAAAAAATGCCCTTTTCTAAAGTTTTTTCTTTTCACCAAAACATTTTTTGCGCCACTGATTATCACAAATGTTTCAGTGTAAATTAAAAAAAAAAACCTTGCTTCACTTTCTGTATGTAAAGACTTAAATAAATAAGACTTAATAATGGCAATTAAAGTTTTTAGTAAAAAATCTACGTAATTTGTTTAACTGTACACTGGCTTATCGCATGAGATTTCCTTACTAATATGATTGTTTAACAATAGAATTACCAAAGTCTTTTGACACCTTTTTAAATTCAATTCTTTGTTGTTTTAAGGATAGTCTGCACTTTTTCTTCTAACTTTTTGACTTTTATTTTATTTTTTAAATCCGTACAATTCCTTCAAGTTTTAGACAATTTTTGTCATCAATCACAGAAATAAACTTACACCGACCTACAATCTCCAAGCGCATCAATTAACACAGCAGGCAATCTAGTACTGATAAATGCAGAAAGACGCTGTTGCTTTTGGATTATTTTGGCATATTATTATATTAGATAATCTTTTATTTAATCTTAGTTGACTTTAGGTTTTATTATGAAATAAGGATATCATTTAGATAATATTGGCACACTGTAGCTTAATGCCATTTTATAGAAGCTGTGCAGCTTTACACTAAGGGTACGGTACTCCACACCAGGTTTATATTTTGTTAAAATTTAGTTGATCACCAAAACTTTTCAATAGAATTTGTGAGATATTTATTTAACAGCTGATATTATAATGTCTCGTACGTTACAGCTACCAAGCTTCAGGATTACCACAAAATGTTTTAGCAGATCGTTTATAAAATTTGTACAAAAACGATCTGATGGATGAGATAAATGGTATAGATCAGTGGTCCCCAAACTTTTTAAGAAGTGACCCCAATTTAAAAAAAAATTAAATCTGAAAGATATCGCGACCTCAGTTATGTACAGACAGTTTGCAAAGAAATATATTTTAGGATGTTCTCTAAAAAAAAAGTAATCAGGATGTTCTCTCAAAAAAAAAAAAAAAAAAAAAGTCTTCACTTCGATTTCATCTCTGATTTCCCTATTTTCCTCCCAAAATCAAGATGTTCTCTACACATTTTAGCTCAGGCTAATGTGTAGAGAACATCCTGTACACATTTTAGCTCAGGAATTTCAAGTGCAGAATTTCAGTAATAAAGCGACCCCACAAAATATTCAGGCGACCCCATTTGGGGTCGCGACCCACAGTTTGACAAACACTGGTATAGATAATGAGATACGTAGTACAAAGAAGAACGCTTGGTTTTGATAATAGTCATGCATTAGCCACTTTTTCAAACATGAAAATTAATGCTCAGAGAGAAGAAATGAGCAGAAAGTAAAGATCAACTTTGTCGGCAGGTTTTTACGCTAAACCAAGCATCCAGCAGGCGCTAAAAACAGCAAAATACAACAATAATTCGACGAGGATCCCACTGCGTGTGCTGACTCACGCTTCGTTTCTTACCATCCTTTCTCATTGCTCTAAATTTTTTCAAGAAGCCAGTGCTGAGAAACATTCAAAAAATGTTTTATTCCTGAAGGTTAGTGATGGCAGGTGATTCGAACTAAAACATAGCTTGATAAATAGGGAGGTTTTTGGTCTGTTCTTTTCCCATGAGTAATTCGACAAAGTTTTCCTCCATATTCATCCTTAAAAGGTCTATTTGAAATATATAAGTTGTAGGAATGTACCATCTTTAAGAAAACTATAGCGTGACACAGATTTCTTGAGATTACAAAATATCAACAATCGCTTTTCTAGAATCACTTTTGAAATAATTTTATTGAAAACTGTTAAAAAGTATTCAAATCTAACACCAGTATACCGTTGATGAACTGCTGCTGTCGTGTAAATTACGGTGCAAGTATATACAATACATAATAAAAAAACAAATACAATGAAATAAAATTTTTTATGGACGTTGATGTTGATATTAATTATATTGTTCAACTGCTTCCTTTTTGAAGGAAAAAAATAAGAGCAAGAGTGCGGATATGCGCGTGTCAACTGACGTGGTCATGAAACTTATGGCGGCCTTGTTCAAGAAGAGCCACAACGAAACCATTTACAATTACTTATCAGCCTGAGATCTTTTTTTAATTCAGACAAAACAAGGCTGCAGACTTGTCGTACAATTCGATGAAACAGAAGGAAAAAACAATTAATTTGACTTGCCAATGATATTGCTAAGACAGCAGATGCTGTACTGCCGCAATTTGGTCAACTATCGATGTAAATAAACATTAGTGCAAAAGGGCAAAATCAATTTTGTCAAACTTTTTCTGACAAACACGCAGAAAGAGATATATTGGCGTAATTAAAAAAAAACTGTTTTCACTCGTTTGCTAGTCTTTTGAATTTTTTTATATTTTTATATATTTTTAACCACATGACACTAGAGACACAGTTAATAAATTTTTTTAAAAATCTTAATCGAAAAGCTGTGTTTAGTGTTTTTTCATGAAACAGCGCGTACGTCCATTGACGCGATCGGTGATTATCGGTAGTTGCGAATCTTGGTATTTCTAGTGTTAAATTAGAAATAGAGAAACCAACGGAGATTTTGAAGTAACAAGTTTGCTTCTTATTTTATGAACTTTTATTCAACGAAAATAAAAAAAACAATATTAAATCAAATTTGATGCAAAAGTAAAAGATTAAAGGAGTTTAACATTTTTTAAATGCTTTCATCCTGAAGTTTGCCTTCTATATAGAGTCTAAACAGTACCCAAAAGCTTAAAGATAAAATGTCCAAAAAAACTAAAAATTGTATCATTTAATTGATAAAAATTTCAGCCAGGAATTTTAAAGTGAATTGTTATATCTGCGTAATTAGCCAAGATTAATGCGGTAATCAAGATAATCTGCTACACCTGTTTTAAAAAATTCTTGTTAAGTTATTTTGCTGCAAATTTACAGTTTTTGCTAAGGTTTTTTAAAAATATTTTTCCTAATTTGAGTTATTTTATTTAAAATTTTACCCAATTCATCTGTGAGGTAACTTTAGAACATCTCCAGAACTTTTTTATTTTTTAAACTTTTTGCATCTTGCATTCACAAATTTGTTTTATTCTTTCTTCAAAGATTCGCTTGTTTTGTTGGAATCTTATTCTTAAGTGATGACAACAACGAGAAAAAATGTGTTTTTATGATTTGTTTTCAATTTAGATGAGAAGGAAATTTATAAAGCTGAGTTTTGGTTCAAAGTTTTTGTGGGTATTTTATTTACTTGTAGAAAAAAACTATTCTACGGGAACCATGAAGACAAAAGCTATCTGTGAGGTACTGCTTTCATGACAGCATCTTAAAGGGTCAGTCACAGCATTGCACAAAAGCATCATGATAAACATGTCTATCATCTCACTATACTTTGTTTCGAATTTTATAAGTTGTTATAAATAAGTTTTGTTTATTTAAGAACTTGAAATTGGATAATAAACGAAAAAGATTGGAAACTGTAATTCTCGTTCCAACTTTCAAAACACGCTTGAGTTATCAAAAACTCTTAAATCTGAAATACAAGCTTTATACTTCTTTACCACACTATTTTTTGGTCAAAGAGAAAAAAAATTTTTTTCAAGTAGAACAAGTTAATATTATTTCACAATCTGGAAGTTCTTACTTTTTCAAGATTCTCTATATTAATTAATGTTCCTGACAATTACTTCAATATATGAGGTAAACCTATAAAAACAAATTAAAAATCTTGTAAATTTACAAATGTCGGCGAACAAAATTTGTTACCAGTTTTTTCAACAATTTAAATTTTATTTTATTTTTTTCGTTTTTGAAAAAAATTTTTTGATAATGCAAAAATGATTAATAGTCAACTAAAAAAATCGCAAAACAATAAGTACAAATTACCCAAACTATTCTCATGTCATTTCTGTGACTTTCTAAAAATGCGAAAAAAATAATCAAATCCAAATTTTGGCATGACGTTTCGCCATAGACTTGTTTTTTAACCAGCCATGAGAAGGCCACGTTAAAATATGTACTTTCAAACTCTATCAAAAATGAAAATCTGTTAGTCATAAAATAACATAATAACAAATCGCATCATGTTACTCTATTTGGATTTATAACTTACTAAAATTGTAAATTATTTGATTATAAAACAAAAAGATATCTTTAAATGGCAATATGACAAAGACAAATATTTCAAAACTTAATGGCAAGGTTTTATAAGATTCTAACCTCCACAAAAGTTTATGCTCTGTTGTGGCAGAAAGGCAAAAAGTAACAACTTTGAGAATGCACAAACAAGTTTTGCATTATCGGTATTTCAAAAAATCTTTGTCAAAAAATCAAGTCCTGAAAACATCAAACTCAGCATAGCAATTTTTTAAAAAATAAGACTTTTTTATAAATGTTTCTATTTTCGCATAATTATTAAACGTAACTTTGATGATTGGTGCAAGTGAATGCAATGAAAACTTATGCTATTTACATGCAAAGAAAAAAAAATGTAAACAAAACAATACAACAAAATTTTGCTACTAACTGAAGGTGATAAGTGCAATCATGGCACAAACCTGGAGTAAATTAAAAGTGCTTAAATATTGTTTGTTTACAAAAACCTTTGACAAGCTCATCATTTGGCTGGCATACTTTCATACTTCCGTACAAACTTGGTGGAGTTTTTAGTTTTTTTTTTGATATCAGATAGAGAGTAGTAGCGTGGAAATTTAACTTTCACACAAAATAACAAAAATGATTTTTGAAATTTTTTTTGGCAAATCAACATTTTACTCTTTTTTTATCAGGAAAGTCAAAGTTGCCACAATTCTTAGTTAATTTTTTTGAAAACTAAAAGAATTTTTGAAAAGGTAACTATTTATTAAAAATGCCTTTTGTTTTGACATAGATTGACATAAATAATGATTGACTTTTGTTTTGATATAAATAATGATTGAGAATAAAATAAATGAATGAACGAATGAATAAATGAGATCGTATAGCGAAAGCAGAGAATTTTTAAGCAGACAAAATCAACAGCCCTCCGCTGATTATAACAATCGCTTAAATAACTGATAAATTATAAAATAAGGTTATCTAATAATATCTCGAAAAACATCTTATCGTACTCTGCTATCCAGTAAAAGCTGATAACGTCCATGTTGTTTGATGTGTGAAAAGATTCAAGTGTTTGTTTTCCGTCGCAAACTCGGTTTTATTTTGTAGTTTGATAATCAACTTTCGAAAGCCTTGATTTAACAAAAATCACGGGTCAAATAACATCATCAAACTCTTCAGAAACTATTGGACTCTTTAATTTTTTCTAAAACTTTTTTGGTTTGATTTTTGAGTAGACAATTTCTATCATGTTTGTTCAAAATTAGTTTAAGAGGTTAAAATATTGACAGTATTTTTAAATTTTTCAAAAACAAAACCAAACTGGGTATTAAATAATATCAAAATAAATAACATTATTCGTTTAGAAAGTCTCTTTCTGTTTTTATACGTTTTTAAGTGATTCAACTTGTGGCTAAAGACTTTCAGGGTTTTTTTGTTTCCTTCATGCTTAGAGCAAAAACAATAAAATATTCTTAAAAGCCAGTTTGGTCTAATTTTTAAAAATATTTTGCACTAGAATATTTTTATGAACTGTATGTACAATATTTTTTATATAATATTTTTTATAAACTGTGTATATAAACTGAATATTTTTTAAAAAACTATATATACAGTGTGTTTGGTAGAGGTTTTGGCCAATAAGCTGGTTATTTAAAAGTTTTTTTATTGAACTTAGCAAGTGATTTTCCTTTTAATTGTCTTTTTAATATTGGTCCTACTGCAAGTTTTCACAAAAATGCTTTTATTTTGTTATATGTTAATTACCAACGTGGGTATTATTAAAGTGAAATAAAAAAAAAAAGTAAAATTATCAAAAAAAAAAACTTGAAAAAAATTAGCAGTCACTTAAAAATCTATTCTAAAATTTTAAGAAGATGTTAAGAATAGAGAGATTAACGTCATGAGAAAACTTTAATTTCTGATTTGAAAAAAAAACCGTTCAAAGCAAGTCGATGAAACAAATTGATAAATGCAGTTATGTTTTAACAAATTGAATGTTTTAAACGACATATCTTTAGCAAGATAGACACAATTAACTTTTGAAAAACATTTAAGATAAATTTAAATTTTTTTCGTCTTAATTGACTTTTGCCTTCGACAATATTCATTGTTGTCAAGCATTTCTTAATTTGACATTCCATAACATTTATTTTAAAGGTTTTTTATAAAGGTTGTGCTGTAACTTATCTAAATTTTTTTTTTTTTTTTTTGTGTACATCTTTACACGTGGTTGAATTTACGTACATTTCCAAATTCAAAATGCTCTGTTTAAGTGACAGTAATAATTTTTTAAACAATTTTATGTGCCTTCACAATTGCTGATTAAATTTTGCTTTTTTTCATAAACTAATATTTACATGTTGTAATGATTAAAATGGCAAACATTTGTATAATGTTTTTGTCTAGAATCTTTGTCTACCGTCTGGAAAACACACCCAAGCAATTCAATTTGTATTGCTAGAAAAATCGTTTTGAGACTTAAAAATATTTCTCAACATTCACAAACAATAGAAGCCTGATAATTCTGTCTGCATTTTAAAAATGCTAGAATGTACATTTATTGCTTTTCTTTTGCCTTATCTCATGTTGAAATTTTTGTTCTTTTGAAATTAAACCTTTTTAAGTCAATCTGTTTTTCATTCGAGTAACTGGACCGAATATTTTCACAGACAGCTTACGGAGCAAATTGTGTGGTGATTAACAAGTTGTTATGTAATGAAAAGAACACTGATTCGATACACAATCGGAGGGCTTTAAATCATTTTGTGACTTTTTAATTTGCTACAGAGTCTCTAATTGTTGTGTAGAAACGGTAAAGTATTGAGTTGGTGGAAGTGGTTACAAACTTATAGTTGTGCTTGCGTAAGCAAGCCGAAATCGCACTTTCAGTCGAAATTATTACTTTTGCCTCCGGTGCGGGAGGTCTGGGGCAGATTCCCGAGTCCGCCAAAAATGACGCTGAGTTACCAATCGGCCGTTATTGCTGCAACAGTTTCACGCAAGTGATTGTGTTCTCTATACGCAATGTTGCATAGAAAGGCATCACAAACTTGTCACGCGCATCGTATGAAACGACTTTAATAAAAAGTTTAAAAAGGGACAGCAATTTTTGCTCAGTTTTAAATATCAGTCAAGAGCAGATGTAATAAAATCTTTAGCGTAGCCTTTTCTTTTTCTTAGTTACGTAAAGTTTTAAAGCTACAAATCTGTAGTTTTGACTTAGAAGACTTTGGTCTGTTAAAGGAAATTGTAATTAGTGCCATCAGTAACAAACCTTTTTTGTAATTTGCCTGGGTTATCGAATTTTTTCAGACACCAAGTAATAATAAAATTTTACAAAAAGAATTTACTGCAATATGTGACTTGTCAGTGATTGAAAATAATTCGCGCGACCGACAGACTTCAGCTTGGTGAAGAACTGCAGTTGTAGTTAATTTTCAAAAGCATGATCGGAATGTTGATTTTGTCTTTGGTGAGAGTTAACAAAGAAGTGAAAAAGAATCAACGATTGTTATGTCGGTTTAAATAGACATTGCTAGCGATTTTAAACTTGGTTGTTAGTTTACACGAAAATTGATTTTATTGTTTTTTCAGCAATAAACGTTTTCAAATGAAATAAGATTATAGCGCAAGTACTGATAGTTGTAGAACAAATTTTTACAAGGCTTATTCTTTCGTTAAGCTGTTCTTTTTTTGTACTTTATAGCAAAATTTATAAAAAACTTTATGCTTTAAAAGTGAAGGGAAAAAATTCAACTTACAATTATTAGCATGACGTTTTTATTGGCTCTTTGATACTGTGAAAAGATATTGGCCATGAAAATAATAAATAAAACTAAGAAGCACTAACTTCAAGCAAAGCACGTTTCTTAGAAATAAGCTCACTGGTCTGAACAATAAGCACGAATTTTAGAAACAAGCACGAAATGACAACACTGCCTATACTTCAATAATCGTCTCCCAAACAAACAAACCCACAATAGCAGCTGAACAAATATTTGGTTCCATAAATTACATACAGTTATGTGGTCCAAATGTAGCATCTTTTTTATTTCTAAATTAATCATTCTGGTCAAAAAAGCATTTAATAAAACCTGTTTTTTCATCACTTAAGCAACTTTTAATCAATTTTTTAAAAAATAACTCATAAACACTGGAGCTACCATGAGGGTAAAATTAGGAAGGTTGAATCTTTTCCTGCTCAATTTAAAGCCGCTCACAAATTTAGCATTTCGTTTAACCTTCTTGAAAAAACATCAAAAAAAATTGGTATGACTTTTCGTTTCAAGTAAAGAATTTTTTTGGTCTTCAAACTTAATATAATGTGCAAAGCTTCTGGGCTTTTCCCTACTCAGCCCCCAAATAAAAGACAAAATTTTGCGCTTTTTTAAGCTGCGAAAAAAGAAAAGTCTTTTCTTCGGGTTTTCGCTAGCTTACGCTGTGTTTGACAATCAAATTTATTTTTTTGAATTTTATGGATGAATAAAAATAAATCAGTAAAAAAAATAAAAAGTTGGCTGTGAAAAATTTTTTTTTCTTAATTCATTTTTGAATCCAGTAAAGCAAGAATGAGAAACTTGATTGCACTCGTGGACCGCATCCAAAAAATTAAAAATTAGGTTTGGGCCGCATAAAATTTTGGGGCTAATACAGCTATGCCCAAATTTTATTGACGATTACCCTAAGTCTGATCATGTTGTATTGCTAAAGTTATGATATAATGGGCGGTCATGCTGTAATGCTAAAGTTACGACATAGTGGGACACATTTCCGTTCCAAAAAACTAGTGATGATTGAAAAAAGTCATCACTTTGAAAACGTTTCTAAATTCATCGTTTTTCTTCAAAAAAACCAGTGGTGACTAAAGATAAAAAAAAAACAGAGCACACCGATTACGGAGCACTGTTTTTTTAAAGCTTTTTTGGTACGTTTCTTCCCAATCGCAAGCGGGCCACCTTGCGGGCCGCAGGCTCCCCAGCTTCGCAGTAAAGTATGACCTTTACAAAAAATTTAAACTGTATGAAATGTACCAGCTGACTATTTAAAAGTATCTAATTCTTTTATAAAATTTTAAACAGTGCTTTTTTGATTTTATTGGAGCTTCTTCGTAAATCAAACGATTTGCTTCAATAAACGCGAATAGCACAACCAAGCATAAAACTTCAAACGAAAATTGTTTTGCTATCTTGTTTTGATATGGCTTCAAAAGCCATTTTCTTAATCGATTTTTTAAAGCGGAAAAACTAGACAGCTTATAAAAACACGCCTCTCCGAGGAAGGTTGTATTGTTTCGCAAAAAAACTTTGTAGGTGTCACTGAACTAGAATTTTCTCACGCCGGTAAAGATAAGCAAGAAAGCTTTTTTTTGCGAGCGGTTTTGCTATAAACGGTTTTTCATTGTTAACTCACTATGACTTTATGTTGTTGTTGATTCTAAAGGTCATTTAATGTTATTGAGGATTGCTATAATCTGATATTGAACAGGTTTCAGAACCAGTTTTGTTGTTAGTAGCACAGTTGCTTCACTTCGTATTACTTTGGAACACACAAAATAAAATCGTTTTGTTACCAGAGTTTCAATTCAAGTTCACACTCTGTCTGTTTCAGCTCTGATATTAATTTGTATTCTAGAATTAAATGTAGACTCAACCACAATCATATTTTTTTAAGTCAGGACGATAAATATTAAATACGTTTACTATAATGAGAGGATTCGACATTTTTACCAACCCAACAGCTTTTTAAGCAGTTGAAGGACCGAAAGTTGTACCAATTCCTACGTTTGTTTAGCTGCAACGTGACTTCTCCCAAGCGAGTTCGATGATATCGCAGTAGCTCAACAAAAAAGTTTATCCAACGAGAATCTACTTTTGATTATGTATAGACATCCTTATTTTTGTGCAGTTTCTCTTATCAAGATTCATCAACGATTTTGAATTATTTTGCTCAACAACGTCTTTTAGCGGATATTTTCAATTTTTTGCTCATTAACGACTTCTAGCGGATACTTCAATTCAGTTTGTTTGAAAATTTTTATCAGCATTTAAGAAAAATCTCAGATTATATATTGAATCGAACAAAAAATTTTTAAATTATTCTATAAAATATTGGTTCCAATCGACCACCAATTACTAAAAAAAAAGAAGAAACTGAATGTTGCATTCTCGAGCAACTCCAACAATTTTTTCTCAATCTGGTGTGACTATATATTTTTAGTCGACGGCAACATTGTTACAAAGCCACTGCAAAAGAAATCATAAACGTTGTTGTTTTATCATTACCATTAAAAAACTTCCATAATGTTGCTTATCTTCTGTTAATGAATCAATATTTGCATCAAACTAAGTAAATGCCAAGATTCATAAGCACGGATAGACTATCAAAGCAGACATTTTTTGGCTTAATTTTTATACTGCACTCGTACTTCAGAGAAATAGCCATAGATTAGCACAGAAAAAGAAGAAATTTACAAGCGTGTGTAGACTGTCGACCACACACTTCTTTGCTTAACTTTTATGTTCAACTCGGGCTATGAAAAAACAGCTGGAGATTAAGATCAGAGAAATAGTCTTGCATTGTAACTATTGTGACGCAACAATGATTAGTGGTCGGCAGGTAGCCTAAACAGAATTTTGTTTTTTGGTAAGGTAAAATAGATGATTAACAGTTTATAGTTTTAGCCACTATCTTTAGCCTACGGTAATAATCTACTGTGTAGTTGTAGTGTATTTGCAACTGATTGCATCAATACCAAACGCGAGCCTGAGTAGCGACAAAGTTTTGGAGTCGCCTATGGTTCAACTTCATTTTTTATTTTTTACTAAAAAAAATTTCAACAATTTTTGTTGCTTCAAAACAATTCAAAATAATTTTTTTTCTTTTTTTAATTTTTATTTACATTTTTGACCGAATATGATTGAAATATAGAGCTGCTTGCTGAGATTGCCAAGCAGAGAAAAATTCATTGAGGTGTATTTTTCAAAACACAACAGAATGACAATCAGCTGCTGCGCTTTCGATCACTGGGCTGCGCTAACGACTTGTTTAATAATATCGCAGCTTATTTCTTTGTTATTAACCAGGTGCTCTGGAGAAGTTAAGACTATTAGAGTTTATTGCTAACGGTCTTTCGCTTCCCTGTCAGGAGTAGCGCTTCAGCTATTCAAACAATGCACGGATCTCTTTCTACAAGAGCTTTGCAAATGCGACAGCTATTTTGATTGACTTGTTTACCTTGTTGGTTTAATCAGAATGGCAGCTGTATTAAAAAGCCCTTTTGATTATGCTATGATTGGAAATGTTTGGGTCCAAAATGTAATAGGAAAAGACGAATTAGCCCTACCTCAGAAATTAGTGATAAAATTTAAAATTTCTCTGGATAATGGTTGAGTGAATTGTATTTTCAATAAACTGTTGATTGTCGTAAAAATGCTTTCAGCAAAAACAAAATTAATTCTAATTACAATCTAGCAAAACCGAATTTGTCTTCAAGATTTAGTAAAAATTAGTCGGTTACTCAAATACAAATTATTGTAGAAATAAAATCCGTGTTTTGATGATACAAGGTTTCAAGGCTGGACTGATCCATCGATTAATCAGACCATGCCCGAGGGCCCGTCTGGCTGCCAATAAAATTATCAAGGATGTCCTAGTTATATACTCAAACATGTAGTCTGACTCGGGTCACTCAGCTGCGAATTTAGGACGTTTTGGCTGTGAACATTAGGGTGTTTTTTCTTGATAATTCGGCTGTGAACATTCAAATTTTTGATATTACTTCCCCGGTGTCAGGTTATATGAAGACACCAGATCTGAATATCATGTAAGCTTGGCACATGATTAACAAAGCCATTGAAAATGTTGAAAAAATCTCAGAGATTTTAGTGGCATTTTTGAAACAGCATCTAATTTTTTTGTTTATGCAAATTTGAAATTAAAAGAGGCGAACATTTCTGTCCCTAAGAGCTTCTCTATCATCAGATCTAGTCGCTAAGCACTAGAACATACAGTATCACAAACCAGAAGAAAAATTTTGAGGTTTCTTACCATAATGCAGTAACTAATGCTATACTAACGAATTCTCATGAGACGAAAATCTATAAGTAGATTTCTTGTTTTAACCCAAACAGGTTTTCTGAAATTTTGACATCTCCAAACTTTGATTGCTAATGCAGTACCAAAAAATGACGGAGTGGCACTACAGAATGAACTGACTTCATTTGCATCAAGCTACAAAGACCTGAAGAAGGGACTGCAAGAGATTATTTATAAATAACGAAAATGATTCAGACAGGTTGGAATCAGATGAGTATACAGAAGTTGCTAAATTATTTGAGAAGACAACATGTAAGAATGGTTTCTCATGTGCTTTCAAATTGTTATCAAAGTAGAGGCTGTGTGCAACAGGATATAAAAATTAATATGCAGCGTATAAATTCATTGTACCACTAAGCATCACACAGTGCACATGTGAAAGATCTTTTTCTATACTAAGGCTGTTGAAACACAAGGCTGGAGTTTTAACTCACCCAGAATAACTTGGAGTTACTTATGCTAATTGCTATTGAAAAAGACATTGCAATAGAAATCAAATCAAATCAAACAAAAACCAAATCCTTGGTAAAATTGCAGAACCTCTGCTGAAAAAAGTACAATGTTGTTATTATAATCTGTAAACGGTGATATTTAAAACTTTTGGCTCAGTATTATTGTAAAGCATTGTAAATCGGATATAAAAGTATATGTTAACTCATTTCAATATCTGTAAAGAAAGCGAGAGGTGGGCTCATTGTATTTTCTGCCCGAGGGCCTATAACACACTCAGTTCGGCCCTGCAAGGTTTTCAATACGAAACTTTATCTGCCATGAAATCCACTTGATCTGAAGTTAGAGAATTGCCACACAATTATATTCAATTCTAGGCAAAACGATACTTTACGATTGGATTTAAACTTTTTTGAATGTGAAGGATTTATCAAATTTCTTTAAGACATCATTATTAATTATTTTTCAAAAAGATATTGCTTAAACTTTTTATATTAAAGTTGTCACACTTCATTCATAATTTTATCATAACGATGTAGTGTATTCCCGTTAAAAGCAGTTCGTAGTTTTATCATAAGAGAATAAATGCGGCTCTTTGAGCGCTGTCTGCGATATACGTCCAATTTGTTATATGGCTCGATACATGTATCTTTTTCTCTTTTTTTCTCCTCTTTGTATTGACGTAATATGTTTTTTTGACTAACATCATTGTACTGGAAAATTCGCGTATATTCCACTTGATTCGCGTAACGAACTCTCCAGGGGTTTCTGGCTGAATCTTGAATTTACGAGAAAGTTTACGTCACGTGATTTTGTTTTCTATATAAAGCCGATGCGTAGCGAGAATTATGATTATGATGATCATTATCGTTGTGAGGTAATTTGAAGCGATTCGAGTGGCGGCTCGAGCGAAGGTGATTTTGTTTGGCCACAGGAGGTGGACCGTTAGATTTTTGTGTCGGTGGACAATTGTTGAATTTATTTTGTGCCAGTGATTGGCAGTTTTGTTCTACAGAGGTAGAATTATTTTGTGTTGATCGAATCAAGTTATAGCGTTGAGTTCGCTTTGCAGTGTGGCAAAGCGTGGAATAGAATTTCGTCGGTCGTGATTTTGTAATACATTTGTTGTTATTAGAGACAGCGGTCTCTGTCTGTTGTGAAGAAAAGTCTTCGAAAAAATCAATCCGAGCTTTCGTTAATTCGACTGTATAAATCGTCAGGCTCATAGCAAAACTACTTCTTGAGCCGGAATAAAATAAAATTTAGACACAGCTTTGTTTCAGCGCAGGTATTCGGGTTACCTAGCTCAACTGGTCCTTTGGGATTCCCGAACAAAGTTTGTGACATCTGGGGGCTCGTCCGGGAAAGGTTTAGAATTTTTGCTTAAGAGTACTGAACGGAACTTTACAGCTTGAAAATGGCAAATAGTTCGAGTGAAGAAGAGTTCGAAAGACTGAGAGTCCGCGTGGAAACTTTGAAGATGTCGGAAAAGGCGAAAGGCGATTTCTTTCAGAGCGAATGGAATCGACTTTGTGAAAATAACGAGAAGGAGAAAGAACGACAAGCGATGTTGGAAGAGAAGGAGAAAGAACGAGAATTAGAGCTCAAAAGAATGGAGTTTGAAGAGAGAAAAATGCAAATGGAATTAGAGAGGTTGAGGTTGGAACGAGAAGCCAATCGCTCTGCTGGAGAAGGGGGAGAAGCAAACCAGGCGGGGGGCGTACGTGCTTTTGGAGGGGTAAAGTCCCTTGATCTCCCTCATTTTGTTGACGGAAAAGACGACCTTGATAGCTATTTGTTGCGCTTTGAAAGATATGCTACGGTTGCGAATTGGCCCCAGACTAATTGGGCGACTCAGTTGAGTGCTTTGTTGAGGGGGGAAGCTTTGGGCGTGTACTCCAGGCTTTCACAGGAGGATGCTCTGGATTACGAGCGATTGAAGGCAGCGTTGCTAGAGCGATACGACTATACGGAAAAAGGGTATCGCCAACGTTTTAGAGAAGCCAAGCCAGAGGGTGCTGAGAGCCCTGACCAGTTCATTGTAAGGCTTAGAAACTATTTCACGCAGTGGGTGAAGCTTTCTGATATGGAAAGCAGCTTCGAAGGTGTTGTCGAGCTAATGGTTAAGGAGCAGTTTATAAACGCGTGCCCGAAGGAATTGTCGGTACATCTGATGGAGAGCAAGCATAAGGATCTCCGAGAATTGGCAGCGAGTGCGGGGCAGTACTTGACAGCGCACAACAGGAAGCTGTCAAGCCGAGATGTAAGTGCTAAGAAGAGTGTCGGCGCGCCAAGATTGGAAGGCAAGATTCCGGATATCTCTCCTACAACGAAAGGAAATATAAAATGCTTTAACTGCGGGAAAGTCGGGCACAGGGCAAGTGAGTGCTTCTCAAAGATTCAAGAGAGAAACCCCAAAAGATATTGCTACCGGTGCGGTGGAATGGGTCATACTTTTATGCAATGCGAAGAAAGAAATCGATTAGCGCGTGGTGGTGCTGGTGCGCGGGAAAGAGCATACAAGGTTGCTTGCGCCGTGCCTATAAAGAGTTTTAGTGAGATCGGAAATGAAAAACAAAAAGAAGAAAATTACCGAAGTGTAAGTAAAGAAAGAAAAGAAATTGATCAAAAATCACAAGAGTATTTAGAGCTAAAAGATGGACGAAAAATTGGAATTTTGAATGGCGCATGTTTAGACAAAAATTTAAGTAATCAAATGCCTACGTCGATTGGAATGGTCGGAAACAAATCGGTCACCGTTTTGAGAGACACTGGGTGCTCCGGAGTGATCGTTAAGAGGGAGTTGGTCGCGGAAGAGCAGCTCACAGGAAAGGTGGGGTATATAATGACGGTTGCGCGCACTTTACTGAAGGCCCCGTTTGCAAATGTAGAGATAAATACGCCTTATTGTAGTGGAACAGTGGAAGCTTTGTGCTTAAGAGACCCGCTGTATCCATTGATTGTTGGAAATATTCCAGGAGCTAGAGCACCCGATGATCCTGATGAAACTTGGTGCGTGGAGGCGGCAGCAGTTACTCGGTCGCAAGCTAAAAGGAGCACCGAGTCAAAACCTTTAAAAGTTGCGGAGGCAACGAATCAGATGGCTGTGACGAAGGATGAGCTCATCAAACTTCAAGGGGAAGACCCATCCTTGTTAAAGTACGTGACGATGGAAGCGCCCTTGGTCAAGAACGGAAGAGATATCAGCTATATAAAGAGGAAGGGAATTTTGTACCGCATCACCAAAAACATTGATGTAGGAGAGAAGGAATTGAAGCAGATTTTAGTGCCAAAAGATCTGAGGAAGAAGGTGATGGAGATCGCTCACGATACGATGTTGGCTGGACATATGGGTGTCAAGAAGACGGAAGATAGGATACTGACCAATTTTTATTGGCCTGGGATTCATCAGGATGTGGTGAGTTTCTGCAGGTCATGTGATGTGTGCCAGAGAACGGTATCGAAAGGGAGAGTAGCAAAAGTTCCGTTGGGAAAAATGCCGTTAATGGATTTGCCGTTTAAGCGAGTGGCGGTGGATTTGATTGGCCCGATTATGCCGGCAAGTGATAAGGGGCACCGATATGTTCTTACTCTGGTGGATTATGCGACACGTTATCCAGAGGCCGTGCCTCTGAAGAATATTGACACCGAGACAGTGGCAGAAGCACTTTTGGACCTATATAGTCGAGTTGGAATTCCGGAAGAAGTATTGAGTGATCTTGGGACTCAATTTGTGTCGGAATGCATGCAAGAAGTATCAAGATTATTGTCGATCAGAAGGCTGACAACGACACCGTATCATCCGATTTGCAATGGTCTGACTGAGAAATTTAATGGTACGCTGAAGAAGATGCTGAGGCGATTATGTGTTGAACAACCGAAGCAGTGGTATAGGTTTATAAATCCACTTTTGTTCGCGTATAGAGAGGTTCCCCAAGCGTCTACTGGGTTTTCACCCTTCGAACTTTTATATGGTCGCACTGTGCGAGGACCTATGGCAATTCTGAAGGAACTATGGACAGGTGAAAGTGAATCAACCGAAGTGAAGACCAGCTATCAATATGTGTTGGAGTTGAGAGAGAGGCTGGAGGAAACGATGAAACTTGCTCAGGAGGAGCTAACGAAGAACCAGATTAGATACAAGAGATACTACGACAAGAAAACGAAGGATCGACTATTTAATAAAGGAGACAAAGTTTTGGTAATGCTACCAACGAACAATAATAAGCTTTTAATGCAATGGAAGGGACCGTACGAAGTTATCCAAAGGATGGGAGATAATGGTTATAAAATTTTGGTCGGAAACAAAGAAAAGAATTACCACGCTAACATGTTGAAGAAATATTATGCCCGAGAGGATGAAGTGAAGACCGAAATAGAGAAAGAAGATTTAAAGATGTCAGCTGGTGCGGAAATGTTAATGGATGAAGAGATGCCCAGCATAGACGAGGATTCGTTGTTAGAATTGGGAACATACAAACAAAAGGAAGATGTAAGCGACGTCAAATTGGGCACAGAACTGGGCGACAGCCAAAGTCGACAACTGCAAGCCTTGATGGAAAATTATGCTGATGTTTTCTCAGATGTACCGGGAAGAACATCTAAGATTGAACACCGGATTAATTTGGTAGATGAGGAGCCTGTCCGCTTGAAACCTTATCCTTTGCCGTATGCACTGCGGCAGGAACTGAAAGAAGAAATAAAGGAGATGTTAGATATGGGAGTCATCAGGAAGTCGTCATCGCCGTATGCTTCACCGGTGGTTATTGTGAAAAAAAAGGATGGTTCGAATCGCATTTGCGTCGACTACAGAAAATTGAACAAAGTAACGATTTCGGATCCGGAGCCAATGAGGACTTCGGAGGATCTTTTCCAACAATTAGGGAAGTCAAAGTTCTTTTCGAAAATTGATCTCAGTAAAGGATATTGGCAGATACCCGTAGCAGAAGAAGATATATTCAAGACCGCGTTTATGACACCGGATGGGACGTATGAATTTCTTCGAATGCCCTTTGGCATGAAGAACTCTGGTGCTACACTGGTTCGTGGGATGAGGGAGGTGCTTTCAGGCATGTCTGGCGTTGAGAGCTATATCGATGATTTGATTGTATTCTCCAGAGATTGGGAGACACACCTGCGAACTTTGGAAGAATTGTTGAAAAGACTAAGTGAGGCCAACCTCACTGCTCGTCCCTCAAAATGTATTTTTGGGGCATCTACGGTAGAATTTTTAGGTCACGATGTCGGATACGACTGGATCACGCCGAACGATGACAATCTAGAGAAGATTGCGCGAGCGAAGCGTCCAGTCACAAAGAAGGAAGTCCGATCATTTTGTGGGTTGCTCGGGTACTATCGGGACTATATTCCTTCGTTTGCGATTATTGCGGCACCGTTGACGGACCTGACGAAGAAGGGGCAGCCAAACTTTGTCAAATGGGGTGAGGCTCAAGAGAAAGCTTTCAACACTCTGAGAGAGGCTCTCCTGAAGCGGCCCATATTAAGACTGCCCGACCATTCGCGAAATTTCACTCTACGCACGGATGCATCCAACAGCGGAATTGGAGCTGTTCTGATGCAGGAGCACGAGGGAAAACTCCACCCCGTCGCGTACGCAAGCAAGAAGTTGACGAATGCGGAGACAAAGTACTCTACACTTGAAAAGGAGTGCTTGGCAATAATATGGGGAGTTGGTAAATTTCGCTTATTCCTGGCCGGAAAGAAGTTCGTCCTCCAAACGGACCACAAGCCGCTGACTTTCCTTAGCACGGCCCGCTACAAGAACGATCGTATACTCCGGTGGTCTCTATCATTGCAGGGGTACGACTTCGTAGTAAAAGACATTGCCGGCAAGGAGAACGTTATGGCGGACTATCTCAGCCGCATAATCGTATAGACTTTCGTGTGAATAACTTCGTGTTTTGTTTTGTAAAATTATTTGTATTTCGTGTGTGTTGTTAAAAATATTATTGCATAATATTTTTCTTTGCGGGGGGCGTATGTCACACTTCATTCATAATTTTATCATAACGATGTAGTGTATTCCCGTTAAAAGCAGTTCGTAGTTTTATCATAAGAGAATAAATGCGGCTCTTTGAGCGCTGTCTGCGATATACGTCCAATTTGTTATATGGCTCGATACATGTATCTTTTTCTCTTTTTTTCTCCTCTTTGTATTGACGTAATATGTTTTTTTGACTAACATCATTGTACTGGAAAATTCGCGTATATTCCACTTGATTCGCGTAACGAACTCTCCAGGGGTTTCTGGCTGAATCTTGAATTTACGAGAAAGTTTACGTCACGTGATTTTGTTTTCTATATAAAGCCGATGCGTAGCGAGAATTATGATTATGATGATCATTATCGTTGTGAGGTAATTTGAAGCGATTCGAGTGGCGGCTCGAGCGAAGGTGATTTTGTTTGGCCACAGGAGGTGGACCGTTAGATTTTTGTGTCGGTGGACAATTGTTGAATTTATTTTGTGCCAGTGATTGGCAGTTTTGTTCTACAGAGGTAGAATTATTTTGTGTTGATCGAATCAAGTTATAGCGTTGAGTTCGCTTTGCAGTGTGGCAAAGCGTGGAATAGAATTTCGTCGGTCGTGATTTTGTAATACATTTGTTGTTATTAGAGACAGCGGTCTCTGTCTGTTGTGAAGAAAAGTCTTCGAAAAAATCAATCCGAGCTTTCGTTAATTCGACTGTATAAATCGTCAGGCTCATAGCAAAACTACTTCTTGAGCCGGAATAAAATAAAATTTAGACACAGCTTTGTTTCAGCGCAGGTATTCGGGTTACCTAGCTCAACTGGTCCTTTGGGATTCCCGAACAAAGTTTGTGACAAAAGTATTATTTGATTTAGTGAATAATTTCAAAAGTATCGCAACTACAACTCGGGATTAAAAAAAATTTCATGCGTGTTTGAATAACTTAGTAATTTTTATAACCTACATATATACTGTAAAATCATAATCAACTTGTTTGCAAATGCTATAAAATTTAATTAGACCAAAGCTTATGAAAGCAAATACCGCACCATTGAAATAAAGCAACAAAAATAATCAATTTTCTACAATTTTCACAGTTTTAAATAATTTGTTAAATTTTACTTAAAATTACGAAAATCTTATATATTTAGCGATGTTTCAAATTTAATTTACACTTCAAAAAGTATGTTGAAAACAACGTTAAATAACAATATTAAATATAGCAAATCATGGTTTGGAATGGTACAAGACAAGTTTCTGTAAGTTAGTCATAGAAAATTCGAAAAGTGAGGCTAATAATTAATTTCAACACTGAAGCTTGTACGAAATACTTGATAGAAAAATTGTGATCGACACGATCGTAAAAACAACACCATTATGTAATATCACCTCCTTGCACGCATTGTCGTGTTAAATTCGTAAAAAGGCACCGAAGTGACATCAAATGTTTGCGGCCTCTGTGTACACCATTTATAACGATGGCCGACATTCACGTTTATACTACAAAAACTGTCCTCTCAATTGAAAACAATAATTCCAAGATATGGCAGTGTAATTCAGTTTTCAAAACGTTCCAGTCCGTGCAATCTATTTAAGGATCTTTTCTCTTTGTAAGCTACCGATCAATTTCATAGTAAGTTTTGGTTGTTGCGTTTTTTGTTTTCTCTGGGTTTCAGAACAGTTCATACTTTCGCGCATTTAATACTTCCAGACAGTTGACTCCTATCCGTTAAAGGAACAGGATCCTGGGTCAGCGGATCATTTTTTTGTTTTTTACAAAAGCAATTTTTCAAGCGATCCCATGCAATAGAAACATAATTGGAGTACATAAGTGGGTTCAAAGCGCTTGTGATTGGCAAGAGGATAATGGCAGCAACCGCATATGCATCGTTGGATAAATGTCCCCCGCACAGTTTAACAGTTGCCATGATTGTGAGCGGCAACCAGCAGCAGAGGTTGCTGAAAACCAGACGATAAATACGACGCTGCATGACAGTCGATTTCGGCGTCGTGGTTTTCACTTTCAATACGGACTGACGAAGCAGACTTTTATCGCTCGTCAAAGACATTGACTGGGTTTTCATTACGTAGGAAGATGTGCCTGAAAAATATCAAAATAATTTAAAGTTTAAATTGCAGAGATAGCACCGTGTTATAATAATCTCGTTTAAAGTCACAATGATCGCAACTCACTAGCAAGTTAAAGAATGGTTCCAAAAGTTGAAAAAAATTTTAACGCATTTACGATCGTACAAAAATAGGTTTTTAAAACAAGCAAAGCAATGAATGTGGTAGTGTGTGTTTCACAGCTATCCTTCTAAATGATTGATTTTCCTACAATGACGAATTAGCGGAGCTATAAAGCAGTCCTCCGCAACCGGTATGCCGCGTGATAGAAGTAATCTGAACATTTAAAAAAAAACTTTTTTTTTAATTTAAGCTTTACAACTGCTGGCAATTTGTTGAATCACACTTTAGCTAGACTCCCAATGAGCACTAATGATGTTTTGCAAAGTTAAAGAAAGCTTTCGCAATCGGAAGGTACCTGACATTAGAGAAGGATTGTATGTGTGAAAAATACTTTTGCAGCCAATGCTGAAATGTCAGAGCAAAAATTGTCCTTGCTCGTTAAAAGCAAAAATTCGATGAGGTTTGGATTTCTAAAATCTCATTAAAATAAATCATAAAGGGTATTGCATATTGCAATTGAATAGATTTAATACATTCTTATCCGTGGTTTGTTGAGAAATTTTGAAAGTTTTTTAAGTGCGACTCGAGTGAAGAGGCGCTGCGGAGCACTGCTATAAAGCATTAGTCTATAAAGCATGTCGGAATAAACGTTAGTAAAAGCACTTTTCCACACTAACCTATACACAGGGAATGAGGGCAACGACCCGAGTAAAAAATAGCAGATATTTGTAATACTGTAAAGAAACGATTTAAAGATTATAGCCTAAAAACTTTCGGTTTAACAACAGTTGATTTCAAAGCATTGTTTTTGTCAAAAACAGTGTTTTCTCAAAAACACTTTTTGAAAGTGTTAAGACAGAAGTCGTTCATCGTGTTTTCAGATTGAAAATGAAATGATTTTTATATGTATTAAGCAGAAAGCTCACTTGTCGAGTAGTGTCGTCCACGACCTTTGGTCTTTTCCATTGCACCGCGATAAATGAAAGTGTAAGCGACAACGACGTAAGCGAAAGCGATTAAGTTAAAACTTGTGATGATGGCGGAATAACCCACAGCTGCGTCATTGTCGGCTGCCAGCATGTTTGGAATGCAAACGCTGTGCTTGCTGTAATAACCAAACTTTGCAAATCGACTTTCATTAAAGTGCTTTTGCCTCACAAATTCCTCAACAAAAGCCCAGCTTGTATCTAATAAAAAAATGGTTTATACATTTACTCATTTGATGAATCTAAGTAGAAAGATATTAGGAACAATGCTACTATAACAGTTTATGGCGGTTCTATAATATAGAAATGTACGAACAACAGTTCTATCCGACAAATAGAAAATAGTTCTTACCACTTGAAACATATTTGTAAACGACCAAAACTTTTACATCACGCCAGACTCACCGGTTGTTTTGTTAAAATTAACGGTCAAAACATTGTATTCATAAATCAGTTCCATGATTTTATCTTTTGAAACAACATCTTCTTCAAAAAACGGCAAAGGATACCATGCCGTGTTACTGAAGTAGTCCGAAAACCTACATAGATTTAAATGGTATTGAAAAAGTATTATTAAATTTATTTAGGTTAAAAATATTTTGTTTATTTTTAGGTTAAGTTATAAAAATATAGTTTAAGTTTCTTTTAAGTATAGAATATTGTGCGAATTAACCCAAGCGACCATTTGAAGATGAAAGGGAGTTATCAAATAACAATCGAAAACGAATCCTATTAATCAAAATATTGGAACAAAACAAATTTACTTGCAATAAACAAAAAAGCAAGAAAAAATTCATTGATTTTATACACAAAACCAGTATATAACAAAGTGCTTAAGAGCCACGGTTACGATCTACGTAAGATTGCGCTGAGCCACACAGTCACTGAAGGCTCGTTTCTACTACGAGCGTGAAATGGAGTATTTTTTGTTTCTTTCATTGTTTTTTTGCATCGCTTAGCGCTAAAGCGCAAAAAGTAAAAAAAATCAATAAAATATTTAATTCGACTATTTGTTTCGACCATTATTTAATATTTAATTCGAGCAGCATAATTCGACTATTTAACTTACATTGACATGCGTGGAAACATCATAACAAAAATAACAATGATCCATCCACTCAAACATATCAGTTCTATCTTGAAAGGACTAATAGATGCGGTGTAGAACGGCTTGTAGACAGCGAACAATCTAATAAAGTTAAACGGAAATCAAATAAACTTGACATGCAAGTCACTATCAGCAAAATTTTTCTTTCAGCACATAATTGCCAAATGTTCAAAAATCGCTCATGCTAAAAATAGCTTGCTGTAATTTATAATTAGGACGGCCAAGCTTTTACGTAGTATCTCGATCTAGAGAAAACAGTAAACACATTTGTAAGCGTTTTGGAAGTAATTCAAGCTAATAGAGAGATGTTTCTAGGTGATTGAACATTTAAGCAAGCGACTTAATTTAAAGACTAATTTTGAACAGGAAAATTAGATATGGCCAGTGCAGAAACCAAGCCAAAACTCCCGTGCAGAAAGCAATAATTGGTTTCAAGATTTTTACTGGTTTTTTGTCTCCACTCTTTTAGACTCTATACTTTCCTTTTTAGCGGTCTCCGCATAATTTTTATCTCCTCCCCATGCATACGCCTATGATTGTTGCGATAGTATATGAAATAAAATAGAATCGCTTCTGTCAAGTATTATTTATAATAGAACCGTAATATTTATACTATTCAATAAAAAATTCTTTGGGCTTTGTTTTCTTTCTTTCTGTTTATAGTGACAAAGTTGGTTTAAGAGCATTCGAGTTTTATTAAAAGTTTTGTTTAATAATATTGTTTAAGAAAACAGTCAACTTGTCCTTATGTTTAATAAAGCTGAATGTGAAACCAAATTGATCAGCATTGTATAACTATGTACTTTAAAACTCGCACTTGATAAAAAAAGATACTGCCACTCACTTTTACAATATCGAAAATAAACCGCATGCTGTAAGCCAAGAATAAAATACCTACCTGTAAGTTGTCATAAGAACGAGGATTACTACCGCAGTTTCTGTGGCAATGGAATTGAGCACGCCAAGATTTGCGCATGTCGAGCTAGTTCGCCAAATCTTGTCTTGATAACAATAATTACCGGAAAACTGCGCACTTTTCACGGCAAGAAGGAACAAATAAATTCCGGTGAGAAAATCAGCAACGGCTAAATTCAACAGCATAACCCTGTTGCTGAGAGCAACGTTTTGGGAACCAAGTTTCTTGCTTCGAAAGAAAATTATAAGTTGATGGAATATCACGATGATGTTGCCTAGAAAAAATTCTCATAAATATCACAAACAAATATTTAAAAAACAAAGATAATGCATGGTAGCAGTTTCATCTTAACATTTTTGATCATTGAAAAAAAACAATAACAATTTGAGTCTTTTGGTTTTAGCAAAAACTATCTACTTCTTATTTTGAAACAAACACTATCTTTCAAAAGTATTAATTAATCTTTTGCTTCAACGACAAAAACCTTCAATTCAACGTGTACTTCGCTAAGAAGTTGTTTTACATAAGCGCTTTGCTTTTTCCAAATCGGTTAAACATGTAAACAGACTCAAAGCTGACGATAATGGTTTACATTCTTATCAGAAAATAAATCAAGTCTTGCGTTTCATAAAATATGATTGTCGGTTGAAATTACTCAACTTAATAAAAACAATATTTATTTGAGTTTTTTATTAATATTTTCAAAAAGTGCTAACCTCATGCAATGTAATAACTTTAGCTTCAATAAAAAAAACTTTCTCAAACAAGATTATCAAAAACGACAATAAAAGTTATAGTAAATTGTTGTAAATAGTTGATAAATACAGACATAGACTACAATGAACAACTGTAAAACATAATCACTGTCTACAGCATTTGGCAAAGGATAGTGATGTAAAAAGTTTACTGAATAATGGTACATCAGCAAGAGAAAAATCAAAATGAAGTTACCGAATGTTGAAATAACAGCCATAATCCAGACCATGGCTAAAAGAAATGGATTTGCGATCATATTTAAATTCGAAGCAAATGCGCCCTCTAATTGCTTCTTAGGGCATTCGTCGCTTCTATCAGAGCAGTCGGCTTTCCCGTCGAAACGAACAGCTTTAGGAACAAACAGAGGAACGCCATTTTCGCAGTAGAAATGCTGAAAAATAAGTGGGCGTGGTGTCAGAAAAACCCGAAACTTGGCGCGCTCATTATTAGCTTGAAACATTTTTTATACAATATTGCTATGGATATCAATGCATGCTAAGTATTTTTAAGGGCTGCAATTTCTGCTTTGTTAAGGTTGTAAAAAAAAGTTGCAATAGTTTCATTGCGACCGTTGCAGTAAAAGAAACAATGTTTTGACCTAAAATCAGTCTTACTCTGCATAAAATTGTTTTAACAATTTCTCGCCACGTCAGAAACTTATTGAGCAGCGTAGAAAACGCCACTTCACACGGGTCCAGCTTTGTGAATAACTCGCACAATTTCACATGCAAAACCAAATATTTTTTCTTAGACAGAGAGTCAACGCTGTTAGTAACCTTTTTCATTTGGCCCTTCAAGCATCCTTTTGCTTTAACTTGTTCAAGAAACCATTAAAATATATTCAAATAATAAAAACAAAGTTGAAAAAATACATGCCAAGTTATTATTATTGTTTTTGACGATGAGCTAAGTTGAAAATCAACAGACCAAAATTTTTTTCTTTTCTTTTGCAGGCTCTACTACAATTTTACCAAGCATATCACAAAAAGTTTAGATCTTGTTTACTGTTTGCCGTTCTGACTACACTTTTAAAAATTTTGGGAAACTTCCAAAGCCTACGAGGTTAGTAACAGCGAACAGTGAACAAATCCCAAAAAGTTTTACTCGATTCCTTTAAAACTAAAAAGCTCAAATACAGTATCAACTGCAAACAAAAATTGATATATGTTAATTAGTTTTAAGTCAAGAATTTTACCATCGAGCAGTTTTCTTCGTCTTGTTTATCGAGGCAGTCAAAATTGCCATCGCAAACTTGGGAGACATCAATGCTAATCACTTTTTTTCCTAAAAATAAGAAAAAATAAAAAAATTTTCAAGCAACTTGCAAACTAATTGCACAGATAATTTTGTTAGATAGATTGCAAGTTAAATTGAATTTCAATTTACTTTGTACTGGGACAAATAAAAAACTTATTTTTTTAAAACTTGATCAAGTTCACTATTTGGTGCTTCAGAATTTGAATCAAACACTCTAATAAAATTTTACCGCTGTGTTAAACCAGAGCATTTGGCACTAAACAGTTTTTTAAAAATTTGGCAAGTACTTGCAAACTTTGCGAGACTTGTTATTATTATTAATAGCTTACATAAGTTGAAGGACAAAGTCAACTTGTTTTTTAGAGCGAGAAAAAGATTTTGCAAGTTCTCTTTTAATGACTATTTCGTATGATGTTGTTTGTTGCTGTTTTTTTAGCGATTAAAAAAACTGCAGCAAAAAAACCGCATATTCACGATGATGCGTACCAGATGCATCAGATAAAATATTTTAATTAGTCCAACAAAAAACCGCAAATTTTTTTGCGTATTCTTGCGTGTTTCTACTGTCTACTCATTATAGAACAATGGGTGCTCTTAACATTTATTAGTCCAAGTTTGCTAACTAACAAAACATCGAAGGCAAACCTGCTCGTTCTCCCGCATTGCAAAAAAAACGCTGCGGGCAAAATAATTCGTCTTCTCCGTCGCCATTACATTCAATTATCCCGTTACAAACCAGCGGCCCAGGTAGACCGAACGGGCTATCCGATTTACTGTCTGATTTTACGCCTGAAAAAAAAGCCTTTTATGTACAAACTGTGCAAAATAATAACTGGCAGGGTCAAGCTATAGTTTAAAAAACTTTTTGCATTTGCGACTGCTTTTAAACAAATCAATACTCAAATCAATACTGCTCCAAGCCATTTACAAGTGAATAATTGCAAAGTGTAAAGTACTGTTTAATGCAACGTTAATCTAAAATAAAGCAAATCTGTAAAACTGATTTTACCTGATGGACAAAAAAATCGTAATTCCCCTCGAAGTCTAAAGTCGACTGTCCCGGAAACGTTTTCGCAAAACTTTGCAGGGTTTTTACAAGGATTATCAGGATCACATTCATCCAAAAATCCTGCACATTCACTTCTAAAAAACATAGAATGTAAAATAAAAAGCATTGCATACATGGCAATTCTTAGATTAGAAATATAGACTTATAGTTCAACTCAGGTAAAATTATCTCAAATCACATCAAATAAACCAATCATTTTTTGCGAAAACGAAATCCAAAAAAACGAAACAAATTTTAATCACGACACCTGGAAAATGTCAAAAAAAAGGCAGTTAATTCTGTCGGCTAGATCACACAAACCGACCTATTGTCGCATCTTGCTGCCATTAACGGACGAAGGAGGTTGCCACGACTCCCAGAAGGACATCTCATGTCTTTCTCACTGCGGTTTTTATAAACGCAGAACTTCTCGTCCAGAAATTCTTCGTGAGAAGCGAAAAGTGAAAGGCAATCGTTTGCACCGTCGCATATTTTGCTGAAGGGAACGTACTCGTATTCGGTGATAGTGGTGTTCTGACGTTTGCATTTGAGTGTTTCTGCATTCAAGATTACAGCTTGTTTCACTTAAAAAATGTAAAAACTTGCTGCAATAATCAAATTCAGTTGTACCATTTACAGTAATTTTGTCTTTTTACTTTAAAGCATTTCTTTGCAATACTTTTTGGTTTGTAAAAAAAATAATAAAACACAAAACAAATTTTAGACAATAACAGTTAGTTAATGACGTTAAATAATTTATATCAGCACACTTTGATATAAACCAGAACGAAGAAAAAAGCAAATACGAATTAAAACAAAACTATTCTAAATGCTATCAGCTGACTGACAATTAAGCAAGCAACTTTTACCTGGGGGGCATTCAGTTAGTCCGTTCATACCGCAAACGACGTCACAGACAGCTGGCCTATTTTTGGTGCACACGCACTCGTCAGAGAGATCCGGGCAATCGACAACCCCATCACACAACTGCTGGTCGGATATGAGGAATGAACCATCGAAACAGCGGAAGCATCTACAGAATATTCGAATGCATTGGGTGAGGATTATCGAACGCTTTTTTGACGTTTTTCTGTTTGATTTTTGAAGTAGCCCACTTGAAGTATTTGAATTCGGGCCAGAAACTTTTGAAAACTAAAGCAACTTTAAAAGGTATTCAAATCAAGGCAATTTTTAAACTGAATTTATTTTCAATTTAAAGTAAGATGCCCGAATATCACACAATACCTAATAAAAACAAAGAAAACTGCTCAGGTGGTAGGTTTGCTTGCATCTTTTAAACTGTACTACAGTATTTCTTTACTCTAGTATGAATCATTTAAAAAAAACTTTTTAATTCTTACGAAATAGAAATTAATGTTGAACGAAGCAAACATGCATTGGTGTGCAAGAACATAAAGAGATGACAGCAAATGTAAGATGCGAATTGTGGTGTCACCATGAAAAAAAATCTATAGAACCAAACTAGTCTATTAGTCGTCTTCCATTAGCACTAAAATTATTAAATGGTTTTAAAATAAGATAATCCTGTTTTAATATCAGCCTAGCAGCGCTCGGAGTTGTTTTAAAATATCCACAATGTCTTCGGTGCAATGCGTTTTTCGAATTGAAACAGCAGAACAGCTTGAAAGATTGGTAAACAAATGGTAATCAAAATGGTACCCTCAAGAACTAAATAGCCAATAGCAGCGATAACTAGATTCGTATCAAAATTTGGTAAAGAGAAGTATGAAAATCAAGAAAATTTTTTTTGCGAGATCAAAATGTCACTGACGAAATTTTAATAATCGAAACAGCTGTCTGGCAGAGGATTTTGCACCCCTGTGTAGATATTTTTGTCTATACAGTTTTATTTCCATATTTTTAACCAAAATATTTATTTTTAATGCTTAAGTTTTTTTCAGTTTCTACATTTTTTTTTGCTTGGTCCGAATCTCTTCTCTGATTGGTTCTTTTTCACGATCATTGGATAAAGTCCGAAATTTATATTTTATGAACTCTTTTCAATGTTGCTTCAGAGTTCTTTCGACGAAATTCATTGCATTTGGTTCGACGAAGTCCAAAATTACGACGTTTTCAACTCTTTTCTGATTGGTTCTTTTTCGATGTTCAATGCTGATATTTAATCTTGGAATTGATGATTTTTAATCAGAATTCCGAATTTCCAAAAGAGTTACTTCATGGAATTCTTGTCTCTGCCTGCTGGGCTTTTCTCGATGACTGTCTTAATACAATCGAAGGATAGCCTGGCACGATTCCTCTAAATAATTAGCGGCTGATTTCTTGGTTTTCATACTTTTCTTTACAAAATTTAGATTAACTTCGTTTACAATTATGTTCATAACTTAAACTATTTTTCAAAAACACAAGTTAAATTTTAAATTCTTATGTATTAACTTTATCGACATCAGTTTACAAAAGTGAATAAAAACTTTCCAAAAAATATTTTAAATAAAATTTGTTTGGTATTTGTTGGCGCTGAAAAAAGAAAAACTGGAAAAAAGAAACAAATACCTAAATGAAATAAAAAACACGTCTAACCTCCAGGTTCCATTTTTATAACATTGGTCGGCTTCCCCTCTGCAATCAAATGTTCCATCATCAATCATGAACTGGGGTAGGATGCAAGGGGTTTTGCTATGTTCCGATAAAGGGGGTAAACATTTGAAACCGAAACCCCGAGTCAATTCGTCACTTCCGTTGCTGCAATGCTCACGAGAGTCGCAAAAATTACGATGTAACATGCACTTGTTTGCACCCCCTGGAAAAATTGGGTTAACTTAGTTAAATTTTTTTTGTACTCACATAAGGTTCTTTTGAAAGAATACATGGAAACGAAAAACTAATAAATTTAATACAAAATTTGGACTTCAAATGTTTTTAAACTCACTAGCTGAAAATCGTTAAATGATTGCTGCAATAAAATGAATTTGAGTTTCTTCTGCAAAATAATTCAACATTCTGCCAAGCATACCACGGTTTCAACTAATCATATTACAAAATTACTTGAAGCGCAAAAATTTTCTTGATTGTTTGCACCAACAAATTAAAAAAATTTTTTCTTCAGTTGAATCAAGTAATTTTTGAATATAGATTATATCAAGTGTGCCTTCATGTGAAGCATATTTAGTTCGACTTATTTCAAAAAGTCAACGCTTAAAAAGCCTATTTATAAATAATTGCATAACACTGTGTTGACTTATACTGTAATATACCCTGAAAAGAAAATTGAGAAAACGTGTGTTATCATTCAGGTATTACGCTTTCCAAAAGCAGGATATACTGTCGTGTTAACATTTCAATCTGACAGGTGATTACTGTCAATCATCGGAAGTCATTTAGGCGAATAAGGAATCAACTGGTTCCTTGACACGTACGAAGCTGAACAATATCTCAATGAAGTAAATTAACCTGTCATTAATAAAACTAGCTTATAAGGTGTTGGAAAGGTGAAATACACGTGGTTTGATCAGATCTTTCGAATTAGCAAAGGATTCCGAAATAGAACATGGCTTTGAAGGTCATTGTACTTTGCTAACAACAACTCCATTGTCGAAATTGGCATGGCACTCTTAATAATCTATATTTACTAAATGCTCGAGCATTCAGAACTTGTACGACTAACAACACAAAAGTTCTATAATTGCTTGACAACGGACACTAAGAAAAAAAACTTTTGTTGAAATACTAACTGCTTTTTGCTTTTTTGGCAAGTTAACTCTAAATTATTTAAAATATCTTATATGACAAATTTAAAAAAGAACAATCGACTTTCAATGGGCGATTTAAAATGTGCTCAAAAAAGAATACAAATCTTTTTTGCCTTTGGGAATTTTTATAAACTTAACGCATACATAAATACGATTCTTAATGAATCAACCATTGCCAAGCAAATATTTTTAAAATCTGCGTGCTCAATACTTTTTGCTGCCAGCGGTGTGCAAAGTGGGAGGGACGGGGGAACACAAGCAAAGTTTTTTAACCTCACTTTGACACTTCGATTTTTAGGCAAGGAGCCAGAAGTGAAAAGGGGAAAGAAAAAAACATCCGCCAAGGTTTCCCAAAAAATTTTTTAGAATATGGCTTATTTTATTATAAATAATATTTTCCACCACACTGATTGTGGAGAAATGTTAAAGCTCAAATTTCAAATAAAAAGAAATTATAATCGAAAAATACTTTAAAAGTGCGAGAATTTTCGAAGAACATAGAGGCAAATGTATTCTTATTGAACTTTTCCCATAAATTTTTCAATGACGTTAAAAGCAGCTATTAAACTTAAATAGTGGTAATCATTTATATTTGATTTAGCATTTCAAAAAGGTTCAAAAAAAGCTTTCAGAAAAATTTAATTATCAGCTAAAACTTTCAAAGATAATTTAGCCGAAAAAGCAAGACGTTATGTCTTTGCCTTTATCTTTATTCGACAGAGACGTTTCTTTAACGCCGAAGCAGCCGTGGAAAACTAATTGACTAAATTATCACTATCATTTATCATAATCTAAAAAGTTATTAATGGAAAGGCGAGAATTGCAAAAAGTCAATTTTATAAATGAAAAAAATTTTCTTGTCATAGATCTTCAGTTAACTACGTCACATGTAAAAATGCTTCCATAAACGAGCTGATCTATTCAATTTTTCTTTATTCGAAAAAAGATAGAATTAAACAAATTCGCCGTCGTAAATAGCAGTTTCCTCAACGCCATTAGTGATGTACTTTGACGATACATTCAATGACTTTTGCTCAATTCAATCAAGATCATCGTATGGCAATATTGTTCAGTAAAATGCTTTCTATGTTAAGCGGAATCACCATTTTAGGTAAGCAGTGTGGCCTCATTGAGAAATTCGTCGTTGAGGGCTTTTTCTAAGTGCGCAACAGATATCGCTCGGGTAGACTGAGCATCGAACTCGTGTTCTTCTGCTCGAAAGACAGAATGTTATCAGGCCGAGTTATCCTACCGACATTTAAGAGAACGAAACAAATAGAAAGCCAAAATAAAAACGTACCGGTACCAGGACAGGATACGGAGTCGGGACAGCCGCACTCGTCGCTCGTGTCTCCACATTGCGCCGTTCCGTCACAGCGCTTGGACACGTGAATGCACGTCTGAATATCGCCGGTAATCCAACCCGTTTGCAAGGACTGATAAGCGTCTTGACATTGAAAGTGGGTGGAACAAGCCCCTTGCATCTCGTCGCTGCAGTCGATGACGTAATAATCGGTCCTAGACGTCAAATTTTTGATCAACCTCATTTAGACAGTTTTTAAGAAATATATTGCGTACACTAATCCTTGCGATGATGCGCATTGCGTAATGACAATTATGGTCAAATTTAATAAATTTGACATGTTTCGAAAGCGTTTGGCAGCCAAAGGCAATTTTGTAAACTTATGACGTTAGCTTCATCGAATTTAATTGCGACGATAAGTGTATTGGTTTGATGCAAAAAACAACAAACAGAGTAAAGCTGAATATGCTCAAATAGTTCTTGAAATAGCAAAAATCATTTTCAAAAAAAGCAAACAAAAATTCAATAATCTTTAATTGAAAAAATTCCGATATTATTTGTGTTATAATGCAATAAAAAAATTTTCTGTGAAATTTAAAAATTCGGGGGCAGTTTCTTGAGAAAGATAACTACCTTTTGTTGTCGTTAGTAATAAACCTTAGTTAGTAATTTGTGAAAGTGTTTTTTTTTAACTTTTAAATTAACACTTTAAAGTTGGGTAAGAACTTTTTAATAAAAAATTTTCAAATAAAATCTAATTATTGTTGTATACTTCATTTCATCTCAATATGCATCTTATTGACTCACAGGAAAGCGTCGAGGACGCTACACAAGAGCAAGTGATTCCCCGACCTGCTTCCGGAAATGCCAAAATAATGCTGTCTGGTTGAATGTTTTATGTTTTTTTTTAAATTTATAAATATATGGCTGAAATTTAGAGCTGCTTGCCCAAAGACACAACAGAATGATGCCAGTAGAATTTGAACCGAGACCATGTCGATCACAATCACTGCGCTCAAACAATCAAATTTTTCGGTAAAATATGTAATAAAACAACAAATTTTTACACCTTTCAAAAGTTTAGGCGACATGATTTTTGTAAAACGATCGGAACACCAACCTTCTTCTGGTAGTGTTGTCGTGCATTACATACGATCCACAGTCAAGTTCTCCATCGCAAACTTTCGAAGCATTGAGACATCTACCAGTGCGTTCACAAAGGAAGTTGCTATTTCCATAGCGGTCTGGCGGGCAATTGCATTCATCGTTTCCGTCCAAGCAATCAAAAACACCGTCACATCTCTTGCTATTGTGCAGACACCTATACCAGAGGTTGTTTGCTTGAGTTATTATCAAAACTGCTGGATCTTGCTGCAACTTGTTTTCCTTATTTTGGCATCTTTTTTTAAATATTTAAATAATTTACTTCTTGCTTATATTGGTCACAACGTTTAAAAGCTACTTTAAGTAATGCCACATTAGCTGAACTTAAATTTAAGCTTGGTTTTCCTCAAAAGTTATCTGAAAAGTCAAATACAAGGTCGTTTCAAAATTACTTGTTTTTAATGGACACCAAAAAATATTTTATTAAAAACTTTCTTTTAAACTCGGCTTGAAAAGTATTAAAGCAATTTGAATATGTATAAACAATAATTTCATAAGTTTGATTGACATATGAGCAACAAGGAAACTAGCTACTTGAATATTCACCGTAAAATTTAAATTTTTTTTGAGGAAATTCAGTTAAACAAAACAACATGAAAAGTTTTTAAAATTTTTAGGCGTTTAGAAGAACAGTTTAAAAACTTTTAAGTACTAGTAACATAGCCATACTTCAACAAAACATTCATGCGAAAATTTGATCGACCAATGTTGCCGCGATTTTTATTACGTAACATAAGCTAATTATTACAATATTATCATTACAATCATTAAGAATAATCTTCACTCTTGTTATTTTACTTACTCGCCGGTCGGGCACACGAATGTGGTGGAGCAATTACATTCATCACTGGCTTGATAGTCACCACAGTCGTTTCTTCCATCGCAAACTTGAACCTTGGGAAGCTTCCGTTTATTTGAGGGACAAGTAAAGACTTCGCAAGTCTTAATTTCATCACTACGGTCTGAACAGTCGAACTTCCCATCACAGACCAGAATGCTTGGAACACATCTACAGCAAAAAAAACTACGGTAATTGGCGTACGGGATTCATTTTAACTTTTGCCGTTTCATCAAATAGCAAATGAATGGCGTTTAAAAACTGCATATGATGTCATACACGCAATAAATCTTGACACTTGCAGCCACAATATCCCTATCCAGCACACACACATGACTAAAACAAAGCACCAACAACGCACCATTAATCTGCAGAACCTTTCCAAAAAATTTTTATCTTAAGCGGGACCTAGGTTGGTTTTGTTAGAAGGATAAGGAAAAGCTTTTCAAAATTAACTTTAGAGAAGGGTAAACAACAACAACGTGATGGTATTTCTGTGCCTTCTATTTACTGAGCATCAAAAATATCAACTTATATGATAACGCTTGAGCTTGTGCAATGGCAACCATCATGCATTACATGCGGTTTACGACGTAGGGGTTTACTAAAGTGACAAATATTAATGCAAGCCTTGCTTTTACAGAACTGGAGCGAGTATGAAAACGTAAATTTACAAATGGACCAAAAAATTTTAAAAAATAGTTACTTTTCAATTCAACTCAATCAAATAATCGAACCAATATATATCAGTTATATAACAAAAAAATTTTAACTAATAAAAAAATTTTCAAGATTTTTTTACATTAATATTGCCTTTATCTTTCGTCTTTTGATTTTTATAAAAGAGAAAAATTCTATCAAACATACTTCGAATTAGCATCACAACGAAACGTTCCAGGACAGTCACATTCATCTTCACCACGACGACAATCAGTGATGTTATCGCATTTCTTTGATAACGGAATGCAAGACAGCCCATTTTGAGTCTCGCAAAAGAAAACTGTGGTAGATGGACAGTTCCTCTGGTAAAAAAATTACTTTAAAGAACAAAAAAAATAAACCTTTTTAAACTAAAGAGAGTGGGATTGCAACCGATATATGCATAAACAAATACAAAATAGAAATTTTTAGTATTCTACCAAAACTGAAAACAAAACTTTTCAAAAAAATACTTGCTTCGTTGTTTATCTGTTTTGTTCAGCCAGTTTTATGATCATGTAATTATAATGTTTATTTTTTTTTTAATACTTATAATAGTTTAACCGTTTATCCTGAAAACAAGATTAAAATGTACAATTTTTGTCAACATTGTGGTCTTTAAGTTACTATTTCACTTTAAGAAGCAATAATGAATAAATTTTAGAGCAATAATTGTATTGATACTGTAATGAGTTTCTTGAATAAACCTAAATAACATACAAATACTTAATAAAAGCTAAATAATGATAAAAACCAGCAAAATTCAGCCGTTTTGGTCAATTTAATGCACCGACGTTTAAAAAATTTTTGATTCAGATTTATTATTAGAAATTGACAAACATTTTACAGAACTTTCTTATCAACAAATAAGGAAAACAAATCATGGTGCATTGTGGGTCAATCTTCAAGATTACCTCATCCGAGCACCCTCTGCAATCTTCTTTTCCGTCGCACTTGGCATCTTGTGGAATGCAGGAAGAATTATCATTTTGGTTATTGTAATCAGAGCCGCCACGGTAGTCATCATAAGATACTCCGTACTAAATAGTACCGTTTTTAATACAGTAAATTCCCATATACGTATATACAATATACTTGTTAGATTTAGTTTGTTAGTCGAAACAACAGTTGTTTATGACTAATGCGATTTCAGAGAAATCCAAAAATTTGGAAGGATGAAGATATTTTTGATTGCCCACATTTATAAATATCCCATTCTATTAAATATGTCATTACGAATTTAATAAACTGTTTTCAAAAACAAAATTTTTGATCCAGAGCATTGACAGACACAGATTTATTTTCTTTTTAAAAATATCGCATCTCAAATAAAAACTTGCAAAAACTAATTCTTTTTCAATATGTGAAGGATGAATTACTTTCTTTACAGTACCAAAAGTTAAAACGTACGAGATTAAAAGCAAAAACTCAGAAAAAATATTTAAATCAAATAAGTTAGTAAAATCAATTTAATTTTCAATTTTTCTCGATTAAAATATTTAGCGCGGTTTGACGTCGTTATGACGTCATTAACACTTGTCAATGTTTATCATTTAAAAGCTCGTGTAGGGTTATACCTACTTCATATGATTCATAGTTGTTTTCATTGTTGCTTGTTCCTGTTTTTGTTTCACTTTCACAAGCAACTAGTGTTTCTGGACAAGTAGCTGCAAAATTAATAAATTACAATTTAAAAATGATTTTAGGTTTTGTACTCAAATTAATTGTTAAGATTTTTGTCGTCTAAACAAAAGGTCGGTAAGCTTTTTTTGAAAAGGACCAAACAACGAACAGCATTAACAATTGTATGCCAGACTTTGCAACTTCATAATCCCATATACGAACATTCAACCTAAGAACACCCAAAAAGGCGCTTATTCTACATTTACAAAAGTTCTTTCTAGAAAATAGACAGAAAGCAAAAAGGATTGTAGGTAGATATATGACTCCTGATTTCTTCTTTTTGTAATATTAGCCTATTTGCAGCTACGTTTGGCAAACAGAAAAGTTCACTACTTCGGCCGAATCTCAATCGGGCCGGGAATAGTTTGATGAGGCCCTAGTTTAAACAGAATTTTCCATTTGCCATTTTTCACTTCACTCATTGAAAACGAAGCGCTGAGTTCATGATAAAGATTAAAACTGAATCAAAAAGTGACATCATTAAGTAAAAAACTTCGACAGTTAAAAAAGTTGACTTGATTGGCACATGATTAATGTTAAAGTAAATCATTTGTCAAATTAACTCAAATGAAAACTCATGCATTACTATCAAATAGTGTCAAGACGCGAAATGCCAAGAAATCGTAAGGCCAGAATTCAAGTTGAAATAATAGGTTAAAGAAACACGTAAATATCGGCACAAAGTTTTCACCCTCAAAAGCCATTTTAATTATAATGTCAATTAGTTGACTCAACTTTTCTCAAAATACCGCGTCATCGCGCCAATAAATTTCTTTCCCAAAATATAGTTGAGTCTGAGTATTTTTTAAAAGAATGCGTTAAGTGAGAAAAAAGCAAAATCGCTTTTAATTACAAGCACTTTAATTAATAATGAACCAACGATTTGTTGCGAAACTGACTTTCACCAATTTTAAAGTTGAAATTTTTTCAAGGACATTTTTCCCCGCATCAGTACTAGTTCAAACCAACAATTAATAGAAGCAATTATGTATATTAATAAATAAAATTAACACTTGCTTTAAAAGCATTTTTCAACACATTAAACTTCCGACCCATTTTGCAACTGCAAAAACCAACAGAATTCAAAATTCACATGAATTAGCCAAAGAAGAAAAAGCAGTCAAGCGTGCAAATGTAACAGTTTTAAAGCAATTTTAAATTCCAAACCAACAAACAAAATGACCAAAAACGGTTTCATCACAACACTTCAATCGTATTAATAGATTTTGTGGCAAAATACAGATTCAATATTTACAGCGATTTCATGTATAAATGAAAAATTGCCGTAACTAAAATAAAAAATACAATAAAATTTTTTTGGGGAGTGTACGATAAAATTTTATTAATACGCTCGTATTTTAACTGATGTTTTGGCTTCACTTGAGCTGTGTTGTAAACTTGTTAAAATTTATTAAAAAGAATTTGGATGTTGACAAAAAAATTGGCATAGTCACTTACAAATTATAATTTTTACATGTGGCAAAGTATCACACGAGAGGCAAGATTAACAATCAACTAACGAGAAAACCAATAAAACGGTGTAAACAAAGCTTGAAACCGTTAAAATTTGAAAAAAAAATAGGCAAATCACAAAACTTATCATCAACTTATCAAACTGAACAAACAACTTAACAAACAATAGGGCTACACACATTTGAGAAAAGCTTTTCTTAATTCTTTGGACCACATTTTCTAATTTTTTACCAAATACTTGCGACGAGCTAGTTTTTTTTTTTTGATAAGATTATACAAAAAGCATTCGGTTTTAAAGGAGCCTGAGAAAGCAACTTGAAATGGATTAGATAAACAAATAGCGTTTCAATAACGAACTCTCGAAGGAAGCCAACCATGCGTCGATTCATTTCTAATTGTAGCAGATTATTTCAGTCCAATCAATACTTAAGCCTGGTCTATGGCCTACCTGGCGTAGAAGTTGGATGAACGTTTGTTTGTTTATTAAATTTGAAGGAGGAGCAGAATATATTTAATGAACAAAAATGGTCGAGCGTAAACATTACGGTTTTAGGGTGAAGCCAGCTGACAAATTAATATTAACGATTTTTGTCTACTATAAAGCAAATAAAGCATTATATTGAACGAGACGGCAAATTACTTAATAGCGGTTTTGCTGGTGAATAATCCTCATTATTGTTTTCAACCAAATAAGTGAAAAACTTTTTAACATCGTTTACGAACAAAAAGATGAAAAACAAGTTTTTCTACGCATTATGTTTTCATACAAAAATTATACAGAATCGTCATTAACGATTTTTACAAAACCATGCTTTGATATAAACTGAAAAATATAAAACTAGCGATCACCTATCTGATTCGAGATTTTAATAAAAGCTTTTAAGTTATTGGTGAAATGAAATAACAAGTAAGACTTAAAATCTTAACAAGATTTCCGTTTACAATTTTTTTAAAACACAAATTTTGTTTAAATTTACAAGCGAAAACTGCACGTCAAATCATATGTCTTCGCTTAAGCCGGATGTCAAGCTTTACTGATAAAACAGATGTCAGAAAAAAGTGGTTTTAGGTACTTTCTTTGATTTATCACTACAATGTGACAATGACATAATTATAAACAAGGCCTCTTCAATGACTAACACTTGCTTTATCTACCAGCTTACTTTCTAAAACATTACTCAGGAAAAATCAAAGAGAAATAGACATGTATTAAGCATTAGTAATGTCTACACACCATTTGGAGTGCTTTTTAAAATTTTTTAAAAGTTGTAGAAAAAACAGAAATTATTGACGAACTCGAAAATTTTAGAAATATTTAACAAACTTGAGATTTGTTTTGTTTTTTGCATTTTATAGCGGTACAGCAGTAGTTTATATCGCTGTATTAGGACCGCAACGAAAAATGAGTGACGTAATGCTTAAGGCGCTTATCTAACACACACATGGGGAGAGTAAGAGTTGAAATGACTCGATGTTGATAATAAGAACGATCTTCCGACTATACGGCGACGTTGGTGCTTTGATTAGGTTGGCAAGGTTAACATAAGGCAAATAGGATCGGTAAGAAGTATTGATTTAACCAAAACCTTTTTATTTTTGTTATCTTTTTTTAATTCGTATTTTCGCGATCAGTTCAATTGGAAAAAAATTCTTAAAAATCAAATAAAAAAGAAAATACTTGGTATTTTTTAATGTCTTTTCAATTTATTGCTTTTTGGTGGTCGTTTCTTCTCATTTTTCAAACAAAAAAAAAAAAAAAGAAAATTATATCAGTTTTTTGTTTTCTTTTTAAATCAATTTATAAAAATTCACAATAATAAAAAAATCGGAAGGTAAAACATTTAATATTAGCTGAATCCAATAAACTCAAAACATTGCCGGAAAAAGTCTTCAATTTGTGTTTCATTACCTTTCAAAGCTGATAGTTAAAATTGATATGAAAACAATAATCGCATTCCACTCTTTTATTACATCAAGGTTTTCCAAACTGTGGAACGAGGGCCATTAATGGCCCTTTTCACTTATTAATCCGGCCGGCCAAACCGTTTATCTTAATTATTACGTCATTTGATACCATTTTTTTTAAACTGAATTTTAAAGAATTTATTAAAATTAAATGCGTTGTTAGTGCCATTTCGGCCCGTCTGTCAAAATTTAGAAAAAAATTAGCCCGCATCATGAAACGTTTGCCCAACCTTGTATTACACCGAAACCTTTCATGAGTTTGGGGTACCGTTTCGGCAACAATGCGCTTAAAACAGCATATGCAATTCAACAGGGACTAGTCCCAGTGGTCAGATGGCCAACAAATTGAAGCTGGACCTTTTTCTACACAAATCCAAAATGTTAACCACTCGCCAAATGAACGCTTTCGGAAACTAACTGCTAACAATTATTTAATAGACCAATTTACCATAAAATCAAATTCCAACTGATTTAGCGAACACAAAAACATTTATAGTTTCTATGATAAAGTTTCTTGAGACTCAGTGATACAATCGACCAGAATACTTTAGTTATGCAAGTAGCCACTTTATTGATGCAGCCAGCCACTTGATTCAAATCAATGTAGCTTTCTGTCTGCCTTTTTCAAAGTAGGAATATCCGCAGTACAATCGCACAGCGTGTTTTTCAAAATGACACAGATTTCAAGAAAGCAAGTCAACAGCATTTGAAGTACTCATTTTAGCTTGCTTTTACAGCTAAACTTGAATTTCTTGAAAAGCATACTAATCACATAATAATGAATCGTACCAACAATCTTTAATCGTTATCAGCATTATGCAAACGAATTACTATTTTTTTAAACTCTCATTTCAAAACTGACTTCAAAACACGTTTTCAACAGTTAATTTTAGGTGGCAGTGATATGAATCTAAACCCTTTTGTATTTGCTTTCTGTATTTGCTTTCATCGTATAACTGCGGCTTTTGTAAAATCAGCAGGTCATACGGAGACATTTGAGCAGAACACCGTTAAAAAACAGAAATCAGCATTTGCTTCACACAAAAAATTGTTTGCAGTTCCGCCGAATCATTTTACAATTCATTATTAACTTCTCGGCACATTTATAATCTTACTTAAAATGGTATCCTGTAAAGGAATTTTTCGTGTATGTTTTTAAACATAATTACATCAGAGATTGTGCTTTCAAAAGGTATGTTTTTTGTAAACATAAAAAATTCTAGATAATAAAAACAAATATAAGTTGAACTACAAAGTAACCAAAAAATATACAAATGTATATATATAATATATTCAATTGATATACTAAATATTATCGCCAAAATTTAAATCAGAATATTTAAATTTCAGCAATTTTACACCCTATCCTTTGACTTAAAGGATTGCTAAAATTGAATAAAAGAGTTTAAATAATCTAGTTTAATTTTTGGGATACCGAATATTTAGATAGAAATAAAAGAAGTAATAGGCCATTTTAATTTAATAACACATCAATAAAGTTGTATATTTAAAAGCGGTGTTAAAAAACGGTACAAAAAATATTTTTACTGCATAAGCATGTAAATCAAGATAACTCAGTCTTATCAACTTACGTTGGGCATGTGCTTTCAAAAAAAGATGTGACAATAGCCAAACATAAAAAATGAAAGTTAGCCATGATGGAAAACTTTGCTTCATTTTTCCAATTAAAAAAATCATAAGCAAACTACACTAGACACTCTTATTATAATTCTTCACTCTTAAATAGAGCAGTAATTATTATACTTATGATGGTAGTCAAGTAAAATAAAAAAGTTTACCTTTACAATCACAAAATTGATTAACCTAAATACAAACCATGAACTTTAGTTTTAATCCTTCAGGTAAATGACACAATATATTAATTATTCTTACTCGTCAAATCAAAATAAACTAGCAACTTATAAATTCACATAAAAGAAATAATACTAACTAATAGAATATGCTTTTATAATTCAACGAAATAAAAACCGTGAGAAAAACTATGCTCGCAATAGCTTTGCCTTTTCTATTTGAAACAGCAAACTAAAAAAATGTACGTATGCTGAGAACATTTAAAAGTGTAACTAAAAGTTAAACGTTTGAAAATAACTTTGTTTAAAAAAATTGTTTTTTGTTTATTTGAAGGAAATCAAATAACGAAATTGGAATTAAAATTTACGTCGCCAAAACCCAGTATGTTTTTTAACTAATATCCCATAAAAAATTAGAATAATGCTATAAGCAAGTTTTCCAGATCAACTACTACTAGTATATCTAAAGTGGCAGAAACGTTTTGAACAAAGAAACAGCCCAACAATATAAATTGTTTGACGAAACGACTAATAAGAAACATGTCTCATTGTTTGAGATTAAACCTATTGGAATTAAAGCTAGACTAGATTTTGAAGCTATGAAGCAAGCTAAAGTACGTCTAATGTTATTTAATCAACTTGCGTAAAATTGAAAAACATCAAGGCATAAAAGTTTCTTTTTTCTATAATCACATGAACTATATTAAAATTCTGCTTAGTAGAATCTAATAATCAGCTTTTCTTTTTTCTAAAAAATTTCTTTTTTTCGCTTTTCAACAAACCAACATAATAGTAATCTGTATGCGTTTTTACAAAAAACGATTTCTCAAATAATCACGTAAAGAATTCCACAAACGATTTTCTACAGACAAGACGAAATTTGAACAGCTTAGCTGACGAGGGCGCGCTCATAATAACATAAGAAGGACGATCCAGTCAGCCAATGTTTATATTGACTAGCACGTCACGCTTAATCGCTTCTCAATGAACCGTTAAATCGATACAAAGATGTTTGTCGAAAACGTGCAAGATAGCTTGGGTTTGCAGTTTTTTATATTTGAAGATATATTATCTTGTTATTTGGTCCAAGCATTTTCTTTACCAAAGGAATAAAGTGTGTAACAAAGTATAACAAAAATTACAAATAAACTGATAACTAAAATTTTCTAAAACCACCTTTTTAGTGATATGAATTTCTGTGAATCATTTAAAATAGCATAAAAATTCAAAAGAGACAATACTCTTGAGTTGCTCAAAAAGCAACTTCAATAGTTTTTGTAATCAGGTCTTCAATTTTATTTTTAACGACAACATTTTTTTTGTTTTAAATTGATCAATTTTTGAAAACAATCGTATGAACAACTTATTCGCCTTTACTTCTAAGTGCAAAAAATATAAAGTGCAGGCAATATTAATAAATTAAAGCGTTACAACTGAAAAACTTAAACTAATATTTTTGAAATTTTGCTTTTTATTTTTGAAATCTTACTTTTTATTTTTGAAATTTTTATTTTTATTTTTGAAATCTTACTTTTTATTTTTGAAATCATGTTTTTTATTTTTGAAATCTTGTTTTTTATTTTTGATATTTTGCTTTTTGTTTATGAAAAACCCTGTAGGAAAAGGAACCTTGGAGGAAATTGCCGGCTTGAGGTAAAACGCTGTCAATTTATTACAATCGTAAAAAGTGCTATCGCTAGGGGCCGCTCTAGTTTATCAAGTTAAAAATTTTTCATGGCTTTGTTACGTCATCAAACTTACACAACGTTAGTTTTGATTACTCAGGAGTCTTTATTGGAATTTTAATAGGTCAAAATTTGATAAAATTTTACGTCATCAAATTTTACAAACAAAATCTCATTTTTTGCATATTTTTGCATATTTTTGCAATTTTTCTAGCAACTATAAGCATTTGATATTTGGCTTTTGATATTTCGTTTCTGCAATTTAAAGCAGGTATTCGAAAACTTGTGGACTACGAATCCTTAGCAATAATCTTTTCGTCCTCTTCCCTTTTATAATTTCTATATAAGTTTTACATGGTTTATAATATTGCACAAACATTTGAGCTCTTTTGGAAACTTTTGCGCATCCTATTTTTGCGCGCTCAATTTTCAATTTAAGAATCCTTGAAATGTCTGTATGATAAAAACGTTTACCAATTCCACGTTTCCTAAAAATTAAGTTCCATTCTAAGTGAAAAAAGTGTTTTTAAATTCTTGTTTGTTGTAAACAAGTCGGCCACATGACCGAGTGCTTAAGAGCGCCGTATTAATGGTGCACGCAATCCATACGGTCACGGTTCAAAACCTACTCGCGTTACTATATTTCTAAAGATTAAACTAAGAAAAATATTAATAATAGAGTTTTAGTCGGACAGCAGTTTTTTTTGATTCTCTGAAAGCAGGTCGAGGTAATGGCTTTGACAATTTCCTGCAAGTCAGGAAAATAAAAAGCTTATTTGATCAGTGCTTCTGAACTCCTGGTTCGCGAACAAAAATCGGATCGATGTTCAATTTGATTGGATTGCCGACGACTGCTGCTGTGTAAAGGTTAAATCACTATTTTTCAGTAATAAAATTTAAGAATTCCGAGATAGATTCAAAGTAAAAACTTTTTTTTGAGATTATCACAATTTGGGGACGAATATAGAGATTTCTATGCTAGTAATAAAGTCTGTAAAAAAGATTAGGTCGCCAAAGTTTTCTTGTCTATTTTCGGCGAAGATTTGGGTTGCCACAAAAAAAGTTGAGCACTGCTAAAGATGAAAATGACGTTAAAAAAGCATTTACCTCAAATTTACTATTCCTGATCAATGAAATTATTTTTTTCAATACACGTTCAAGTTTTTATACCAAGTACTGTTACGCAGAAGAATCCATTCAATAATTATTTTTTTTTATTTTTATTTTTTTATCGTGTATCGTTTACGTATCAAGATATACGTAGATTTTTCATCTTGCTGTCGACAAAAAAACAATTATTCTTTTTAAAACTGATGTAAATTAGCGATTTTGCAACTATTTAAAGAAAGTTTATCCATAAAAGCTTCTATAACTCTCGAAAATTGTTGGTTAAAATAAGGTCAATATTTAACAAAAATTATGTATAAAAAATTTTTTTAGATTAAAATAAGCAATAGGTATTAAATTATGAATAAAGATAATGTTATATGCCCTGAAAGAAGTATCACCAATTCAGTAAATAAAATTTCAATGAAGAATGATGTTTCAATATTTAATCGAAATAGTATAAGCAATATTAGTATAAGTATAAACAATATTTTCAACCAGGACAACAATTAGTTTTGCTGGTTTTCATCAGTACTTAGCAAAAAAACAATAAAGGGTAAGTACAATAACAAACCCAATAAATTACGCGAGGCTGTTAGTAATTTCGAAGACGATAAAAATAGATAAATGTTACGTCACAAAAACGTTGGTTGAACTAAATCAAATAGAATTTAAATTTAATTTAAAGTTTCACCAATTTAATTTTCATTTTTTGTATAAGGCTTGTGACTACTATTACAATTTATATAAGCTTGAAAGATCTGATCAGTTTTTGACTTTTAAGTTTCCGCTAATACAAAAAGCTAATTTACTTGCCTGAGAGACAGCTTTTTACATTTTTTTGATGACAGCTTGCATTTTTTATTTAAGGCATTCCTGAAAGAATTCCAATTAATTGTTAAAAATAAATAAATTTCGATTAAATTTACCGAGGAAAAGTAAATCCAAATCAAATATTAGTTTCAACGCAAATGGACGGACGATCAGTGTTTCTAGTCTACTGTAAACCTTAGATCTGCTCCAGGAATAACTGTTTTTGTAAGCGTTAATTAATTTACCAGTTCGTCAGTGTTTTTCTAATTACTCCCCTAAAAATTGCTTTAAAAACAAACTAACTTTTACGCTTTTTTCAAAAGTTGTTGTTATCATTCATTGATTACCTAACAAAGCAGCTTTCATGTCTTGATTAAGTCATACAATTAAAATTCTGGTTTCACAGGTTGAACAAATAAACTGATTTAATCAGTTTAATGCTAACACTAAATTAAACTAAAAATCCGAACTCATCTGCAATTTTGTTGAAAAAGTTGTTGTAGTATGCCATAGTTTGAAGTATTAAAAAGTTTATATTACTGACAAAAAATTATTCATTTATCTCAAGTGAAAAGACGGAACACTCGGCCTGATAAATCATTCAATGATACGTAAACGTCCGAAAAAATTTCATAACTGGGTCACAATACTAAATCAAAATAACATCTACCGGTATTTTACAAACACGCTTTTTAATTTGTTGTTGATCAATTTTCATTGAATCCCGTTGAGTTCACCAGCTAGTTTGCGATCAGTTGCACCAGTACAAAATATCGTCATGTTTTTGGTATGTGAAAATTTAACGTGATGATATCTTTTAAATTTAATTGGAGAAAATTGCCGAAATATTACTTGTTAAAATAACAAACAATAAGTTCTCATTGCATTGCATTTCTAACAAAGACTGGACTAAGCAAAGATTTGTTGTAAAAAAAAACTTTTGCAGTCCCTCGAGATATTTTCAATCGATGTTACCGGCAATGGCGATAAGACTTTCCATTCTCGTTCAAAATAACTTTAGAAAAAAAAAAGAATAAACCTTTCTTAATTGACCAAAAGCTTTTATCAAAAACATTAGCATTTCAAAAATAACAAAGACTATTTTTATAGTAGATCAGTGAACCCCATAGTTTTATTCTGATCAAACCTTCTAGTTTTCACCACACACGTAAAAATGTCGTGAAGATAGTTCATTCGATTTGACTTGACAAGGTATTGAACCCAGACCTTCGGTGTGACGTAACAGAGTCAGGAATGTTATCTCGAAACTTACTGAACTTAAAGTTTAAACTAGGAAAATTTGAATCTCAATCGGCTCTGCTGAACAGCGACAATTAGTGGATACCGTCAACTGTGAATTTATAAATGAACTCGTCGTCGTCGTCGTCGTCGTTTGAAGGGTATCCACTCCAGGTCAGACAAAAACAGGACTGGGGCCAAGGGTTTATCCTTACTACTCCAGACTGCTGCACTGTCTGAATCATAGGTGAACTTATTATGTAAAACAACTCGGAATTCTCGAACTGGATTGTTTTAATGTTGCCAGCTTGATTCGGAAGATTTTAGAATATTTTAAGACGGATTATGGCCTAGTTGAGTAAAAAAAAGCTTGTGGTTTTCCTGGTAAAGTATAAAAGAATAAATTAGATTTTCTTATCATAATTGTTCAGTACAAATATTGTAATATTAATAATTTATATAACGCCTTTACCGAAAGGAATCTGCTAAACTGCGTAATCACAGATACGTAGAAGTATTAAAGCAAAACCATAAAAGCAAATTGCTAACTACAAAAAGAATTACACATTACAAGGCGATTCAAGATAAATATTTCCTTACAAAATATTTGAACTAATTAGTACCTTCAGCTTATTTGACACGGGCAGTTTGACTAATCCTTGATTTAGCGTCTGCTACACAAAATGTTTAGTTTCTAAAACGGAGATAAAATTCTAGTTTCCAGTGTTGAGTTGGAAGATATGAAAATTAAGGTTTCAAATTTATAATGGTGCAAAACTATAAACCTTTTATAGATTTGTACGGTGGTTTCTTAAACTGTGGGGTATAGCGAGTTTGTAATTGAGCCACAAAGAGATGAATGAAGATTGTGTTAAATATTGTATTTGTTATATCAAAAGAAGTAATTTTTACTTGTATTATGATGTGTATTACGGTTTCGTGACTACCTCGCTATAATTGACGTGTATCTATATAAATATAGCCCATGGTTTTCAAAGTGGGATACCCAGTTTCTTAAGGGTCTGCTAAGCAAGTTTTAGAGACCTCTATGCGCTTTCAAGTTTTCAGCGTCATATGTATAGCAAAGTAAGCCATGTCACACGTAGGTTAATATCTGTGGATCCCGTGGTAGAGATCGCACTAGATTGTTCTGCTTGATTGCAACTTACAAGCGCTAATTAAGCTAAGTCAGTGGTTGTTAATCTTTTTTATTTCAATGACCCCTTTAACCGATAATCAAAGCAAATTCCCTCCCCTACACTAGAAATTTAATTCGTAATTAGTATGTTTATATCAGTACGCAAAGAAGAAAATTCTTTTTTTGACATTCATGTTGTGTGAAAATTTTAATGATTACATTAAAATTATCTCCCGCAATCCTGATTAAAAAATGCTGAAATTAAAAAAACTTTTGTGAAGATTATCTCTGACATTTGTACCGTCTCGCTCACAAGCCTTCCCTCACCAGTCGTCTCACTCACACAAAAGCCATCACTCAAATGTTAAAGCACAAGCAGCTGACTAAAACAATTATGTCATCACAACCACACAAAAAAAGCTCAAGAATAACAAAAAAATAGTTCACATTAAGCGTTCTCAACCAGGGTCTAAGTGGACTCCTAGGGTCCAATTCTTTTTTTCAAAATTCAATAGGAAAAAACATTTAATTGGAATCCATGACAATAATTTGGTGGTCCATAGGACAATTTTTGATTTGGCCGAAAGATTTTTGATTTTATCTCACTGAGGACTAAAATTCTTACCTTAAATTTACTTAAAAACAAAAAACAGGTCAACTCTAGAGCCTTTTTTTTATTCAGAATTACATTGATGATTTCTTTTTGTTTCTTACGTTGTTGATTCAGAACTATACAGAAAAAAGGGCAGAAAAGTTTCAAGAATGACGCTATGGGGTTGCAGCCCTGGAATTTTTAGAATGCCTAGTACAAAGAGCAGAAACAAAATATTCAAAAAATTTACACTTAGTCAAAAAATTGCCAAAATAAACAAAAAATGAGATTTTGTGAGTAAAATTTAATGAGTTAAAATTTTGACAAATCATAACTTTAATCAAAAATTTTGACCTACAAGACTCCTGAGCAACCGAATCTAGCGTTGGGTGAGTTTCATGATAAAATAAAGCCCTGGGAAAAATTGGATTTATTGACTTTAGCGAGCTCAAATCATCATTTAGATTTGTTACATAGCCTGCCGTAAATGCCGGTTTGATTTAAATGATGACCGTTACTTTTTTTTTTTGTTCTTCATTTTAATTTAAGGCTTCACATGTAGATCAAGCTATATTAACTTGATGTTGCGTCGGCTCTTAATTATTGATATTTGTAGTGGAAAGAAGCAATGCTACTTACGTTTTATTACCAGCTTATGCATCCGGCGACATATCTATATAAGTCCCACCAACGATGGATCGCCGCCTGTGGTGGTGGTGGTGGTGGTGGGTGGGCCCTGTGTTCTAGTTTACTGGAATCGGAATGGTTATCAACTTCCCCAATCAATTCAATGTCAGGGGTATTTTGCCGAGCATGATTCTTGCTTCACCTTCGGGTATGTCCAGGCGTTGGCATCTTGCTCAACCAATCGAGGAAGGTGTTTGTGTCTGGCTATTTTCAGGTGTTATAGTGATGTCGGGCATGCAGTAATGTACCAAGAATGATTTTTTGTATTCTGTTTAGAAGTGCCTGAGCCTCTAAACCCTTGCTGTGTGCCCAGTAAGCACAACAACAACAGCTTAGGAAAATGCAAAGTTTTTTAAATTGCTAATGTTTGGGGTTTTTGGAAGCCCATGCAAAATAATAAAACAAAAGAATTTTTGAACATTTAATGCTGTCTTAATTTCTATAATCTTTTAGCTTTTTTGTGTGTTTTTTTTGTTTTTAATTTTTTTCTGTTCAAGCTCTGTTCTAGTCCGGGTAAAGAAAAAAAGTCTTTAAAAACTCGTGTTTTTTTTTTTTATCTCTATATTTATCCTCCTGATTCGCAAGAAAGTGAGGAAGGCGCTAATACTAGGGTAAGCAATTACCCCGACCTGCTTCCGGAGATGCCAAGATATTGCTGTCCAGTTGAAGTTTAATAAACTATGACTGAAATTTACAACTGCTTGCCTAGACCACCAAGCAGGGGAAAGTGCCGCAAAGTGTCTTTCCAAGAATACTACAGAATGACGCGAGTAGGTTTTGAAGCAAGACCATGTCAATCACGATCCCGGCGCGATTTAGCCACTCGACCTCACTGCCGACCAAACTGTTCCAAATTATTTTTCCTTGTTATTAGAACTATTCCAAACTATCCTTCTACTACAGCACAAATTAAAAAAAGATGACTTAATTCCAGCAAAAACTGAAATTAATTTTTTTATTTCGCACTATATGATATTTTATTTTATCATAATAAATTAAGATAGATTTTTTGCAGCGGATAAACTTGATTTTTGAGAAATTAAATTGTTAAAAATTTTTGTATTTATTTGATATTAAATTGTGATAATTTAGCGGCAAACCTGTTGTTCAGCATTTAGCCCGAAACCGGGATTTTTTAAAGTTTAAGACTTCATTCATGATTTTAATCTTAACCTTATAACTCTTTTGTTGATTTTCAGTCTCTTACAGTAATTTTCAAGCTTTCAATCTTGAATTAATTTGTTTTATTGTTACGTAGTGATTGCGTATTTGATTAACCCCCACTTAATTTATTTTATTCTAAATTACGTATTTTGTCTGCAAATTGTTTTTGTAAGTGTTTTATAAAGATTCGTTTTACCGCTTTAATTTAAAGCGCATTGATTTTGAGTTATGTAACTTGTTTACAACCGTGTTTTTATTTTTATTGTGATGTCATAAAGTGCTTTGTCCGCTACACACGAGCGAGCCTGGATGCATTCTCACAGTACTCTAGGTTTCATCTATACATCGTCCACTGAAAAGTGAGAATGACAAGTCCAGCAAGGTTGTTAAATAAATTCCGCGCAGCTAGCATGAACAAGCGTATAGATCAGAGGTTCTCAGTCACCCCAAAGGGGCCACGAGAAGAAACCTCATTTTGGACTTTAATTTACTTTTGGGACGAAATTGACAAAATTAGTGACGGTTTCAAAGGGATGGCCTTTTTTTTTGTTTTGTCTTTGTTTAAATTTCGGGAGAAAGTTGAAGGAATCAAAGACAGTTTAAAAGTTATGACCTTTTTTTGGTCTTCAAATGAATTTTGAAAAAAATTTAAAAAATCAGGGACAATTGCAAAGCGAAACTTTTTTTTTAGGTCTCCACTTAACCTTTAGGACAATATTATTACCAGGGAGCCACGGGTGTTTAAAAGTCTTTGAAAGTGTCGTTACTAGTTGGCGAAGCTCAGCTGATTGGATGCCTGAAAATATGGGTAAGTGGTCCGTTGGAGCGAAACGCAGGCATCCAGTGACTTTGCTCAAGGCGCCATTTAAAATACTGTCTATAAAGCAAATGTAAGCGTTGTGACACCATACTGGTGCGCAGTACTCAGCTGTTGAATAGATCAGAGATAGGGCACCTATGCGCAATGTTTTGATCCCAGCACCCCATCTTGACCCTACCAATCGCCTCAGCAGTGTGACGCACGAAGATAGTTTTTTGCGCCATACCATTAGATGGTGACGGAAAGTGAGCAATCTGTCCAGTTTTACCCCAAGATAAGTAAGGGTTAAAAAAAAAGTCTATTGTTGTTGTAGATTTTTATCTCACATTTGGCCTCTCAGTTATTTAAACGAAAGGCTGCCGTTACCGTCTTAGTGTGACTGAGCTTGCATCTCCAAGTCTGCAGATACGATGAAAGTGTAGTCATGTCTTGACTTAAAGTCCCCTCCAGGTCCTTCCAGTTTTCGGAAGAGTGCAGCAATGCTAGATCGTCTGCATATGCAAACTTTCTGGAAATCGTGGAGAGCAGGTTGTACATAGAGATGTTGAAAAAAAGGAAAGCCAAGACCGATCCCTGAAAAATGTTGTTTTTTAGACGGCGTTGTCTATTTTGTTTTGTTTCACCGGTAGAAAGGGTGAAACTTCGGTTTCCGACGAGCTGCATGAGTTATTGACCATGTGTGTATCCGGCAGAACCTCAGCAGCTTGCAGGTAAGGCAGAAGTTGTTAAGTGTTTATTGCAGTTGTTGACGCAGTGAATTGCTTCGAAGTTTGGTGGAGCTTGAGAGACAAATTTAAGGGAATTGATTAAGTTTTTCCGATTTTGTCAATATACTCTTTATCTTTTGAAACCGTATTTTTTTATGTCCGTAAAGAAAAGTTTTTTTGAGCGAATCCATTTGTATTTCGCGAGAACTAGCTGTTTTAAAAACTTCAGTCTCGCCGCAAACTATTTCTACTGAAGAGTCGACGTAAATAAAAATAAACACAGCTTTACTTCAGCGTAGGTATTTGGGTTGCCTAGTTCAATTAAACCTTCTGGAATTTCGAGTAATTTTTTAACAAAAAGCAACATGGAAAACAATGCCTGTAAGAGCTAAAAACATTTTAATACTTAGCAGATCGATCTCATCATCCGACTAATGTACCCACTTATTTGAAACGAAATAGTTAATCGTTTATTAAATGTGCTTTTTAAAGCACTGTTTAAAATTATTAAAGTAATATTTATTGAATGTGCGTAAATTAAAACAGAAATCGAACTTAATTTAAAAATTATTAATATGCAGATAACTGAACAGTTATTTCAATTTATTAAAAGAATTACGTATGCCATCAGAAAAAAATCCCATTTTTATATAGAACTTATTTATTTATTGGTTTGCTGTAAATATTGCACTACCTTCAAAATTTAATCAAACAGAATATTTAATATATTCAAAATATACCAATCCTTCAATCTCAGATGTGATCACTTGTCCTTCTGATCACGAATTGGTTACTTGACAAACTTCTTCTTTACATGGCCCTTGCTCGACCTGGTTACTGCTTTTTGTTGTTAGTGGACTCCCCATCAGCATGCAACATGACTCCTAATGAGGAATTTAATGTATAGCGGCTTTATTCAGAGCAAAACACAAGTCATTCAGGTAAACTGAGCAACGAGCTTGTGTGTTTTGCGTTGAACCGAGTAGCAATAACCTGGACTAGACTGACTTAAAGGAAGGCCAAATTCAAAAACAAATAAGTATAATTCAAGAAATATAGCGCCATCAAACAGTTTTTATTCAATGAAAAAACAACAAAACGTTGACACTTGAAACAAGAATTATAGCGTTATCGAACGGTTTTCATTAAATGAATAAACAACAAGACGACACAACAAAACTGAGAAAAACAACATTTTGCAGTTGCGCTGGTGGAACATTGTTTTCATTGTAAAAACAACATTCTTATTCTTGCCGGCAGACTTATAAAAGTAGTTTTAATTAAAGACCACCAGTGACTTTACACTCAATAAAAAGCAAGATCAAGACTAGAAAAATGTTCATCTGTGGTCAAAGAAAGAACGCCGCCTTGATGCCTTTCTTCACAAACGAAAATTTTTATTGTTTTCACCTAGGTTGCTGAATAAAATCGGTTTTTGTTTGTTTAAATACTATATTCCACAATCGTCATTAGTAATTCCTTATATGGCCCTTTTCGAAAGAAGATTGCGATAAAAGTTAAAATTTTATTAGGTTAAATTTTAGGTGTCTTGATTGTAGGCCTATTAAGTAACAAGATTACACAGTATTAATAAATAAACTTAACTGGGTATATGAGAAATAAGAACGGTTTTAAGTTAAAATTCTTTATGATCGGCACAGGATATTTTAAGTCCCGTACCCAACCACACCCGACTCTATCCGACTGCCTCGAACATTCCCGACTGTTCCCCATCGTATCCAACCTTACCCGATCGCACCTGCAAGTATTTTTGTTTAATCCTTCAAATGTGCTACAAAAGACAAACATTCCCACTCCATCGACAAAGTGCATAGTCTACCTGCCATATCGTTCTCTATATTCAGTTTCGAGTTTAAACCGGGTTTGGTCTGATTCGGGTTTTGTTTATTCTTTAAACTTTGAAGTATGTTTCATTTTCTGCATTTCTGTTTTAGAGATCGATTTTTAAATAATGGTAAAATGTAAGACTTTTTAATATACAGTAATTAAAAAATTAAGAAAAAAAGTTTATTAATCATTTGGTTTAAAAAATTTTTTCATTGGTTTATTAAAATTAAAATTTAAGAATTTTATGCAAGGTTTTAAATGAAAATACATATTTTGTCTAATAATTTTAAACTATTAATCATAAAACTCTACATAAGAATACCAGTAAGGCTACTCGGAAATATACTGTAGTTATTGCTCTGAAGTGCTAAAGGTCAGAAAATCAAGGCAGAAGTCAGTGCATTGACTCAAGGAATCAGTAAATTAAATTATTGAAAATTTGCTTTTTAAAAAAACAGCATTAGTATTTAAAAATTGACCTTTGCTGTTACTGCTTAGGCCCTAAGCGTAATTTTGTATTATTCTATTAATACATAATTCTGATTCTGAGCGCTATAAATCTGTAAAATCTTTTGATTGCACCATAAACAAAAGCAGGTTCATCTCATAAATAGTTAGTTCAAAATTTACAAAAATATTTTAATAGCTTGTTTCACCATTAACATACCCAATTAAACAGTTGCTTGAATAAACGTTTGCAAAAAACTAAATGAAAAAACTTTTTGTGTACAGCTGTTAGGAGACGGCATGAAGGACTAAAGTAAAATATCTCAAAATTGCTAAACATTTGAATTAGGACAAAAATTGACAGAAAGCGGAGAAATTAGAAGTAAAAATTAATGGAAAGCCGGAAAATTAAACTTGATTTTTTTAAACTCTAGTTAAGATCAGTTCTACATGTAGTTAAGTGTTTATTTATGGGATACAAAATGGGTTTTACAATAGCTTTATAATAAATCATAATTTTGTACTTAAACAAAGAGTACTTCCAAGTAAAATCATCTTAAAAACCTTAATAACAACAAAGCATTCAATAGCTACTTATGAGATTAAAAGCTTTAAAAAGTTTGAAACAATTTTTCAGTGTAAAATTAACTTTTCTACTGTATTTTTCGAATTTACGTTTTCTTTGAACATAAAAAATATTGATTCAAAAGATTAAGAGCAATACTGTACAATAAAACGGTATAAACCTATCTTTTCTCAAGTATTACAAGCTTAACTATAGTACGACAAATTGTAACACTTGTCAAGTAAAATCACAAGTTCCAAACAATCGTAGCAAACGCAAGCACATTTTGTGAACAGAAAACTGCAGCAAATACTTTTGTTTTTACTTTTAAATTGGCAGAAAGTTTTTAAACAACTAAAATAGAATGAAAGAGAGTACCCTCACGATCTGTTTAAAATACTTTATTTTTGGAGACCTTCAAACTCCAAAATTTTTTCAAAACCATTTGATTACTCAAAATTCTTGGTAATTTTTTTTTTGAGAAATTTTTCAACTAACTATCTTCCAAAATGTTTTTTTTTAACTGAAACTATTGTTTCAAGCTGCACCCAAACACACAAATTAATCAACTTTCAATGGCGGATGGTGAGCTGTTTTTAAGGTGCGCGCTTAAACTACAATATATGATATCGTGTCTAATTCAAACTAAAAACAAAAAAATTACGGTAATTTTAGTTTGTTAGAATTATACAATAAAAATAAGTTATTATTTTTTTTAGTTTGACTTGCTTCATTACATAAAAATGTTTTAGTTTTAGTTTATATTACGGTGTTTATTATAATTTTAGTTTTACTACATACCTGTATTTATATATAAATGTTTCAGTATAGGTGCACACCATAGAAACAGCTTACCGTCCGCCACTGTCAAGTTCTTCTGCACTTCATCTTGATCAATTGTTAAATATAGAGAAGTAGTAAAAAGTTAAAAATAACAAAACTAAAAACTTTATAGTGTTGGATCGAATCCAGAAAAGTATTCTAAGATAAGCTTAGATTGCAATTTTGGAAAAAGTCATAAAAAAGAGTCAAATTTTAAGCACTAACTTAAAAAAATTAGTCGTAGTTGCAGGTGCTTTGAGTTTGTAGCAAAGATATATTTGAAATGCACTACGTGCCATAAGGGGTGGACAAATAACAGCTTAAAGTCTATATCGTTCTTAATCTGACCCGCTAAACAATTTCTCTTTATTGCTATATTATTTGAGAGCGTTGCTTTGAACTAAATCACAAAATATATATTGATATTTGATAAAATTGAGTGAGTTGTATGAGCGCTTATCTTGCCGCCAGTAAAAAACTTTAAAAAAGTTTGCCCATCCTGGTCTCAGATTTAAAGATAAGTTAAAAATTAAAAGCAAAAAACAGTGGACTCATTACGTTTTTAAATAAAAAAAGATTGCATTAACCTAGTCTAATAATGCAGATAGTAATCATTCTAAATTTTACATTTAACTCTCAAAGAAAGTTACTTAATTATCCAGAGAAAAATGAAGCTTTTTTGTAGTTTCGTAAAAATAGGCCAACTGCTGAAAAATGAAACATATAAACTTGTGTGTCCTTGGTTATGTAAAAATAATTGTATTCAAAAAGTTTTTTTTAAAAATAATTACGGTGAATTGCTTGTTTAGAACTTTGTCAACCACAAAAAATGTTTTACAGTTACACTTTGATAAAAGTTTATCATATCAAAAAAAAAAAAAAAATAATAATAATAATAATCAGAAATCAAAACTGTTTATAGAATTTTTGTTATAAAGAGCAAATTTCAACAAACTTATCATAGGAGTAAAAGAGAGCGATTCTTCAAATAAGAAGCGTAAATGAGCAACAAAGTTAGTGGTTAAAAATAAGCGAAAAATTACAGCATTGCGTGAAAACAACAAAAAACAAATAAAAAAAGTATTCATGTGGAAATCTTGTCATATGGCAAGAATAGAATAAAACTTTAAGGTCAATTGTGATTGATATTAAATCAATGATGTGTACAATTTCAAAATACGCAAAAATAATTGACATCGTATTGGTTTACTTTCATTCTCTATCAGTCCCAAAATATCAACTTCTTTTCTTCATACTGACTGTACAGAGCCATTCATACAGTACATGTGGTAGAAATACTATTTATAAATTCAATTTTCGTTCAAAGACCAAATTATAATTTCAAATTTTGGTGATGAAGAGAATAAATTTTTGTTAATGAAGGAAAGACTCAATCCGCTCCCCGCCAAAAGGTGCCGGCGTGTCCAACGATAAAAACGGAATTCAATAACTAGAACCGTCCTTGAAATGCCGAACTTGTCTAAATAAGGTCAGCGAAATCCCTCCAAGTTATAACCACCCTTACTTAAATATGCGTAACTTTATGACGCTCGATACAGAAAATTATAGTTGCACGAGAGGAAGGATTGAATTTATTCTTTATCTGCGGTTTCACACACGCAGCCACTTATCACAATACAGCAAAAATTAATACAACGTCACCGCTTTCCGAGCCAAACTCTAGCTACTGTGTTATAAGAGCGATCTCTCACTCTATTTATAATAAATCCGAATTGGGCCACGTGGCAGACGACAAAATTAACAGTAAAATTCGATTTTATGCTCTTATACAGGTTACTGCCAAAACGAGGTCATATTGGGATTAATTAAATTAGGACGATGCATTTAGGTTATTTTAGAAGATGCAGTTAATTTAAAATCTCTAAATTGATTGATCTATTAGAGGCGTGAATTTTATCATATTTTCTTGCTGTTGGCAGCTGCGACTCATTGCATTTCTTATAAGTCACAAAAAAATTAATTTAATTTTCTAATAGGTCACAAAAATTTACAAAGAAGCGATTTGCATTACGTAACAACATGCAAGCCTCTTTGTTTACCGAATCACGAAAATATCTTTAACTTTTTCACTTGCTGCATCGATAGTTCTTAATCAAACAAAATTTTATTTGGAATCATTTTAGAATAGAATTCTCGCTTAAAAGCCCTTCTTTTACAAACAACTTTATGTTTGCATTGAGAAGTCAAGACCTGACTAAAATTATAAAAGGCAAGATTTTTTTTATTTAAAACTAACTCGAATAATTATTTTTTTATCAAATGCAAAAATAGGCTTAAATTTTTATGTCGAACTTTTATATTTGGTTTATTTTTTTTAAAGATTACAGCCGCATTTGCAACCAATAAACTTTGTGTTGCGCGTTAAAACCAACGTCACCTAGACGACAAGGCCTTGCAGCGGTTGAGTGACGTCATTAAATCTAGTTCATTTGATCGTGTACGTGCGTGCAGCAGTTAGAAAGAAGCAGTAGCTATTTGAAAGTTGTTCATTGTTAGTTAAGTTTAATAAAGTAGCAGTTTATTGATAATTGTAAATACATTGGCTAAGGTACATTTATAAACACCTTTAAATCTGTTTGTTTAAACTGAACTAAAATAAATTTATATTAGATCTGCTTTTTTTTTTTAATATTTTTCTTCAAGTGGACCATGTACTGTATTTATTGAAAACGTTTTTGTTGAACAAACAAAAATAAACTTCTTGTCTTGTCTTAATATGAATCTGGTGTTATTCGAAACTTTACTGCGGAGATTTTATCTAATGACTGTTTTAACAGTTCAATTAAGTTGAAGAAGTTGTTAAGCATATTTGACCTACTGTAGAATAATTTTTGCTGAATATATTATTTGGTAAAATAATGCTAACCATATATTTTAGACTATTTAACTTTTTTGATTTTGTTGCAGTTAAATGCTCTACGTGCTTCTAACTAAACATCTAATTTTGTCTAAATCTTTATGACATGTGTATGCTTTGTTTTTTATCAATGACTTAGATACAGTACAGTAGATGAGAAGCTTTGGGTTTGAGATTTTTTTCTTAGAAACATATTTTTTATCACAAGCCATGATAAATTTATGAGTATTATGAGTAATTAATCATTCAATCTTTGTAATTTTTAGGCAATTGGACTTATATTTTTAAGTCAATCATATTTCAAAACAAACATTCTTGATTTTATTTGCTAAAACTAATGCAAAATCACCTTTCAGCACCAGGGTAGAATGAAGAAAAAACCAAGAGAAAAAGAATCTCTCAAGAAAAAATAGTAACTGATGGGGTATCTGGGTTAATTTCACAAACAAAAATCACTCACGGTGACTTCTTGAAGAGACCCCATTTTTCGGATACAGTAGGGCACTAGTAATAGTAACACAAGTCATGTTTATTTTTTCTATTTTTCAGGTTTTAGCTAAGCTTTAAAGCTTTTAGTAGTGTGAATGTAACTAAATTATATATGCAAACTAAAATGTCTTTTTTGCATTTAGTATTTTTCTTGGTTGTGTTACGCTTTAGTGTGTGTTTACAGTAAATAAATCTTGATTGCTGATTTGCAGTTACAGAAGCATAAGTATTTTATTGGGAGTTAAATTTTGTTGAAAGAATTGTAATGCTTTATATGTGCTGTGTGCCAAATTGTAAGGGGAATTATCATAATGGGCTAAAGGTTCATGTTTTTGGATTTCCAAGTGATGAAGATTTGAAAAGAAAATGGATAAATGCCATTTGATAAAGGAATTTCATTCCTTCTAAAACAAGCAAGGTGAGGATTATCTTAAAATTTTGTTTGACAAAGAATTTATTTAATTTTTTATATTTGAAGAATTATGAGGAATTTGGAATTAATTTTTAAACAAGCTGCATAAAGATTAATTCCAAATTCCTCATAATTCTTCAAATATAAATTTCTTCTTCGCTCGTCAAGCTCTAGCCTGTTAAACGTCAGTTTTTTTAAAGACGTAGATTCACGTCCAAGAACGGGGTCTAGTATATCGTTAACCGTTGCTGACCCAAAAAGCTTTGGGGATTTCCCTAAAATTAAAAAACAATTAACTAAAGGTGGCAAATAATAAATTAAAGCCAAATTAATTAACCTTGGCATTGAAAATACGGTATCATATATTGTTAACCGTTATTAACCTAACAAGCCTTGGGGATTTCCCTAAATTTAAAAAACAATTAACTAAAAATGGCAATTAGTAAATAATACCCAAATTACCTTGCTTCCTCGCTTTTCTTAGAAACGACATATGTCGTCGCTGACGCTTAACAGGCTAGGAGAGTAAGCGCGATGCTTAACGCTTGTCGGGTAAGTCCCGGTCATGAGGTACGGCCTTGGAATTACAACATAGTGGATTCTATGTATTCCTTGTTCAGTAAATCCGGGAATAACTTATAACAGCTGCTTTGAGTCCATCTGTCGTCCGGGATCTGTGGTATAGTAACCTGCGTGGAAGACTACAGGTCCCAGGTTTGATTCGCGGTGAGATAAGCATCACTGACGAGCTCTAATAAGAGCGAAACTCTAGTCTGGTGTTTCTCATCTTTATGCAGCTTATTTAAAAATTTATTTAATCTAAGAAAAATAACTAACATTACAAATACCCTAGTTATTGTTGTTTTTTTGGCTAAAATTGGGATATTGTTATAGTATGTGACGTCATAGCGCACGGCTCTACTGCCTTCTTCTCTCTGGTTTGTTAAGTGTGGTTAACCGCGTGATAAATTATTAGTATAACTTACAGATTCAGTCGTATAACTATCGTGTAACTCCGTATAAATAAAAGAGCTAACTGCAGATACTAGTGGAACTCATAACATGGCGTCGTCGACAGTCAGCTTATAAATTTGTTTGAATAAAATAAGCTTACGAACCATTATAAAAGTATACTGCAAGTTTGTGATCGGAGATTTGTAAAAGATTGAAGATAAAAGAAACATGGCAAAAAATAAACGAGAGCTGCAAGCGGAATTAGAAGCAGCAAACAAACGTATAGCCGAATTATCTCAATCTAATCAAAACGCGAATAGTAATATTAATAACGAGGAACCTCCCTCTTGGTTAAAAACTCTTTTAGAGGCACAGTCTGAAAGCCAGCGACAAATGCAGTTTGAAAGTCAGCGACAAATGCAACAAATAATCGAACGATTTTCGCAACAGCAGCTGGCCCAAAGCGCGAACAGCGAGAGAAGCGAATCACGTGAGCAAACGGTTGACGTCAACAATGCTAACAACGAGGCAAGGCGAACCAAAGCGGACGCACAAAAGCCTTCCACACTGCAGGTGGGAATTTCGTTAGCTGAATTTGCGAAATGGCGTAAATCGTACAACGATTATGCTACGGTCTCGCTTGCAACAGAGCTGCCATTGAGCAGTCAGTTGGCATTGCTTCGCGGTTTTTTTTCGATGGAAATGCGAGAAGCCGTAGAACACGTACTTCTTATCCCGGATGATACGACACTTAAACCAGACGAAGTGTTAGACAAAATTAAAAATTACATCCGGAGTCAAAGAAATATAGCGTTAGATTGCGTCGCGTTTGAAGAGAGAAAGCAAGCGGCTGGCGAAAACTTTGATTCGTTTTTAATCGCGATTAAAACTTAGGCGAGAGACGCAGACTTGTGCAATGAATGTTTAAATCGTCGTTTAGTCACAAAAATCATGTCGGGAATATATGATAAAGAGACTCGAACAAAGCTCCTAGCCATATCCCCATTACCTGATCTTCAGACCGTCACTGATTTATGCAGATCGGAAGAGTCAGCAAAACTAGACGACGCGCGAATAAGCCGACAGCTGAATGAGAGAAGAGCGTACCAAAGCAAATTTCGTCGAAATTTCTCTAAATCTAAAGAGCGCACTAAAACCCCCTGTACAAAATGCGGTAAAAAGACCTGCCCACCAAAAGGTCAAACCCACTGTCCCGCAAAGGATACAGAGTGCTTAATATGTCGCAAAAAAGGTCACTTTACATCAACGTGCTTTCACAACAAACCCGGGTTTAACAGACGCGAAGAAACGAAGAAAAAGTTAACGGGACAAATAAAGCGTAGATACAATGCTAATGCAAATTTCGCTAACTCCGCGGCGCCCAAAATAACTGTTAATCTTTTTTCTCTTAAACATCGTAACCCGTTAGGTTCCACAGAAGCTACACCAGACACAGGTGCTGAAGCAAGTCTTGTTGGGGTAAACATCATTCAACGGCTCGGAATAGACCTTGCTAATTTAATGCCGCCAAATCAAGACACTCTTAGTGCAGTAAACCGGCAGACCGTAACATGCGTAGGGACTTTCCCATGCATCATCGGATACTGCGGCCGATTCGTGGAAGAAACCATTTACGTCTGTCCTGAGGTAGAAGATTTTTTGCTTGCTTGGTACGTATGTCAACAGGTTAACATTTTACCTGACACGTATCCTCAACCGATAAACTCATCAAAAACACCTCGAAAATTAGCAAGCATATTAAAAGCAGAGAACACAAGATTCATTATATCAGAGAACCCAACTGAAGCAGAAATTAGTAAAATTGAGAACAAGTTGATAAAATCGTACAGCGATGTGTTTTCTGAAGACACAACATTACGGGAAATGAACAGTAAACCCATGAAAATTTCCTTGAAAGATGATGCTGTTCCATTTGCTTTACCTGTTCCACGCCAAATACCTTTAACTTTCAGAAAGATGGTAAAGACAGAGCTTGACCAACTCGCACAAGCCGGAGTCATTGCACCAGTAACAGAAGCAACTGATTGGGTGCACCCTATGGTCGTTGTACAAAAACCTAATGGTGGAATCGTCTCTGTATTGATTTGCAGAAATTGAACAAATACGTACGCCGTCCATATCATCCATCTAAATCACCTGCTGAAGCTATTTCGAATATTTCTTCTTCGTCTAAATTTTTCTCAACATTAGACGCCACTAAAGGATACTGGCAAGTACCTTTAGAAAAAGAAAGTCAAGACTTTACCACATTCATTACGCCGTTCGGAAGATTTAAATTCCTTCGAGCTCCGATGGGACTAGCTTCTTCTCAAGACGAATATTACGCAAGAGGCGATGAAGCTCTGCAAGGCATTGAAAAAGTCGAAAAAGTGGTAGATGACATTCTTATTCAAGGCGAAACCGCACAGGAGCACTTGAATACCGTAGTGGCTGTACTAAACAGATGTCGAGAACACGGTATTACTCTTAATCCGAAGAAAGTGCAGTTACTACAAAGTGTTGTGAGATATGTCGGATATATAGTGAGCAGCGACGGTATTAAAGCAGACCCCACAAAAATTGAAGCAATCTCTGAATTCCCTGCTCCAACAAACATAACTGAATTACGATCTTTTATGGGTATGGCAAACCAGCTGGGCGGATTTACTCACCTACTCAAGCAGCAGGCCCACTTCGGGACTTGCTCAAACCAAAAAATGCTTTTCTCTGGTCACCCCAGCATGAAGAAGCATTTACAAAGACAAAAGACATTCTTTGTAGCCCCCATATTTTGGTTGCATTCGACCCCAATCTGGAAACGATGCTGCAAACAGATGCATCTCGGTTGAAAGGTCTAGGTTTTGCACTTTTGCAAAAACATCAAGAAACGTGGAAATTGGTTCAAGCAGGATCACGTTTTATAACTGAGACTGAGTCCAACTACGCTATGGTTGAACTGGAATTGCTCGCTGTTGTTTGGGCTATGCGTAAATGCCGCATATATCTGCAAGGCTTACCCAATTTCGAGCTGATAGTAGATCACAAGCCATTAGAGTCAATCCTGAATACCCAGACACTCGATATGGTGGATAATCCCAGGATTCAGAGACTTAAAGAAAAACTCAGCGCCTTTATATTCCACACCACCTGGAGAAAAGGCAAAGACCATGTGATTACCGACGCGTTGTCACGAGCACCGTGCCGCGACCCAGAACCAGAAGATATCATAAACGTAGACACAACCAGAATGATTTGCAAAAACGTTTCTACAATTCTGAGAGGAAAAGACCCAGAAGTCACAAAAGAAACATTTATCGATCCAATGCTGGAAGACTTAAAAGAAAGTACTCAGCAGGACGAAGCAGCACAACAATTAATCACTGCTATTAAAAGCAACTTTTCAAAAGGAAACGAATATCCATTAGCTCAACCTTTCAAAAAGCTGAAAGATCAGCTTACTTTCGAAGATGGATTAATTCTGAACAGCCATCGCATTGTGGTGCCGGTACAGAAAAGAAAAGAAATACTGTCAAAGCTACATGCCTCACATCAAGGCATCGAAAGAACAAAACAAAGAGCGCGTCAAATAGTGTACTGGCCAGGAATCAATAGCGACATCAAAAATACCGTTGAAGCCTGCACGAAATGCCAAGAGCACCAACCAAGCTTGCAACAGGAACCATTACAACGCGATCCCCTCCCATCAAGACCCTTTGAAGACGTATCTGCAGATTTATTTTATTATGCCGGTAAGACTTACCTGGTTTATGTAGACCGTCTGTCGGGATGGATTAAGCTCAGCGAGTTCTCTCATGACCCTAGTTCACATCAGATAATCAGCACTATAAGAAAATTTTTCGTGGACACAGGGGTACCAGTACGAATCAGAACTGACGGAGGACCGCAATTCACATCAAGCAAGTTTCAACAGTTTCTCAAGAAATGGGGAGTAACTTCCACCATAAGTACTCCACATTACCCACAGTCAAACGGACACGCAGAAGCAGCAGTGAAAGCCATGAAGCACCTTGTTGCCAAAACTGCTGAGCATGGTAGTCTCGACTGCGATGAATTTAGCAGCGGCCTAATCGAATGGGTTAACACACCCAAGGCCCATGGGTTATCACCAGCCGAAATTTTATACGGCGCCCCGCTACGTTCAATCGTCCCAGCTAAACTGAAATATTTCAAGGAAGATTGGCAAAACAAATTCGACAAGTGGGACGCAGCTTTATCAAATCTACAAGTGGCTGCAGAAACCGAATACAATAAACGCGCAAAACACCTCAACCCACTAAAAATAGGACAACATGTTCGAATTCAAGACCATATTACAAAAAAATGGTTGCGATCGGGACTCATCATCGGCGTCGGGAGAAACCGCGACTATCACATAAAACTACCGAGCGGTCGAGTCTGTTGGCGCAATAGACGTTTTATTCGCCCTCTCCCCACCGAAGGGGGAGACCCCAAAGAGGAAATGATGACATCAGACGAACGTCACGTCCATTTTGAAGATGAAGTCTTTCCACCATCTCCAACCTCGCGGCGAAGCGTGAGACAAAAACGCTTTCCTGATCATTTAAGGGATTTTGTATGAAGTAGCGTAAAACTCATAGCGCTTGTGCCGTATTGTATATAGTTTGTGCATTTTTATTAATCGGGCTCGTACAACGTACTAATATTTTTCTTAGACAACCTTTTCGCTAAAAAGCTTTTTAAAAGGGGGTTGTTATAGTATGTGACGTCATAGCGCACGGCTCTACTGCCTTCTTCTCTCTGGTTTGTTAAGTGTGGTTAACCGCGTGATAAATTATTAGTATAACTTACAGATTCAGTCGTATAACTATCGTGTAACTCCGTATAAATAAAAGAGCTAACTGCAGATACTAGTGGAACTCATAACAGATATTACGTTTTTTTATATTATATTTTTCAAATTGTTTGCACATAAATTGCTAGAATGCTATTTCTAGCGTGTTTGTTTGTTGCATGTGTTTCAAGTTTGTAATTTTAATATTGTCTTATATTTGATTTGAGTCAATAGCATTGTTGAGTAATTAGGGCACCAGGATTGTGATCAACATGGTCTCGGTTCAATACCTACCCTTGCCATTGGGAAAGACACTTTATAGTACTTTTTCCTGCTTGGTGATCTTGGCAAGCAGTTATAAATTTCAGTCATACCTCTGGAAAAAAACTAAAAAACAAACTAAAAAAAGTTTAATCAGACAACAATATCTTGTCATTGCCAAAGGCAAATTGTGTTAATTGCTTGCCCAACGTAATAGCACCTCTGTCACTTTCCTGTAATTGAGCAGGATAAATATAGAGATGAAACAAAAATGAAACAATATTTGTTTTTTTTATTGGCATTGACTAGTAGTGTACAGCAACCATTGCTCAAATCTTTTCCCTTAGTTTTTGTTATACTCAATACTTAGCATAGTTTATGTCATTTGGTATTCTGTTTTGACAAATTGTAGTAGTCGCTTGGTGCCAAACTTACACAAAACATAATAATATGTGTTGTGTTACATATTTTAGTCGGGTATACCAGTGGTGTACAACCTTTTTTATAGGGCGGCACACTATTAAGCTATTTAAATTTTCGCGACACACCCATCATATTGATTAGTAATAATGCTGTTTACCACCTGACTGCCTTAACTCACAAATGACTAAGAAACAAACTTTTGTAATGAAAAAGCATTAATACTAGATGTAATTATGCCTCACAGCATCGCTTCGCGGCACACCAATGTACTTGTTGCGACACACTAGTGTGCCGCGGCACAGCGGTTGGGAACAACTTGTGTATACAGTGTATAACATTACACAGCGTGTAGTTGCATCCAAGATTCTTATAACTAACATGTTTTGTGATTAAGTAGTGTGCCTGTAAAATCACCAATAAAATATCTAAGTATCTTATCACTAAGGGTATAATTATAATAATTTTTTGTATTATAAAATTGTCATATTCAAACTATAACGTTCACATGTTGTGCTTAATTAATCAAATGTTATTCTTTAAACATTGGTATTCAATTATTTATTACATAAATTTTTATTTGCTTAGGTCTGTGAGCTACACTTCAAAGCTGATGAAATCCAAAAGACATTATCTGTTTTTGATGTAAAAACGGGAAAGATTCTATCGTATAGTATGAAAAAACCGAGACTCAAAGAAGGTTCAGTACCATCACAGTTTCCAAACTGCCCATCATATATATCTGGTCCATCGAATTCATCAAGGCAGACCAAAAGTGAAAAGCAGGCACTAAGGGAATCTAAAAATGTGGCAAAACCGCTACAAGACAGTCAGCTTGAATATGAAAAACAACAAGCGACGGATGCCTGCTCTTCTCTAGCAGATATTAAAAAGAAATTTGATGCTTCCCAGCCATGGAAAACCCTGTGTTTTTCCAATTCTGTGACTGTGTGTAACATCAAATGTGTGTAACATCAAATAACAACAGTGCAAATGATACAGGACCCCAAATTAAAAGTGCTATTTGCATTGACGAAAATTTAATGCTGAATGCATTTGTAAACTTGGTGAAACTGAACAAAGCAGGTCAGTTTACTTTCCCAATGAAGGTAAATTCCATTCATTAGATTGAACAAGTATGTGACACTTTAATGTGTTAACAAACTCGTAGGATAATTCGAGGACTGATAACAAGCACATGTTAATTTTTAACTTGATTTTATCGCTGTTTATTCCCTTACAAGCGGATTCTTTTCAATTTCATTCTGTAATAATATTTATTTCTGAACAATTTGGAAAATTAATTAATGATTTTAGAAACGCTATCCTATTCTCACGACTTTTTAATTTTTTGCTCTATTTTCTACTATATCTCAGCAGTCAGTTATAGATTTCTACGACATTCTGGAAATTTTATTTTCCCTTGTTACTCTACCATTCATAAGGTGATATTAACTACTTGTATGAGCCCCTTTAATGAAGAAACGGATAACTGTTTTTTGCAATACATAAAACATTAATTTAAAAAGCTTTCATTATCTAGCGAAACCATCATTCTTTTGATAGACGAAATTCATATAAACCGTACTTTGATTTCAAGGGCGGAAGTATAGTTGGTTGTTCATACAACAGTCAAAAACCAGTAACTTCTGCATTTGTCTTTATAATTCAAAGCATATTATCTGATTATAAAGATGTTGTACATGTGGTACCTGTGCATAAATTGTCTGCCGCTGATTTGCACGTCTTAATAAAAAAAACTAAAAGGTTTTGAAATTGTTGGCTTTCGAGTAATTTGTGTCGTCACTGACAACAATGGGACTCATGGTAAAGCTATGTCGTTTTTTTAAATCCACCTAAATTGTTGATTGTGTACCCGCATCCTTGTGACATCGATAGGCTTTTATTTTTTATGTTTGATTAGGTGCATATTTTAAAGTGTGTCAGAAATAATTGGTTAAATCAGAAGTCGAATGACAAGTCAATAGTTTATTCATTTTTTGAGTTTGATGATATAAAAACAAAAGGGTTCTCTGATAATATTGCATCTTTCAATTCTTTAAAACAATTGCATGCTGTTGAAAATGGCTCACTTGTCTAGTTTGCATACAGACTTTCTCTAAAAGCCCTCAATCCAACAAGTATTGAACGTCAAAATGTGAAATTGGCATTGCGGATATTCAACAATGGCGTAGCAGAAGCCTTGCTGCATCTGGTGCATCTGGGTGAGAAGTTCAACATTTTTAAATATTACCACACAAGCATGTTTATCAAAATATTTTCAACGTGATGGCAGGTTGTTAACGTAAAAACACCATTTAAAGGTCAGCTGTCTCATACTACTCATGCTTTGTTAGAAATATCCGACTACTGTTTAAATGAGCTCAGAGCTTCATGCATTTTATTGGGAAAATTTCTGACGGATGCCTTGGAATCCAGGTTTGGGCGATATCGTCAACTTTCCGGGGCAAAATATGATGTGTCTTTGCGCCACGTATACGAATGTAAAAAAAAACTACGTTTATTATCAGTACTAAGGCTCAAACTACATAAAGAAGTGGACATATCAACCTTTGACACTGATTGATGTCAATTTCATGATGATCGAAACAATAAAAATACTGCATCTGTGACTTTAACAACAAATAACTTGTTTGCTGTTTGAGATTACATGCCTGTGATTACATATTTAGCAGGATATTGTTGTTATACTGTTACGAAAAAGCTAAATTGTTTGCATTCCACAGAAAGAGTTGTAAACACGGAGGGTAATATTGACAAGAAAACGAACTCTCGAGGTGGATCTCGAGGTGGATGGCTGTATCCGGCTATACATGTTGTGTATATTTTCCTAATAAGTTATATACTGTAGTAATTAATAAAATTTGTGATATGGATGAGTTTAAAGGTTCTACTTGCCACAGAAACTATGCCATGGAGTGTATTTTATCCTCTTTGGAAGATAAAGAATTTTTGTTTTTATACGAAGAGCAATGCATAAATGGGCATGAAAGAGTAAAACTGACCAAAATGATCGTCTGGTCGTGCACAAACACTTTATTAAATAATTATTTTTTTTAAAAGAAGTGATTCTATACTTAACGACAAAATCGCTAAAAGAAGAAAATTAAAAACCTTGTTATAATTCTTTTAGGACTCGTCTTTACTACTTTTCTGCAATTTCGTGTGTTATATAAAGCGAAATCATGCTTGAACTTGTTTTGTAAAAAAAACAAACTTCAATTGAAGTTGGATAATATACAAGTTTATGTTGATGATAAACGATAGAGTAATTCAGTTTCTACATTACTAATTCGAAGTAAAAGTACGGTAACTTGCGTTATTCGGCAAAGCGCCGCGCCAGCTGCAGTGTGCGAGACAGCAAGCGCGAAGACAAACAATGAACTACTTGTGATGACTTAGCGGATTAATTCGAGTGAGCGCACAAGGCCTTGTTGTCTAGATGCCGTTAGTTAAACTTTAAGAATTTCACAACCCAAGCTTGACATGAACTTGCCGATATATCATTTTTCTACAGTGAAAGCTAAGTGGTAACTTGCTACATTGGTGGAAAAAGTTTTTATTGCCTTTGTTGCGACAGTAAGTTAAATTTACAATAATGATTAATGAACTAAGCACAAGCAACTAAAAAATGTTTTTTAATTAGATTTATCTAATAAAGCTGTAAAAATGAATGGCAACAAGGATATTAAAAGTGAAAAAGAAGAATTAGATGATGCAGGGATGCAAAATAGCGATTCTTGGATTGGTTATGTGTTTGGTGTGGCTGCTGCAATAAGCAGTGCATTTGCAAATTTCTTTTTCAAAATAACACACGAAGATAAAACAAAGGCTGTTCTATTAAGAATGTTGCTGCAATATATAATTCTAATTCCTTTCATGACTATCCAAAAAATCGATTTTGTCATAAACGACTTGAAAACAAATGTCTTCATACTGATTCGTGGATTTTTAAGCAGTGCTGTCATGATATTTCTGGGCTATTCCTTGGATTATCTTCCACTTGGAGACGCAATGGCCATATTTTACGCTTACCCTGTGTTGGTTGTTTTTTTTGCTTGCATTTGTTTAAAAGGTATAAAGAATGACGTGAAATACAAAATATGAAACTTATATGTTGCTAAATCAATTTAAAATCATATATAGTTTGTTATAATAACTCTCAAGACAAAGTTTGGAAAAATAGAATATAAACGTGTTTATTACAATCCAAGTTTAGTAGCGGTTAATAATCTAATTCCAAACCCATTCTTTTTACGCTTCTCTTTTATGTTTGCACTTTGAGCAGCCGCGATTAAAACACAAACTTTCTATTCACATAGTTATATTGACATACTGATACCACATACCGAATGTGAAAGGGCACGTCAAATTGCAACCCCTGCAAAGGTTTAAACCGTAGGTCTTCAACTTTTTTTAACCCAAGAACTCCATTGCTCCAAAATTCATAAAGTAAATCTCTATCGCCACCCAAGTTTTAAAAAAGTCTATTTTCTACCGATAAGCAGTATTGCATTAAACGTATAAAAAAAGACAAATACATTCTATTTCGAAATAATTATTTTATAAAACTTAACTTTATTCAACAAGTTATTTCATAAAATTATATGTACAAAACTAGAATAACTATTCAATAGATCATTTAAAATACTGTACAAAAAGAATTGCAGGCGTTTATGCCGAAGTTGTCTATTTAAATTCTACAACGTAATTCGTATGTTTATGAACCAATTTGGCGGGAACGCCTGCAATTAAGAAAAAGTATTTAATGTAATCTCTGTGATTGATGTTTCTCTCCATTCTTTATCTTTTTACCTGAAAAAAGCAATAAAAAAAAACGAATAAATTTTTTATTTTGCTATTAATAGTATATAAACGCTAAATGTAATTTTTGATTCTATTCATCCCTGCAATTTTTATGCAATTATTCCTAAATGTTTTGTGGACCCCGGTTGTGAACAAGCAAATCGTATACTTAATTCAATCATGTTTTCGAAATTTTTTAATTTGTCAAAATATTTAACTATACAACTTTAATTAAGTAAAAGTTTTATTTAAAAAATCCTAAAATCCAATTTTGATTTACAGAAAAGTGTGGAATTCTAAACATTGTTTTGACCCTAATCACGATGACTGGTTTCCTTCTGATTGCACAGCCATCTGCCATCTTTGGTAATTTGCCAGATGCCATGGTTGTTCATGATGACGAGTCACGGACTTTTGGTGTTTTATTAGCATTGCTTGCTGCCATTTCAGCAGCTAGCATTGCAGTTATAGTAAGGAAACTCGGCACTGCTGTGCATTTCAGTCAATTCATTTGCTTTGTTTCCTGGGAAGGCGTTTTGATTGTTGTCGTATTCATGGGAATAACTGGGAAAAGTCCACTACCCTGTTTTAGTAGCTTTCCCTCATTGTTCGGTTGTGCAATTGGATATTTTGTAGGGCAAGTTTTTCGAACTTTAGCATTGCAAAAAGGAAAAGCTGGCCCAATCACGTTGATTTTTGCAAGTCAAGTTGTGTTTTCGTTTCTTTTGCAATATATTTTTTTGGGAGAAGTTCCTAACATTCTTTGTGCAATTGGAGCTTTTATGATAATGTTTTCGTGTGTCGCATTAGCAGTTAAAGGTATATTTAAAGCCATCCGTAAAAAAAACTAATTTTGGTAAAATTTCCGATGCACATCGCTTTCTCACGGTTTTGACAAAAACAGTAATTAACTCTTACAACATTTAGCACTTTTCTTAACTTTTTCTTATTATAGGATTATTGTTTTATGTTCCTTGAAATAATTTTCTCATAAGAGATATATATATTTATACAGCGACAATTTTATTTAATTTTGAGTTGATTTAAAACGGCAAAAAAGTTATCAACCGAATTTACTCGAATAACAAATCGATAACAGTGATTTCTGTTGTGGTTCTACTTGGTGGTGTTCCCGAATCTTTGGATTAATTTTTCTACGTGGAAACAAAAAGGAACCAGTTTAAAAACAGTTGTTAAACGTTACCAAAGTCTGCAGAGAAAACTTTTAAAAATTCGCCCGCTTTTTTAACAGTTTTTGTAAACTTCTGCAAAAACTTTGCTTGAAAAGTTTTTTTTTAATGTATGGAATTATCGTAAATTTTTAGTAACACAAAGAATTACTATAAATTTATGAGAGAAACAGAAAATTGTGCACTAAAGTTGACTATTTTTTATTTGGGGACAAGCTTTCGTGAGCTACTGCTCACTTCGTCAGGTGCAATGGAATGCAAGGAAATCCTGACAAAGTGAGCAGTAGCCCATGAAAGCTTGTGTCCTAATAAAAAATAATCAACTTTAGTGCACAATTTTCTGTTTCTCTCATTTGATTTGAAAAGTTTACACGGCTCGCGCAATTCTATTCCTTCCAATTCTTCGATGATATAAATTTTATAGTTACAATAAAAATTATGAAATTTTTTTGTTCCTAAATCATTTGATTTGCTTTCGGCAGTAATTTTGTAAATCTTGAGTCTGGAATAAATAATTAAATCTTTTTATAAATTGAATTTTTATGCTTTCGTATTTTTGACGCTATGTAATGGTAATACTCAAAGATGGAATAGTTACGGGCCAGGTACGGACGGGTTACATAAAAATGCTAACTGGAACGGTCAGATACGAGCCGCAATGCATCATCAGCAGGTCTCTATCATCTAGGTCTACAGAATTAAAAAAAATAGTATTTGTTTTGGTGCAAAACTGAAGTACGTAGATTATTTTTATATTCTCTGTCAATTTTAGTATAATTATGGTTTGACACAAAAAATTGGTGTAATCATGTACCGTATTTTCTTGAATAGAAGCCGAGGCTACTATTTTTTATTTTTGAACATATTGTGCAGTTTCTATTCGAGGGCTGCTTCTATTCAAGGGCAGGTTCTATTTTTTTTTATATGAACGTTTTCGTCTTCAAATTGGTGTCCAGTGAGCATTCAAGATAATCTACCATAAGCGACAGAAAAGCGGAAACAGTAAATCAGATGCAATTCTATTGTTTCTTTTGCGAAACACTCATACCGTAAACAAGGTCATCACGTGCTACCCTACCGTTAATCCGACAGCTGCTATTTCTGTCGCGTCTGTGTAAAGCAATCAACAAAACCAAACGGAAGAAGTGTTAATTATTAAGTAGCAACAAAAATCTGGGCTCTCTTTTCTCTAAAAGTTTTTACGCACTATCCAATCACTACTGCAATCTGACAACTGCTTTTTTTGCTTTGTTTTCTTGTGTCAATAAAGAAGCGGTTTTGTCCATTGCGGCTTCTATTCAAGAAAATACGGTACTTAAATTTTTTTTGCTTTTAAGGGGAAGAAGCTTGTTTATATGTCTTTCTCTTGCAAACGTGCAAATTGACAACACAAGGAACCCATTGAAGTAGCAAAAATAAAGTAAGAAAATTGAAACAAATTGCCAAAATTTTACATTTAGACAAACAATTTTTGAATTACATTACTTTTCTGATAAATTGTTGGTTGAAAATTTTTATAATACAGAACTTGAAAAGTTGGTTGAAAATTTGTTTGTCTATCGCATTTCGACTTTCATCAATGTTGTTTAATAAATCTCCATGCATAAACTTTTCGAAAGTCGCACAATCAGATATTTTAAAATTGTTTTGAGAAATCTACGTAACGTAGAAATCCGTTAGAAAATTTTGATCAACAAGATCTTAAAAATTAAAGACGTTTTGTCAGCACAAGACACAAACGCACACACTCGAATCATAGCAAACAAACCACATGAATGTTATATTTTTTGTATTTTGGGTACTACAGTACATTATGTCTAAGTCGTCGCTGTTGATATCTTCACTAAGCACAACGCTACGTTGATTCGAATTTATAAGCAAGGGTAGGCTAGTTTAGCCTTTTTTGTTGAAAAAACGGAGTTATTTTTACTTGGCGAAGCATTTAAGCAATTACAGCTGCTTTTTAAGAAAACTTTTTAAAATTGTCTTAAAATTGAATGTTTCAAATGCTAGATGCTTTTTACATGTCTATGATTATGGTTTAAATTCCAAAGATTAAAGAATGAATTAAATTTATATTTTTTTGCTTTGGATGCAAATTAATAATCGTTAATCCTATGCTATAGTTACGTAACTGATTTTTTATCAATTTTGAGATTGATAGCTCACGAAAAAATTTTGTTGATGACCCACATTTTGCACAAACTGTTATAATTTGGTAAAGTTTTCGAAATATTGCAGCTTTTTCATTTTTTGCTTATCTTTTTTGGATAACTTTTTTTCTATTTTATAGACACATATCTACAACTTAAGTTTTAATTGAATTAGAAATTTTACTGTATTTACGTATTCCAGTTGGACAATAACAAAATATTTTTTTCTCTTCTAATGCCGTATTTAATGCTTTGATAACACTACAACGTTAAACATAAAATTAGATAAAGTACTATGTTCTTTGAAGCCAAACAGCATTGTTTAAAGAAATGATGCTAATGATCTCATAATTTAAATTTTATTTATACCTTCTTATTGCTATAAACCCATAAAGTATTTCACACTTCATCGAATGTCAATATAGCCGTTACCTTCAGTATTTGATAAATAATTTGAAGACTTTTGGGCTTCTGTCAAATGCATTGTCGCACCGATACGAACGGCATTGTGCATCACGTACGCCGATGACCAGATGCTTGGAATTCAGAATCATGGTCGGATAGTGAGCTCGGGTTCGGTGTGAGTGGTGCACACTGCACAATGCCGCAATAGTGCTCTTCAGTGCTATCTGTCCTCAACTCGAATTATTAGTTTTGCAAAATTGTATTTTCACTTGGGCTGACAAAAAAATGTTAGACAATGCAATACCAATCACAAGATAAAGTGTTTTGGTGCTACTCTAATCTGCGATCTCACTGCCATATAACTATTTTCACGTGCAATCTCACTTTTATCAGGTTAGGTTAGAGTTAGGGTTTGATTAAGGTTAGGGTTAGAGGGTTAAAAAGTATGTAATTATGCTTCTAACCGTAAATCTAACCCTATCTTGAAATCATTTAATCGTAGGAGATCGCCGATTAGAGAAGCTGCAGTTTTTTAATGATCAAAAAATCCATAATAATTTTGCAACAGTTTAAATTATTTTAAAATTGTCAAAAAAGGGGTCTTCTGTAAACGCGTCTTTAGGCAGCTTTTCCGCTTCAATAACTCTACAATCTACATGCAAAACACTTCGATTCCAGAACAAAGTCAATTTACCTCAGTGAGAATTGCTGTAATAGCCTACTTCTTGCAAAAGTGCAGCTAGTGATTCATACCATGTCGATTATCCTTTTTTTATACTATTAAAAACGAAAGCAAAAGTGGTGTCTCAATAAATGACTCAATTGCTTATCTTAATTTGTTTAATGTTAAAGAACTAAATAGCAGACGTAGATGAAGCATTGCTCGTCTGCTTTGCTTTTTTAAATTAATTTGAATTTATCGGTAAAAAAACAAAATAAAAAATATTGTGAGTATCAATGACAAAAGCTTCTGACAAAAAAGTTGATCCAAGTTTTTTGCATACACGCGTCGGACATTTTTTCAAATAGATTTGTCTGGAAGTTTGGTGGTGCCAAAGAACTATTTTTATTTTTATAGCAAATTGATTAAAAGGAAACAAAAGTTACCCAGTGTAAAAGGAATTGAAAATTTTGATTTAATAAAACTGATTATGAGTTGAATTATGGCTTATGCTTGTGCTTAGCTTCAAATGTAATTCTAAATTTGTGATTCTAATTTATGCAGTTTTTTGTCTTTTAATGGCGCTGATTTGCTTTTGGCTTCATTGTTTAACCAATTAATTTGTCTGGTTACTGTTAATAACATTTCATTCTTATTTTCCTACTAAATTGCTTTAAAATTTTTTAAATATTGAAGAAACGTAATTAAAGCATAGACAAATTTTCAATTTCATGATAAAAGAAATGCAAAAGCCGCGAATCTAAAAAAAACTCTTAAATTGAACGACAAAACCCTTATAGGCTATTCTAATTATCATATTTTTTGTTTCTGAAACATTGCACAGACCAAATAAAAGATTTCAATTATTCTTAACAAGACTTTTACAAAAACTTAAAGAACTCAAAATTTTGTAATAGTCGCTTTATCTCTAAAACTACAAAAAAGTGAATATGCGATTACAGCATAGGAGTAACCGTATACAATCTAAATAAGACCAAAAATAAAGTTCAAAAGACCAAAAAGCATTTAAGAGCACAACATTTTGATTAACTATTTTTTTGGAAAAGTAGAAGGTGCAGTACAACAATATAGGGCGTACATGAAACGGGCAAAAAAATAAAATTATTTTTTGTATAAAAAATGCTTTTTCTTTCAATGATATTCTTATGTAAAGCCTTAATTTGTAAAAGCTGTTCTTTGTGTAACAGTTAAACATTTGGATTTTTTTCTAGTTTACCATTTTGAAAGACTTTACTTGATGATTTTGATACAGATTGATATTATGATTTGATTTATTTTGTTAAGGCAGATTGCACCGCCGTGTTAAATCAAAACGGCAACAAAAGCTCTTGTTTTTATTATATCTTTTCTCGCATAGTGACTAGTGAGGCGATCAAGATCAAACGCAGAAACCTACGAAGCAAACTGAAGAGCCATGGTTTTTTAGTATTTTTATTTCATTTTTTTAGTGATATGACAAAATGTAAACTGCTGACGAAAAACTGCCGCATTTTAAAGCACCTTTATTGCTCGATTTAGCAGAGCTCGTATTTATACAGAAAATGGCAATCTTTGAAATTGATTTTTGTTAAAAAAAGGATATTCATTATCAGGAAATATAATAATAACCATCTGTACCAAATCTGGAGCTAAATCATAATTGGATAAGAGTCAGAGAGAAGGGGGGCACTGGGATCGAGACTTAATCATCAGTAAAAATTTCAATAAAGTTGGTGTCGTTATTTGCATGGAGTTGAGGTACTGGTATGTAGCGAACAGAGCGGCCGTACCAAATCTCTAAAACCTTGTCTTCCGCCTTTTAATGATAGCTAGGGCCATTTTTTTATGACCTAAAAAATCGAAAAATTTGACTTTATTTGAAACATATGACAATATATGACTTTATTTTTAGAGCATCATATTTTGCTAATCTCATAATTAGCAAGTCGAATGCAAGTGTTTTGGGTATATTTTAAAGAAAAACACGGTCGATCAATGATGTATTAACACGTCTATTTCACCTGAAAATCATCAACTCCTCAGTGTCACTCAAGTTCAAATGTCTTATGCATTTAATCAATAGGCTAAGCATTGAAATATAGTTTCATGTAGTGTTTAATGTTAGCATCTGCAAAATTTCTGTTTGGACGAAGGAATGATTTCAAAAGGGAAAACGACCGCTCTACAGATGCTGAAGTAGGCTGACATTGCAACAATTTTGCATACAATGCTGGTGGAATATCTGGCCTACTTAGCTCCACAATGATTTTTACATCATTTTTTTCCAAGCGCTTCTTTATGTACTTTTTCAGCTGCAGAGGGTCACTTCCAAAACCAAGAGAGTTGATATCTTCATAGGCCTTTTGTATTGTGTATGTAGAATTTTCCATTTTAAGAATTAGGTTTGAGAGCCCATTGTAGCATTGACTAATTTCAGTCAACTGACTTGTCAGCTTTTGCTCATTCACTTTACTTTTGGCCTTTTGCACAATCACTCCTTCACCATTCCATGAATTAACAATTTCCCGAACTTGTGGTAGTTTCTCAGCATAGTAGTTAGCAGCATCCAACCAACTCCCCCAACGAGTAACAACTGGCTGCGGAGGTCTTCCACAAACAGCAAAATCAGCAGCTCTGGTTTTATTCAAAACGCTTGCTTTTACAGCAGCAATCAAGTCGTCTACTTCCTTGTAAAAACTTTTTATCTTCAAAGCACAGTTATGCATTAAGTGTGCCAGACAGGTAACATGCAGGAGGTTTGGATATATTTCTTTTAAAACGTTGCCTGCACGGCACATGTAGGATGCAGCATCAGATATCAACAAATTGACGTCTTCCCTCCTTACCTTAAATTTCTTTATGACATCATCCAGTTCATGGATTATCTTTTGGCTATTAGCCGAACCATTAATCACAGAGCATCTAACCAAAAAGCAGCAGTCCCGTTTATCCAGCGTACCACAAAGTATGTGCAAAAAGTTTTTACCTCTTAATTCAGTTTCATCTATAACAAAAAACAACGGCTTCTCACTCAAGTCTTTTGCCAGCTTCTGATCATATGCTTCATCTAGTTCTTTAACTTTCAGACGACAAAGAGTTTCAGATAGTACGCTTTGCCCCAAATCTCGAAAAAGCTGTCGAATAGCTGGATGATTTACTTTTGCCATCGGTATATCAGCTGATGCAAAAGCTTGAACAAGTTTTGTTGCAAAATCTTGGTGTTCACCAGAACTGATGTTTGACGTGTATCGGAAGTTCCAGCACTCTTTGCCTTTTCAACGCCTTTTCTGTGCTTGAGAGTAGCAACATGTTGCTCCACAAAGAATCGCTTCTCATGCTTAACTATGCAGCAGCATAGCGGGCAGTAAAGTTCATCTTTTGGAGTGACTGTGAACTCTTTGAAGTCTTTTATAATCGATCGGACCTTTCTCCCATCAGAAACTTTTATTTTTGGCATGCTCACTTCGCAATATATAGTACTTTCACTAAACAAAAAATAGCCGATTGTGGCTACACGTGTTATTGCTCCGTTAAAAACCTACATTCTTGTGACGTCATAAACGCCTGCTGTGCTCGTTTCTCGTATCGGCTCTACCAGGACTCATTCTAATATAGTAGTTTCTGATTACGGCTGGTTTTTGTGTAGCTGTTGCAACTCGCCGTTTAGGCCCACTTCACGATAGTACTTTCACTAAAAATGAAAGGTCATATTTTATGACCAAATGCAGAAAATATGACTTTTTATGACTTTATAACTTCTTCAATACACCCCGTAACAAAGTAGTTTTTGTATTATTATAGGTTTTATAGCTTTTTGTACCACCAAAAAAAATATGACTTTAATGACTTTTACTCGCCCTAATGATAGCTTAAAAAAGTTAATCAATCAAGAAAAAATATTTTTTTTTTTTATTTGTATGAAACATATTTCTTTTTTTAATTAATATTTTTTTATTTATCCTCAGACCACGTAAAAGGAAAACAAACAAGATGAACAAGTTTGATGACCAAAACAACAAGGATTTTCCTCTTTTTTTTAATAAATCTCAAAAAAGGACCCCCCTTTTTTCAGGTACCACGCCCCTTTTGAAAAGCTATCATCGATTTTATGTATGCTTGAGATTTCTTGTTGCAATAAAACACAACGAATTTTAACTCGTTTCTTGCCATTGAACGTCAAGAGCCATTTTTATGTTTTTTTAATATTTTTCAGTACAATGATAAATAAACCATCCAATAAAGATAAAATATGTATAATTTCTCCAAATAAGCTGTTGTTTTTATTCTATTTTGTACATGTCATAAAAAGTATTAATACGACCCACGGGTGGGCTATGTGGCCAATTTAAGACGTTAGTGCGACCAACCGAAGGGCTGATGAGCAAGAAACGTGCATCGCCTGAGCTAGCAAACTCGCCTCGAAACGATAGAAAAAAATTTAATCCAAAAGCATTTTACAAAGAAAACTTGATCACCTAAAATTACAGTAAAAGATGAGATACTTAAGATTGGTTTAATACAAAAAAATACCACTCTGTTGATTTGTATATTTAAAGTAGGCTAAACCAAAAAAACCTTTATTTGAATAATTAAATTTGCGGATATATAAGCATGTAGGTCGGCACTTCCATACATGTGATAAAAAAGAAAGTTACTTTTTTTCTTAGTATACACAAAGTTGGTCAGTTTATACTAAACAATTGAACGTTTGAACTAAGAAAACAAATATCTAATCATAACACTAAAAAAGAAAACAACATAGATTCAATTAGTAGTTATACAACAAGGTAATTATATGAAAACATTAGTAAAAAAAGACAATTCTAAAGAAAAAAAATAAAGAAAAATTCGTCTTCAGTGAAAAGTAGAACATTTTTTAAGAAGTTTTAAGGTTTTTTAAAATTTATAAGTTTTTTTGTTGAAGGGCAATAGGCTACGCAATACTGTTGGAAAATATTTTTTTGAAATTTGGAAAAAAGGAAAGCAAAAAAAATAAGACAATTTTGAAGTTAATAATATAAGAAAAAAATGCTACAAATAAAATGAAATTAGTTAAAAAGTAGAGAGTTTTTGTTCAGACAGGAAAAGTTTTGAGGATGATGGATTAAAAAGATTCAATGTCGAAATTGAGAAATAGTGTAGCAAAGCTTCTTCTTTCGGTCTTTCCCTTTAATCAAGAGTTTCCACAGGGTATTATGTTTCTCCAATGTTTCTCCAAAGTAGACGGACACTGTTTTCAATGTCCGTCTCCTTCGCACTAACTTTCCCATATCCTCCTTCACTACATCCAGAAATTTCTCTTTAGCCTCCCTCTTTTCCTCTTTCTATGTAACTTCATTGCCATCACCCTTCTTCCTATATACTCCTGGTCTCTCCTCATGATATGTCCATACCACATCAACCTGCCCTCCCTCATCTTCATTCCTAACCGTTCTACCTTAACTGTACTACTGATGTACTCATTTCTGATCTTGTCTTTTCTCGTCATTCCCATAGCAAGCCTCAATGTTTTCATCTCTGCAACTTCCATCTCTTCCACTTGTTTCTTTGTGACCACCACCGTCTCAAGTCCATACACCATTGCTGGTCCTACTACTGAACTGTACACTTTTCCTTTTACTGTAGCTGGTAACTTCCTGTCACAAATTACTCCCGGTACTTTTCTTTATCCGTTCCATTTTTCCTGCACTCTCTTCTTTACCTCCCTCTTACAACTACCACAACTACCCAAATACTTAATTTCCTTTAATCTTGTTACTTTTTTATCCTCCATCTTCACTGTTTTGTTGTCATTTTCTCCATTTATGCAAAGATATTCGGTCTTTGACCTACTTACTTTCATTACTCTTCTTTCCAACACATACCTCCAGCATTCTAGTCTCCACTCCACTTCTTCCCTGGTCTTTGCGCAAATCACAATATCATCAGCAAACAGCATCGTCCATGGTGGTGTTAAAATTATAAGAATAGAACTCGCACTGAAATTGAAAAAGTTAATTAACTGAATAAACATTTGGTGGTACAGAATTTGAAGATTGCTTGAAGTAAAAGATTTTTCTTCCCAAAGCTTTTCATCTGACACTCTTCAGGGGAAATCGTCAGAATGAAGTAGAAATGAAACCGAACTAATTTATAAAGGAAGAAAGTAGAGTTCTCATTGGCTGAAAGAGTCAACCAATGAGAGAAAGGTTAAGAAATTTTGAGAGAGTATACGAATTCTTTTTGCTTACACAGAAAAGGATTGAGAGATTTAATGAAAGTCGCTTCAAGAGCAAAAAGGTGAAAGGAAGAGCGACCTCGAGCGAGAATAGAAAATTTTTCGTTGCTGTAATGGAGGGCACATTGGGCGTTGTCAAGAAGATGTTGACCAATAGCGGATTCGTGAAATTGTTGTGGGCGTATGTTGTTTTTGCAAGAGCGGGAAAGACTTTGGCGGTTGGCCGAGGTACGAGGATTGGTGATGGATTTAGGAACGTGTTGTTTAATTCGCTCTTCTAGCCGTTGAGACGTGCGACCAACGTACCGACTATCGCAACGTACCGACTATCGCAGTCCATCACAGCAATGTTTTTTACCAGTTTTTGTGCCACTGCGATAGTCGGTACGTTGGTCGCACGTCTCAACGGCTAGAAGAGCGAATTAAACAACACGTTCCTAAATCCATCACCAATCCTCGTACCTCGGCCAACCGCCAAAGTCTTTCCCGCTCTTGCAAAAACAACATACGCCCACAACAATTTCACGAATCCGCTATTGGTCAACATCTTCTTGACAACGCCCAATGTGCCCTCCATTACAGCAACGAAAAATTTTCTATTCTCGCTCGAGGTCGCTCTTCCTTTCACCTTTTTGCTCTTGAAGCGACTTTCATTAAATCTCTCAATCCTTTTCTGTGTAAGCAAAAAGAATTCGTATACTCTCTCAAAATTTCTTAACCTTTCTCTCATTGGTTGACTCTTTCAGCCAATGAGAACTCTACTTTCTTCCTTTATAAATTAGTTCGGTTTCATTTCTACTTCATTCTGACGATTTCCCCTGAAGAGTGTCAGATGAAAAGCTTTGGGAAGAAAAATCTTTTACTTCAAGCAATCTTAATTAACTGAATAGAAATCTTCTTTTTTTTTGAAACCTCGTAATTAATTCTATTGTTTGCGTTCACTGCTTTATAGACAGATCACGTGCAGCGATCTTAATGAAATCTGATTGGCTCACTTACACGTGGCGAGCACACTATAAATTGAGATGTTGGTAAATTTAATTCCTCTTTCAGTCGTTGGTGATCAAGTGGTATGGTGGTTTAGTTGTAGAGTGAGTTTGTACGAGATCGTAAGCGTAGATCGCAAGCGAAACTTGGGTAACTTTCGTTTTGCGATTGCATCGTTGGCTGCATCGTTGGCTGCATCGCTGGGAGCACGTTGGCTGCACGTTGATTGTATAGTTAATTGCATCGTTTAAGCAGTATTGTCGAGAAAATAATTGTGGTCGTTGGATTGTGGAAGCCTGTTATACCTTCATATCGAAATATCAACTTTAATAAATATTATAAAGCTATAAGACGTGTGGAAAAGCCAGCGGTGTGATTGGGGAAGGCTCGGATAGCTTCCCTATAGTCTGAAGAATTTGGAGCTAAAGAAGAGAGGGATTCGCTGTGCGGTCTACAGTAAACTTTTGAAATTAACAGGTGGTTCTTTCCTTACTTCATCCGTTAGCCTATCCATAATCACTGCAAACAGAAACGGACTTAACGCTGATCTCTGCTGCAGTCCGACCTTGAGCTTGAAACTTTCTGTAGTTCCTACTGCATACCTCACCACTGTTTCGCTTCCCTCATACATATCCTGTACAAGTCGCACACATTTTTCTGTCATTTCTGATTTTCTCATACAGTATCACAGCTCTTCCCGCGGAACCCTGTCGTAAGCTTTCTCTAGGTCCACAAATATACAATGTAGCTCTCTTTGACCTTCCCTGTACTTTTCCATCAACATTCGTAAGGCAAACATGGCATCGGTAGTTCACTTTCCTGGCATAAATCCATATTGCTGTTCACTGATTTCTACTTTATCCCTTAGCCTGGTTTCAATAATTCTTTCCCATATCTTCATTGTGTGGCTCATCAGCTTTATTCCTTTGTAGCTTCCACAGCACTGTGTACCCCCTTTGTTTTTATAGATTGGGATAAGCACACTCCTCCTCCATTCTTCTGGGATCCGTTCACCCATTAATAGTCTGTTGAATAGTCTGCTTAAAAACATTATCCCCATCTCTCCCATGCACTTTCAAACTTCTACTGGCAACTCATCTGGCCCAACTGCTTTACCTTTTTTTCATCCTTTTCAGTGCATTTTTCACTTCTTCTCTACTGACACAATTTACCTCTTCATTAACCACTTCTGCTTCCTCTGTCCTAGGTTCTATGTCATTTTTCTCGTTTATCAGTTTCTCAAAGTACTTCTTCCATCTCTTTAACACAGCCTCCGAATTCCCTGTCACATTACCGTTTTCATCCCTCAAAATGCTCTCGTGCAGTAGATCTTTTCCTGCTCTGTCTCTCTGCCTAGCCAATCTGTACAAATCATTTTCACCTTATTTTATTTCCAATCTAGCATAAAAATTGTCATACGCATGTCCCTTTGCCATCACAACTGCCTTCTTTGCCTTACTCTTCTTTTTTTTTTATACATCTTTTTAGTATTTTCATCTCTTATTTTGTCCCATGCTTTCTTCCCTTTTTCTTTTTTTTATGCTCTCCTGAACTGAACTTTCTCATTCCGCCGCCATGTCTCCCTATCTCCTTTTCGTTTCCCAAATATTATTCCCAGCACAGTTTCAGCTAATTTTCTTAGCATTTCTGCTGTTTTATCCCACTCAACAGGTAACCCATATTTCCCTCCCAAAATCCTGGTTACCTCTTGTTTACACGCTTCTTTACAATTTGTCTTCTTCAGTTTCCACCATCTTGTCTTTGGCTTCATTTTCTGTACCTTTTTCTTTTTCAACATGAGAGCCATGCTGCATACCACCATACGGTGCTGCTTTGCGACGCACTCATTCAGTATTACCTTACAATCGCACATTTCTTTCAGGTTCCTTTTTCTGCACATCACAGAATTTACTTGGGTACTTTTTTCGCCACTTTTATGTGTCACTCTGTGTGACAATTGCCAAATCCATCCTGTTGACAAAATCCACAACCATTGATCCTTCCTTACTTCTTGTTCCAGCACCGTACCTCTCCATTATTTCCTCATCCCCTATGTTTCCTTCCACATGTCCATTTAGGTCCGCACCTAGAACTATCCTCTCCTATTTTGAAACACTTTCTATCAACCCATCCAGATCTAGCCAAAAATCATTTTTCTCCTCCATGCTGTTGTTAACCTGTGGAGCATATGTACTTATAATATTTAGTATCGGTCATTTTATTTCCAGTTTTATGGCCATTAGTCTGTCTGACACCGTCTTTACCTCCAAGACACTTTCAACCAGCTCCTCCCTCACCACTATCCCTATCCCATTTTTTCTTCCATTAGCTCCGTTTTAGAATAGTTTGTAGCCACCTCTAATGTTTCTCACTCTACTCCCTTTCCACTTTGTTTCCTTTAGGCACAGTATATCTACATTTCTTCGCTCCATCATGTCTGCCAGCTCTCTCACCCTTCCAGTCATTGTTCCTATATTTAGGTACCAACCCTTATGAGTGTGCATTTCCCCTTCCACAGTTCCCGCTGCCTCTGCACTCGCCTTCCTCCTCTCCTTCTCCTCTTGTTTTCACTAAGCCCAGCAGTAGCATAATTTTCACAGGTGCCCTGCCGGGCCACACCTGAACCGGTGGTTGTAACCCGGGCCGCGACCAATCTGATATGGATTTATCAACATAACGCCTTTGTATAATCTGGTAAAAAGTTTTAAGCTGGATGCTCTTCCTGCCGCAACCCTCTCGGACCGGCATCAGGAAACACTGAAATGTGCTCCCGATGGCTTAGTGTAGCAAATCAATTTTAAAAAAGGTTTGGTGAGAATCATCAATAAAAAGAGACTTATTTTAATATTTAAGTCCAATTTGAAATTATGAAGAAACAAAATTAAAAACAACAGCGTACCTTACTTTTTTAAACTGTCAGGAAATAAAATTTAAACTGAGAATGATAAGAGATTAAATAAAGTTATTGCAAATAGTCTTGTTTGGTTGAGTGGTTATTCGCAGTTATTGGCGCTATGAATTGCATTGAAGTATGGTAAAGCTTGAAAGTCAAGTTCTTTTAGTTTTTGTGAATATATTTTTTATAGTTAAAAACTGTGGTTTTTTCCTAATTATAGAGATAGAGTTTTTCTAACGATACCAATTGTACCTAGCCATAACCTACTACTGTTTTAAGAACTTCAGTCTCGTGGCAAACTATTTCTAGAGCCGACATAAATAAATAAAGCTTTACTTAATTGCAGGCATTTGGGCTAAGTAGTTTAACTGTTTTTTTTTATTTTGAATCTATTTTGAAATAAAATAAACTTTCGTTTTTTAAGTTATAGGTTGCCGTGAGTCACCGTGAGAAAGATCATCTACTCCGGTCAGACACAAGCAGGACTAGGACCGGCATATATCGGTTTCTTACCCCAGGCTTCTGTACTGTCCAATTAGATATTGGCAATAATGAGGTTGAGCCATGACCGGGTTTTGTCATCCAAACCTTTCAAACTTCGAGTTGCATATGATGCCTAATGCATGATACAACGTGGTTGCATTTGGTTTAGTGGCGCCGGAATTGCGATTGGATTTAAGAGGGAGACCCCATGTGCGCATTTATGAATGCTATGAAATAAATTTAGACAAGCGTATTAATACCGCAAAGCAATAAAACTGTCGAGGTGAAGCAGACTCGGCAACCGAGTGGCCATCAGGCTACTAATAATGGTCTTTCGCTTCACCTCGTCGCTTTTTTTGTTGGTGTATCTTTATTCCGTTGATTAATTGCCAATTTTAGACGCGATAAAAATAAATACTACTACTTTGCAAAGAACGACAACAGAAATGTAAAAGTAAAACTGAGTCCATTTTGATTGTGGTATTTATCATAACCACGCGTGGCCAAGATGCAAGCCGCTGTATACCTCAAATTAATTATTAAAAATGCCTAAAAAAACTGAGCTGTTTTATGGTTTACGGGGAAAAAATTATTGCAGTTCTATATATTTAAGTTGTCGCCACATTTTAACTTTTGCAAAACTTGCAGACTTCTTCTGAGAATTTCTATCTTTTAAACACTCAGCCACGCTTGTGTGCAAGTACGACGTTTTGCAACATCACTTTAACCACGCTCGTTTCCAGGGGTGCGAAATCCTTTTTAAAACCGTGACAATTTACAAAGTTTATTAATCATTACTGTTTCACAAACGTTTTAATTGACTTTTTTAAAAATTAGAATTAAAATGTTTATACAGTACAAAAATCTAAATAAACATAGATATTTTGCGTTACAATGTAGAGTAGTAATGATAAAACTCCACATAACAACCCCATCACTTTGAAGTAAAGCATTTGCTGTAAAATATTAAAGGTAATCAATCAAGAAAGCAGCGTTGAAAATGCGTTGACTCATGCAATTAGTAAATAGGATAATTGAAAGCTTGCGTTTTTCAAGAAAATAAATATTTGAAACCAAAATTTAAAGCAATGACTACCAGCAAAATAAAACGAATAAAACAGCTGTGTAAGAGGGTGCTATATCCATGTTACAAGACTAAAATGAAACTTCAAAGCATAGTGTGATTTATATTCAATTAGCAATAGCAAAATTAATTCACAAATTAATGATTTGGCTTTGTTACCCTTTCCGTCCTAGAACTTTAATGCCTTTCCTTCCCAGTAACTATTGTATACAGTATAAATACATATAAATCTAATTTTATTTCTGTATTAATTATATACAGTATAAACTTAATTATTTATTTGTTGTAATCAAACTTTGGGTGCGTTAGGAAATTTCCGTAAGTTAACTATTTTTTAAATCATCATTGCTGTGTTTTTTACTTCTTGTATCTTTGTTTTAGAATTACGAAAATAACGTTCAATACACTCCTAACTGAACTTCGATCAAGCGTTTCGTCAATTGACAACGTAACCCGGCTATTAGTCAGAAAAATAGATTAGAGCAAATCAGGTTAAAACTTTTTTGGCATATTCTGAAATCAATAAGAAATTCTAGATAATCATTTTCCATAAAGATAGAGACAATATTGTAGAAAATGGTTATAACTGTGTGAAAAGCATAAGTGTCTTCGGCAGCAGTAGCTTCATCTTCTGTTTTACAACCTGTCGTGACAAAATAATTTATCACTTTATTAATTAATATTAAGAAGAATCTTTGGGCTCCAGTTCTTTTTATAACATACTGTGGAATTGCGAAACTACTTCTCTCATTTGAAGTTAAGAAAAGACAAAATCAAATCTAACTTCTTTGTTTTTGTGTGGTTACCAACATCATTTTTCGTCATTTCCTGGACAGCAAATGTAGGTCAAAAATTGTAAATACAAATGTACGTCAAAAATTGCTGTCCAGGAAATGACGAAAAATGATGTTGGTAACCACACAAAAACAAAGAAGTTAGATTTGATTTTGTCTTTTCTTAACTTCAAATGAGAGAAGTAGTTTCGCAATTCCACAGTATGTTATAAAAAGAACTGGAGCCCAAAGATTCTTCTTAATATAGAAAAATGGAGCCCAAAGATTCTTCTTAATATTAATTAATAAAGTGATAAATTATTTTGTCACGACAGGTTGTAAAACAGAAGATGAAGCTACTGCTGCCGAAGACACTTATGCTTTTCACACAGTTATAACCATTTTCTACAATATTGTCTCTATCTTTATGGAAAATGATTATCTAGAATTCCTTATTGATTTCAGAATATGCCAAAAAAGTTTTAAGCTTTCTGATTTGCTCTAATCTATTTTTTTGACTAAAGGCCCGTTTCCACTACGAGCGCGGAAAAGAGCATTCTTTCTCTCTTTTATTGATCTTCGATTGAAGCGAGCGGTTAAAATTGAAGCGAGCGCAAAAAAAAGCAATAAAACAAACAAAGAATGCTTTTTTCCAAGCTCGTAGTGGAAACGGGCCTTAATAGCCGGGTTACGTTGTCAATTGACGAAACGCTTGATCGAAGTTCAGTTAGGAGTGTATTGAACGTTATTTTCGTAATTCTAAAACAAAGATACAAGAAGTAAAAAACACAGCAATGATGATTTAAAAAATAGTTAACTTACGGAAATTTCCTAACGCACCCAAAATTTGATTAGAACAAATAAATAATAACTACTAACGATTCTGAAACATCAAATAGAAAAATTATCACTATCGATTTAACAACCATTATCTGACTGCAAAATTATACTTTTAACTTGCAGCGCGTATCCCAGCGAGTAATCAATAAACAGTAAATCAATTTGTCTTTGATGAAACAAAATACACGCTTTTTTCTTTTTCTGATTGAGCTTGTAGAAAAGAACAACTTGATAAGATGCGAATTTGATAGAAACAAGCAAACCAAGCGCACGTTTGAATCTTTGCCAATTTGTTAAATCTGAACCAAATCACTTCCAATAAAACGCTAACGAAGCCCTAAAAAAAATGTCTTGTCTATTTAAAATTACCATGGATTGGCGAAAATTTGCTGAAATTCGATAGAAAGATAAAATCATCTGTTACTAATTGTTTTGTAGCCATCTAACCGCTAGTGGTCTTTTCTACCAGACAAGTTTTACCTGATATATATAAAGGCCCGTTTCCACTACGAGCGTGGAAAAAAGCATTCTTTGTTTGTTTTATTGCTTTTTTTTTGCGCTCGCTTCAATTTTAACCGCTCGCTTCAATCGAAGATCAATAAAAGAGAGAAAGAATGCTCTTTTCCACGCTCGTAGTGGAAACGGACCTTAAGGACGTTCTTCCCACTTTTTAACAAAGTAATGTCGTATATCTATAGGTGTGCCACTGCGATGGTCGGTACGTGGGTCGAACGTCCCAATGTTTGCAGGACAGAAACCGTCATTATGTGCTAAAGTCTATTTGGAACAGGACCGGTCAAGAACAAAAACAACCAGAATGCTAAGGTAAATCAGCTAATTCTATACCACATTGTGGCTGGGCAAATTAAAATCATTTATTACACAACCAAAAATGTGCATCTCACTACAAGGACAGTCAATTCTTTATTCTTTTTAAAGCACGATCCGATTTCCATTTATCTATCTTAGAATCAATTTTATCATTCTTTGTAAACCTAAGTTATTTAAATAGAAAGATTTTGTTTACAAACATAAATTACTAGTATAAGAGTGAAAAATTTTGCTTTTACTTCCAAATTTTAACACCAAACTTGCATAATTTTGTTTCCTTTTTGCCAAAAAATTTTTACGCCGATGAAACGTGGTTCTACTTTATTAAATATTTTCAATTATTATAATAACTGTTACTAGCCTTAATTTTAGCCTTCATTAATTTTTTAAAAAGTTTTCAAATACTAAATTCGGTTCTTCAATTCATTCTAACAAAACCTTCCGAAGACAGCTAAACAAAAAAGATCAAGTTTTTGAAAACAGCCTTTTTTAAGGCTACTTATTTAAAATATGAGTTTCAAAGGAAACACTTAGTTTTAATAGCTATTATAAAAATAATAGCAGTACTTTTTAATTACATATATCACAACATGGGCTAACATCTTTACATGTAGGTTTGGACTTCTTTCGATTAAGTTTGTTCAAAAATTATGACCATTGCACATTTAAACTTGACTTAGTTTATTTTTTTTTAGATTGCTGCATGTGTAATGTACAAGTTTTATTCGATCAACAATATTCTCTTAAGGTAATCATGCTTTTTTTAACTATTTTTGTAATTGTCTGCAACGAAATGTTGATAGAATAAAAATCAAGATTGTTTGAAACAACTAATGCACTGTGAAATAAATATGGTTGATTAAATTGCATATAGATATCAATTTTCGTACACATTTGTAAAAACAGTATTACTTTAAACAAAGTTTCAGTTTTTTACAGTTTATAGAACAAATTTAGATGCCAAAAATAGCTTTTAGGATTTTAATTTCCAAAATCGTGATAAAGCATGGACATAAAAAATCGTTTCGACGTATTCCATTTTTTTTCACATGCAACATCGTATAAAAGCTGGGATTGAACAACAAATATTTAATATTATTAAAAGTTTTTGTTATATTGCTTGGGTATCAATAAGCAACAAATAAATATGAAATTTATCTTTTTTATTTGTGGAATTTTTTTGTTTTGTACTGAGGCATATTCAGGTTAGTTTTTATACTATTTGATTTGGTTAGTATGTTAGTATGTTTAGGCCATTAATGTCGTAACAATTATTGTAGTTTGGGCAGGAATACAGAAACAAAAAAGATGCAACTTAACATACACAGCTGCCGTAGCGTTTTTGTAAAATTTTGTCTCAAGAAACCGGCGACCGGCGTTGCTGTATTATTTTGAACTCAATAAAAATGGTGCGAAAAGTTGATATTTGTCAAAAAATGTTGATGAGAACAAGAGGCAATAAAAAGATCAATCTTAAGTAAAAATTCAAAGTCTGTCGCGGGTCGCACAAAATGTTTTCAGGGGCCGCGTGTTTAAGGCCCTTCCTGTAAACCATGCATGTCAAACTCGTGACTGTATACGGGCCGCAGCGAATGAAATTTAAACCGGAAATTTTGCATCGGGCCGCAATCGCATCATCAAAGTGTTCTTTTTTTTTGAATTTCTTTTTTTTTTTTACTTCATTATCAATCTGCATCCAATTTCTTCATTTTCTTTCCAAATTAAAAGTAAAGACCGAAAAAAAAGGTCTTCACTATCAATCTTTTTCCGATTTCTCCATTTTTGTAACAAATTAAAGGTAAAGACAAAACAAAAAGGTCTTTGCAATCAATCTGTATAAAATTTCTCCCTTTTTCTATCATGTCCGAAATGAAAACCAGAATGTAGAAGAAATAAGGGCTCCTCATCAATTCTTAATTGTACTCGCTATTATAAAGGTCTCGATCGTTCTACAATCGGATAGTTTATCTGATCCGAATAATTCTTTAAAATCCTTCGCGGACTGCGAGTTTGGCATGCCTGCTGTAAACCAATGTTTCTTAAAGTGAGCTACTTTACTCGCTAAGGAATAATGGTTGAGGGCAAAATCGGAGAGAAATTTGAATAACTTATAAATTTGTAAATTGATTTAAAAAAATAAATTGTAAATTTATTTAAATTTAACTATTAACGACTTGGAATACTTTTCAAACCAGGGTCCTTCACCTGGTTCCTGCAAATACCAGGCCGCCCCAAACAGCAGATAAATCACACGCAGGCCTGCTCTAAAAATAGCACAATTTATATACAAATACAAAGTTTCCCAAAAAGATGTATACACACTTTAAATAATTGTAAACCAGGTGTTTATTATTATTTGTTACGATTTCAACATGCAAAAAAATTTAAAAACATTATTCTGTTTGTTTTTTCACTGCCAGTTCTGCATTGCACCTACTAGAGACTTGAAAATCTACATGATATGGTCAACTATTATGCTAATTTACTAGGAATTAAAGTGTGGTGCGGCTTATTGTTAAGAGGATTAATTGGACGTTCTTTTTTGATGCTACTGTGACTAGTCCTGTTTACTTGAACTTACTGCAACAGTCTGACATGCCAAGAATTAATAAACACTCTGAAAAAGAGGATTTTCATTTTAATTGAGATGGGGCACCCTTAAGCTACCAAAAAAATGTTAGATCCTTCCTTGATGAAATCTTGCCAAACAGATGGATTGGACGGAGGAGTTTGGTTGAATACCCTCCACGTTTCACAGATCTCACACCACTAGAATTCTTTTTATGGGGATGTTTAACGTTTACGCAATGAAACCTACAACAATGTCTAAAAGCCTACAACAATCGTTAAATTGAGAGCAACTATTGAACGTGAATGCATGCAAATAACCAAGTGAATTGTTTTATGATGTGTGCTATTGCATCGCTTCGCGTTACTGGTGGTGTCTGGACCAGAACAGACATCAGTTTGAAAACTAATAGTGACAAAACGATAGAATGATGTTTTTTAATTCTTTTACATGTTGAAAATTAAAAAAATAATGATAAATACCTGGTTTACAATTATTTAAAGTGTCTATACTGTATATCTTTTTGGAACACTCTGTATTTTATAATTTAAAAAAATTGAGAAAATTTGTTATTTCAAGATACCACATCTAAACTCGTCTGACTCAGTACCCATGAAGTAGGTCTCAATTAAAAAATAGATTAGTGATTTTTAGCCCTATAATGACAATCAAATTTGGCAATAGCTTGTTTAAGCAATACTTGGCTATAATAACTGAAATCGTTAGCTGGAAGAAAAATTAAGCCTACACTTTCATAAAAAGCATTGTTGCTTATCTTATCTTGGGGTAAAACTGGACAGATCGCTCACGTTTCGTCACCATCTAGTGGCATTGCGCAAAAGACTATCCTCGCGCGTCACACTGTTGAGGCGACTCGTGGGCTCAGATTGGGTACTGGTGCTAAAACACTACGCATAGCCACCTTATTTTTAGTCTACTCAACAGCTGAGTACTGTGCGCCAGTCTGGTGTCGCAGTGCTCACACTCGCCGCATCGACAGTGTCTTGAACGATGCTTTTCGCATAGTTACGGGATGCCTGCGTCCCACTCCAACATACCACCTACCTGTACTCTCAGGCATCCAGCCAGCTGAGCTTCGCCAAATGGGAGTGACACTCTCCTTGGCTTACCGTGGATCTCTGGACCCCGATCATATTTTGCATGGTCTTTTAAGTGGGTCCTCAGATACTCGCCAAGCGAGACTAAGATCCAGACGCCCGTTTGTGCCAGGTGCGCGGAATCTCTTGGACAACCTTGCCAGACTTGGCATCCGCGCCTCTGAATGGACAAATCACAAATGGAACGCAGAGTACTCTGAAAATGCTTCCAGGCTCCGTGCTTTTGTGCCCGGAACCGGTGCCAGGCCTGTTGGGATGGGCTTACCCCGAGCAGCTTGGGTTAAGCTTAACCGCCTGCGGACTGGTGTTGGGCGATTCCACTCGTTCATGCACAAATGGGGTCTCGCTTCTTCACCGAATTGCGAGTGTGGCGCCTCTGAGCAAACTGCAGACCATGTACTAACAGCGTGCCCTATACATCGAAAACCACATGGAGCACGAAGTCTGACGGTTTTTAATGACGAAACTCGATGCTGGCTTAATAACACCACTGCCAGCATCTGATTCAGGCAGTGCAGCAGTCTGGGATAGTAAAAGGATAAACCCTCGGCCCCAGTCCTGTTTGTGTCTGACCTGGAGTGGATGCCCTTCAAACGATGACGACGACGACGAGCATTGTTGCGACTTGAAAATTACTAAATCCCAAATTTGTGAATTTATTTTTGCGTTTTCGATTATTTTTATCTTCAAATTTTTTCTGTAACAAAATGGAATTTTTTGGCAATATAATGCTGTGATTTTTTTGCGGGAAATGGCAGGATTCAAAAGAGGAGTGCGTAAACATTAATAATATGATTCTGTGTTATCCGTTTTTTATAAGATGACTGTGTTTTATTTTTAACCTTTTCAGGGTTGTTGCGTAAGATTTTACATACAACAAAATTATTCTAAAATAAAGATGTTTCAAGTTTTAGTTGATCACCAGCCACTAACCAACCATACAACAATTTCTTTGTTGTCGAAACAAAAAGTCCTTCGACTGTATCAAAAACAAGTTAACCATAAAAAGTTGTAACGTTTATTTTCGTGAGAAACATTTCAGTTAGCTCAAAACAAGCGCGAGATTTAGGATTTTTTTTGAGGGCGGCAGCAGCAATTTATAATAATAATCGACAAAAACACATGAAAAAAACGAAAGCAAAAGTAAAACTGCGTGATTTTGTCCATTGCTTGTTAGTAAAAAAAGGTTCCTTTCAAATTGAGATTAAAATCTAAAAAACGTTTTACCCTTGCAAGGGCGATAAATGCAAAACATTGGAAAAACAGCAAGTAGCAAATTTAAAGCAAAGGTTATTGAAGTAAAATTTGTCAATTGGTTTTTTGAGGGTACCTACTAATTGCACGAGCAATTAGTTTACATGCAAAGTGGAATTGCTAGCAAGTAAAACCAGAGAACTAAGACGTTCTTGCCATATTTATTATTATTATTTTTATCCCTAATCTTCTACAAACTCGCAGGAAAACGTAAAAAGCGTTATACTTATATCAACCTTTATTTGTTTATTTGTTTATTTATACGTTTATATGTATATTGTTAGATGTTCCGATCTAATAAGCGTTTACAGTTTTTAAGTTTTTTAAGTTTTTTCAGTTTTTTCTATTGTTTTCAATTCTTTCTGGCAGTTTTATCTTAACTTTATTTTATTTTATTTTACTTTTTAGATACCCCTGATGATCCCTTTTATGGGTGAAACAGTCTGTTGCGTTTTAGCTTTGTTTTTATTTCCGTGATTTCGCTATTGTTAATTTTAATTCAAGCTCTAACTTTGTTATCGAGCACTTTAGAAGAACTGATTTTCATACAGTGTTATATATATATTATATATATATGGGTTCATTCGCAGATGATGCTTATCTCCTGATGAGAGCGCCGTCTGTTAATTTTTTTGAAAACCAACTTAAATCAGAAGTTAATATTATTTGCAACTGGATATTTTCAAACAATTTAACGCTAAATTAAAAACATTGTAGATATTAATTATTTATCAAACCTTATGTCTTCAAATTTTGATTTAAATATTCAATGTCCAGCTAGTGAAATTAAAACTGTTCATAAGGCAAACTATTTGGAAATTATATTTGATAATCGATTAAACTTTTATGAGCATATAAAAACCCTTGAAGCAAAAATAGCTCGATCAGTTGGAATTTTTAAATTGAATGCAATTGAAATACTTTTTACCCAGATCGGCATTATTAAAGTTATATTATTCGCTTATCCATTCCCATTTTAATTATGGCCTTGTTGTTTGGGGAAGCACTTATCCGACATATCTAAACAAACTAAAATTGCTTCAAAATAAAGTGATTCCTATTGTTCCCTCCTCTCATTGGTCATCTAGCTCGAAATCTCTATACATTAAAACAAATATTTTGTCTTTTTTAAATTTGTTTATTCTTATAAAGTTAATTTGTTTCCTGAAATTATTGATAATTTCTTTTTATTTGCTAAGTTTTGCCATTCTCCTACCACAAGATTTTCACTAAAAAATCATCTTAGCATTCTCTGTTCAAAACTAAACGAACCCAAAGATCAATCAAATATATAGGACCAAAAATTGGGAATTCTATTAGTCATAACCTGAGAATAATGTCATTTAATTAATTTAAAAAACATTATAAATCATTTCTACTTTTCAGTGATTAAATTCTTGAAACCTTTGCAATTCATTTTATATATTTTATTTTATTTTTTTTCTTCGTTGCTTGCTTGGTCTTTAGTTAATCTTAATGTTATTTTTGCTTTTTTGTTTTGTTTTTTATTTATTTATTTTTTTGTGTATACATATTTAATTTTCAATATTGGCACATAACTTGTATTTTTCCTGTATTTCTACTGGGTGATGGCCTGACTCGAAGAACTCACAATCCCTTCGCAATTACCCTGTCGCAATTTAGAAATTTGTGCTATTATATATCAAGCCGTTATATGCAACAAATAAATTAAACTAAACAAAACCTTCAAGTGATCACTCCGACTTACTTTTTTGAGACATCAATATATTTCTGTTCATTTAAAATATGATTTTTTGTTTTTTAGTTTTTATTCAAAAGCTGCTTAATAGAACGCCAGGCAGTGAAAAGTGCTCTGAAGTGTTTTTCCCGACGACGCTACAGAGTAATGAAATTAAGTTTTGAACAATGACCATGTCGATCAATACAGCGTTTGCCATCAAGCGGGGCTCCTACCCACTCCGCGGTCACGCTGCCGACCGACAAGCAGAACTTAAATACGTTTTGAATCGTTTAAGAGAAATGAACGTTATTTCTTCTGTGATAGTTGTTACAGGAACAGTACCAATTAAATTAGAAGCTTTGCTAATACAGTTGAAAGATTGATTTTTGCTACAATAAGTCTATTTTTCAAATCAGATTTTCTTTATCAATCATACAGTATCTTCGTGCTGCTAAAGCAAAAACCAATGTTGAACTTCAGCACCAAGGGATTCTCAACTTGCCTCCTCCTTTTTTTGCATTAATATTTTTAGCTTCAACAAAATATTGTGAAGGTATTTGCTGCAGCTGCTGTTTGCAGGTATTGCAGAATGGACTTGAAATTGGGATCGCCTTACATTTTATATGTCTTTTTGCAATTCTTTAAAAAATACAGTGTAAACTATTACAACCTTGAAAACTGTGATTGCAATAACAAAGAGTACTGTAGATTGAATTTTAATTGCTGACTACAAAAGTGCTCCAAAACTAAAGTAAGAAACAAAGAAGCAGCTTTGATCATTTTTCTAAATACTATTACAGCATCATGTAATTGTACACTTGTACACTTATCCTTTTACCATCCCGGAAACACCCCGAGTTCATCATCATTCGCCTGGTCATTTACCAGATATCAGGACTCGCCACGTGGAGGCTGATGATATGATTCCTAACCTTTTTATCGTCGACAGTCTTTTCATATTAGCAGGCATCCAACCAACTGAGCTTTGCAACCAAAAAGTAGTACTGTCTTGAGCTCGCCGCGCTCAGAAGCCGGAACACCTCCTATATAAAATGCTCCTGTCTCCACTTCGTGGAAAGTTGCATCAACTTAAATCAAGACTCGCATTTGTGTCTGCTGCACTAGAACTGTTGAACGATCCCGCCCAGTCAGGCACCAGTATAGTACAAGTACAATGGGCGGAATATAAATGGAACATGGAATGGCGAGAAAACGCTTCTCGACTTCATACATTTATTAAAGATGTTGCCAGCAAGATTTAGCAATATATAAAGACCACAAGGATTTAGCTTTTCCAGATCAGCATAGGTCAAGCTTAACCGCCTCCAAACTGGCTTTGGTCTATTCCGTTCAAAAACGCACAACTGGGATATGGCTTCTACGGCGCCTGTAAGTGTGGCGCTATGGAGCAGACCGCTGAGCACGTAACAACATCTTGACCCATCTACCAACATCCAAATGGAGACCGTGCTTTCATGAATATTGACAGAGCCTGGTAAACTGGCTGACGGAAGCTTTGGTTGAAAACGAAAATTTGTAGCGAATAGTTGCGAAATCGCTTGATGTTGACAAAGCTAACTTTAATTTTTGGATAAAGTAATGCACTGTATTTGTAAAAAAGGTTTCATTTTAAATAATGTTTGAAAAATCTTTCTTTTTACCCATCATGGTAGCAGCAACATCATAGCCTTGGCATATGGTTTTTGTAATGCAAAGATTTAACTTTCACATAACTTCTCCTTTAAAATTATTCTTATTTACTGTATTCAATTGCATGGCTGAAGCCTGCAAACTCTTCAGCTATTGTAGAGTAGGCAACAAAAGTTAGGAACACTTTCAAAAAAACACAAAATGTAGCTTTAAATGAGTATATATCGATGGGTAATTGGTATTATTGTGCCATAAAGCATAATTATGTTCTTGTATTAATATACAGTATAATTTTTGTATGACACTGTTTTTTTATTTCTTGCTCAATAAATTGTTTGCAAGATCGCATTTTAGTCAAAATCAGTTAAATTTATTGGTTAAAAAAATGGGGAAAAAGCAGTCTTTCAGCACGAAAGAACGGGCTCAAATCGTAACTTTAAGCAATTTAAGTTTTCTGTACGGCAAATCTCAAAGAAGATAAAGATTAACAAAACAGCTGTGCACAATGCAATAATGAAATACCAAAGTGAGGGTGTTTTCAATTATACCACAAAAGAGCTAGTTACAAAACAGATAGCCACAAAAAAGCTGGTACAAAAGAGATAGTGCCACAAAAGGGCTAGTTACAAAAGAGCTAGCCACAAAAGAGCTAGGGCTACAAAATAGTTAGCCATAAAACGACTTAACATAAAAGAGCTACTACCAAAAAGAGTTAGTGCCATAAAATAGCTAGCTAAAAAAGAGCTATGCATTAAAAGAGCTACAATAATTATCTTTAAATTTTTTTTACATTCACAAAAATATTAATAAAAATTTTATTCATTGTTGTGCAAGATTCATAAGGAGGGGATGAGCAACTGGCTGCAAACTGAATAAATAACTGCATTGACATAAAAAAAAAATGGAAAAAAGATTATAGATTTAATAAAAGAAAAAAAAAGCATAATTAAGATTCGAGGCAAAGATTTTTTTCTTATTTTTTTGTCATCACTAGTATTTTGGGATGAAAATGGAGCAATTGGACACAGTTGCAAAGTGAACACCTTTTTTTTTAGTCTTTACCAGAATTTTGAGACGAAAATGTGTAAAATGAATGTGCTATCCATTGCAAAGCTACAATATCATGATTGGGGCTACGTCAATAAAATTTGGGCAAAACTATATTCCTTATAAAATATTTTTTGGCTGGTATGGGAATGGAAAGAATGGGGGGTTTTAAAAAGTTTAAGAAGCCCGGGGTGAAAGGTCACGAAACATTGTCCGATTTCGATATATCGATGTTTCAATGTTTAAGGTTGGAATCGGTAGATTCTTTGTAAAAAGTTAATCTTTTTTTAGCTTATATTTGGATTAAATAATTGTATCAACTGTTTTCATAATTTTAAGTTTCTTATTTTTTTACCGTAAATTTATACTCGAAAAGTAGTTTCAACAATCATTCAAAAAAATTATGGAAAATCGATTTAATTTCAAACAAGTATTTGAAAAAATCTTTGAAGTTATTAAAAAGCAGAAACCATTCTGGGTTTTATATTATTTGATGTTCTACTCTGCTCTTGCATCACTTATCTATGCAATAAATAAAACACAAAAGAAACACTTACACGAAACAGTTGAATTGTTTGGTTTTCGCTGGATGTTTTTAATGACTACTCTTTCTATTTGGAGCGGGTTTGTCGGCAAGCAATGGGATAGTTGGATCAACAGTGTTTCGCAAGCAGCGAATTTAATAGACAAACTTGCTCCTAAACCAAATGAACAAAGTGTTCTCATCAATATGGATATAACTCCCGGTAGCAACGATGAACAAAGTGATAAACTCCTTAAAAAAATATCAATCCTCGTCTGTTTGGCCATAACCCGAGCGTGCACTAATGTTTCTACTTCTATTGACAAAAAGTATTCAAATTGGGATAATTCAGTTAAGGAATTTTTAACCGACAAGGAGTGGTTTTATGAAAAATGTTCAAAAGACTCTGACCATATGATATTGTTGAAGACTGCTGAAGAAATTTTGGAACAGTTTAACGCATTTGATTTGCCAAATCATTTACTTAAAATGAAAAAATTTTGTCAAAGCATCGCGAATGACAAATGGCAAAAATTCATTTCTATTGTTGGATATCTGACCAAATTTACCTTGTTTATAGTTTTTACTCTAGAATTGTTGAGCATTTTCAGCGCAGAAACAGATAAGAGCTACGTGTTTTTTTGTCTTTCAATTGTAGTTTTAATACTTTTCTTTTTGGTGTTTTCATTTTGGTGTGTAGTGCTTGACGTCTTCTCAGATAAAGAAAATTTAAATTTCAATGAGATTCTTGAATCCATGTGGGATTTATTTGCGAAAATTAATACAGAAATAAAATTAGATCTATGCGGTATACCTCTTTGAAACCACTGATAATAAAAGAAATTAAAAGAATGAAGGCATCAAGAAAGAAAATATTTTATAGACAGCAATTACTTTTAAAGAATCTTTCTTTGCTTCTAAAACACTAAAAAGTAAAAAAAAATTTTTTGGTTGTTTTAACATTTTGTACAACATTACATATAAAGCAAATGCTTTTAATTTTTTTTGTATCATATTTTAAAACTTGTTAATTTTTCAATTTTCTTGCGGCTTCTACTATTTAATTTTGATAATATTGGTTTTGGTGTTTAAACGAGATAAAATATGAATTATAAAAGTTGTTTTTATAAGCTACCTGTTTGAACGTTAAAATGCAATCCGTTAAACCAAGTTTAGCTCTTTGATATGTTAACAAAAGAGTTTATTTTATGAGTATATTTGACTGTTGTTTTTATATTGCAACTAGCAGGTCTATGCTTATATGTTTTTGAAAAAATTGTATCTTTAATTATTTTATATACTTTAAATATAATTTCTAGCTTTTACATCAGCGTTTCTAAACCAGGGTTTTCCGTAATCCTAAGGCTTCGTAAAAAAATTGTGCAGTTAACTAATCATTGCTAAATTAAAAAAATTTTAGATTAGTTCTAGAGTAAATCGAAAACGTTTAATTTTTCTGTAAAGTAATTTAATAAAATGAAAAATTTTCAATTCCTTCTGACTGCTATTTTCCATTGTTAAAGGGTTAAAAAAGTAATCTTAACAAAATTTAATTCTTTTAATAATAATTTAAATTACCTTTTTTTTGTGTGTGCAAAAGATGTGAAAATGAATTAATTAAATAAATGGCAGCCTGGGTTAGTAAAAGGATCAACCTTGGCCCTAATCCTGTTTGTATTTGACCCGGAGTGGATGCTTTTCAAATGACGACGTTGGATATTCAATAAAGTTTAATAAAGAAACAGCCAAAAAAAAATAAGAATTAACATTTTTTGCCAATGGTTAGAGTGCCACTGAAATAAACTGAAATCTTTTTTGTGTCTTATAGCCGCAGTTTTGAGTAAGAAAAGGAAACGGGAAAAAATCTACAAACAAACAGACAATTAAAGTTCAGCAATGCCAATCATACTTTGCTTCGCAGCCATAAAACGAGAATTCCTTCGAAAACAAAACTATTTGTATTTTATTTAATTTTTGTTTAAATTTTTCCTTATGATCAAAAATCTTGAATACGACAGCATGTACATGAAAACCAAGCTTTGTTTGAAAAAGCATGTGGAAGAGCTTTCTCAAAGAAAGAATGTATTGGGAGTCTTTGTTAAAACTGCTTTTGAAACTTTGTTCTAATAAAATAAAAGAGATGATAAAGGTTGCGATATATGAACGGATAGTTTCAAGCTACTGTTCACAAAACTCTAAAAGTGCAAGGCGGTTATGAAATAAAAGAAGTGATTACAAAATTGAAAAAAAACTTACAAAACTTTATGTAATTTCAAAATAAAACAAAACAACATGGCGCGCAGGATAGTGTAGTTAGATGAAAAACCATCCGGAGTTTTCCACTGAAGCAATTGTAAATTTACTGAATTAAATACTTTTTATTACAAATACTTAAAGCATTTGTTACACTATTTAAATTTCAACAAAAGATAAATATTGTTTTTAACTTTTCACCGCTTGGTTTTTGCCTGGTTTCTTGTTCGGTGAGTTATTTGAATATTTTGATAAATTTTTTCTGCAGAGCCTGTTTTTTAGGTAAGATTCCTGGTAAATTCATAGCCGTACGATCCAGGAGGCAGGGACAATTGCCGCCAAGTCGCAAAAATTTTTGGACAAAGTCAGGTCTTTTTGGGCATCGAGAATGAACTATTCAGGAAGTAAAAAGTTACTCAATTTTGAGCAATCCACATCATTGAACAAAAGCAACCACGATTATTGACCTTTGAACCTTTTATGAACTTTGAAAACCTTTTCGTCTTCATACGTTTATCTGGGCAAATTGAATCGTTTTTGCTCCGTTTACAACTGAAAAAACAGGTGAAGAGCAAAAAAATTTTTCACAACATTGCATGCAAGACCTGTTTGCGGTGTCAAGATGTACGTAATTAGTTTTTTGAATAGGTTTTATTTGTATTTCTGTAGTTGTCTTAATGCAAAAGGAACAACGTTCTACAAAACGATTAAAACCACTAATTACTTTCAGTAAAAAAAGCAAAATATATTATTTTAAGTTTCACAAGCAAAATTAAACCTTTCTTTGTAACATCTCGTTTTTCGTCTTAAATTGAAGTTTATTTTGCTGTGCTAAAAGCAAATTTTTAAGAAAGCGGAACTCCTAAAGTTAAAAAAAACAAAAAAAAAAGGAAAAGTTGATGCTTTACACAACACTATATAAATTTGAACATAAATTTTTTATTATACTAAACCACGCCATAACTTTATAAAATTTAGAATACGACTGTTTTCAAAGTATTATGTCTTAAAATAAGCTTTCACTCTATGACATTATATAGGTCTTTGATTATGAGATATTTTTAAAGTCTTTAAAAAAGTAAATAGAATAATTTAAAAGTAATTATTGTGAAACCATTCTAAATATTCACATTTTAAAGCATGTTTCCACCCAAAATAACATAGAATTACTGATAAAGCTGACATTTTTTCTACTTCTTCTCCCTGTAATCCAAATGACTTTTACTGTAAATTGTGCTCCTCTTCCCCAGACAACCCCCGCTACCTATTCTACAAATGTACCTCCACTAAACAGCTAATTTCATCACTAGAACCCCTTCTTTTCGAAACCTTCAAAAAAGCTACGATTTTATCTTAACACACTCCTCTATAACTTTACTAACACAACTGGAATGCCTTACATTATTCTAACTAAACAACATCTTTAATTCGAATCTCAATTTTTTACCTAAGAAACAACAACTATCCTTCCTCCACCCCTATTTGCTGTAAAAATCTTCTTGGACAGCAATAATTTGGAATTTTTAAAACAGGTTCAGGGTAATCGTATGCCACTTTCTCCGAGTTTCTCGCCTGATCCAAACTTGTCTGTGAGTCAGAAAATCATATATGATCGTGGCAATAAAATCTTATGCAAAAAATATTTGCTAAAAATCAGTTGCTTTTATTAATTTTTTAGACTTTAAGTTAATGTAATATCGTTTTAGAATTCACCGTATAAACAAAAAAATTTTTTAGATGTATCTTATTGTAAATTTTACATAAAAAATTACTTTTTAAAACTTTTCTAAAACCAATATGAAGCGATAAGAAATTATTTAAAATCAACTGGTTTCTTTTTACTGTATATGACAAATTTGAATCAGTTTCGTATTGAAACTAAATTAATATTACTGCAATGGCTATTTACGGTTCTGACAACAGCAATAAAGTAATTCGCATTTGCTATGCATGCCAAAATCAGCGATAATGAATTTGCATTAAAAGTTTTTTTTTGTTGAGCTAATAGTAAAAACAAAAATAAACTTTAATGCAATACTGTATTGAAAAAGTTTTGGAAAGTTTCTGTTTAAACTCTTACTCGTAAAAAGCTTTATGGCTATTGCAACATATTGATAAATCATTACGCTCAAAAATTCAATCATTCTTGTTTTCATATTTATTATTTGGCAGCAAAAATAAAAACAATTCAATTACAATTTAAGCTAAATTTTTTTTAACAATACGAGCAATTGTCAATGGGCAATTCGATCAGTTTTCAAAGAAAAAAATTGTGAACAATGTAAGCAAATTACTCAAATTATAAAAAATGTTGTTGTGAACCTGTTTATTTTTGGAAAATTCTTGCTTTATAACTATTACTAGTACGTTAGGCTTGCTTGTGATAGGATAGTAAAATTAGATAGTTAGATCTTAGCAAGCTTTTAAAAACGATAAATTGCGAAAATCATGCTGTATAATATGTGAAAATTATTTTGTAAACATCATGTTTTTGTAAAAAGATAAAATTGAAAATGCCTCTCTTTGTATAACTAGATTTGGTTTACTGCGAGTTGTTGTATTTATAAATATAGGCTTTTTCACAAATAATAAAGTCAATTTCTTTCACAAACAATAAAGTAAAAAAGCGTCTCCGAAAAAAAATACGATATTTTCTGGTCAAACAGTTGTCAATTATTTTTTAATGCTTCTCAAAAATAAACGCCAATTACGATGGCCTAAACTTTGATTGCTTTATTTGATCTGGGGTATCAAACTTGACAAATTTAATTCTGTTGTATTTTTGAAATTGTGAATTTATTGTTATAACAGAGATGATTAAAATTATATTCCAGCTGAATGCGCAGCTGATTTCCCTTGCCTGCAGCTGTTTGTTACCAATTCTAAATTTCTAAATCTTGTTTAAATAAAGTAGCGTAAGCAGAAGATATTTTTAAAGGTTTCTTTTTTCAATCAACTATACTAATAAATAGTTTAAGTACTTTTCAATTAATACCTCGTTTCAGGTATTACCATTGTTTGTTATTATAGAAACTGGAAAATCCTCTGATTTCATTATCATTGGAGTTTAATCCATTTATTAATAGTTAAGATAAAATTTATTGAGTCACCTCAATCAATGTGTTTTGAATGACTAAAAACTTTTCGATCTGCTTGTTATATTAAAAAATACGTTTTGATGGTTTTGGCTAACTTTAACAAAGAAAAGTTAATATTTATTACTTATTGTATTGTACAAAAACTTACAGTAAATAAATAAGCAAATTTAGATAAAGATAATAGTTTGTTTTATCTTTCATTCAAATATTCTGTAAGTAAGCTTAACTATGCTAAAATAGTAAATTGTAATAATTTAAACATACAAATTTTTAATAGCTTTTCAAACTTCAAGTTTAGAAGAAAATTTGTTGCTATATACATGCATATCGATAATTGTTTTTGGCACCAAAAAATAAAAAAAATCTGCATTTTCTTTGATACAGTTTAAAGATGTCAAAGACCAAATCAAAATAGCTATAGCCGGTAGGTTATTTTTACTGTAAGCGGCGTTAAGTGGTTTATTGTAACCAAAAATGGATATTTCAGTTACGACTCGAAAAAAGTTTTTTTTTCTACTTCGTTTGGGAAAAAAGAAAAGAAATATTTCAGTTACGACTCGAAAAAAGTTTTTTTTCGACTTCGTTTGGGAAAATAAAAGAAGCTGTGAGGTGAACTAAATGGCCGGATATTTTTCCTTTGTCCAGGTTACCAGACTCTTATCGACATCTGAGAGAGCACGGGCTTCATTTGGATGGTGATAGATTAAGAAAAATATTATTACGAGCTCAGCTTTTTGCTCCTTTGCGCCAGATTTACAGGCCACCATAGAAAACATACCCCCACGCCAGTTTGGAGGCGGTTAAGCTTGACCTATGCTGATCTGGAAAAGCTAAATCCTTGTGGTCTTTATATATTGCTAAATCTTGCTGGTAACATCTTTAATAAATGTATGAAGTCGAGAAGAGTTTTCTCGCCATTCCATGTTCCATTTATATTCCGCCCATTGTACTTGTACTATACTGGTGCCTGACTGGGCGGGATCGTTCAACAGTTCTAGTGCAGCAGACACAAATGCGAGTCTTGATTTAAGTTGATGCAACTTTCCACGAAGTGGAGACAGGAGCATTTTATATAGGAGGTGTTCCGGCTTTTGAGCGCGGCGAGCTCAAGACAGTACTACTTTTTGGTTGCAAAGCTCAGTTGGTTGGATGCCTGCTAATATGAAAAGACTGTCGACGATAAAAAGGTTAGGAATCATATCATCAGCCTCCACGTGGCGAGTCCTGATATCTGGTAAATGACCAGGCGAATGATGATGAACTCGGGGTGTTTCCGGGATGGTAAAAGGATAAGTGTACAAGTGTACAATTACATGATGCTGTAATAGTATTCAGAAAAATGATCAAAGCTGCTTCTTTGTTTCTTACTTTAGTTTTGGAGCACTTTTGTAGTCAGCAATTAAAATTCAATCTACAGTACTCTTTGTTATTGCAATCACAGTTTTCAAGGTTGTAATAGTTTACACTGTATTTTTTAAAGAATTGCAAAAAGACATATAAAATGTAAGGCGATCCCAATTTCAAGTCCATTCTGCAATACCTGCAAACAGCAGCTGCAGCAAATACCTTCACAATATTTTGTTGAAGCTAAAAATATTAATGCAAAAAAAGGAGGAGGCAAGTTGAGAATCCCTTGGTGCTGAAGTTCAACATTGGTTTTTGCTTTAGCAGCACGAAGATACTGTATGATTGATAAAGAAAATCTGATTTGAAAAATAGACTTATTGTAGCAAAAATCAATCTTTCAACTGTATTAGCAAAGCTTCTAATTTAATTGGTACTGTTCCTGTAACAACTATCACAGAAGAAATAACGTTCATTTCTCTTAAACGATTCAAAACGTATTTAAGTTCTGCTTGTCGGTCGGCAGCGTGACCGCGGAGTGGGTAGGAGCGCCGCTTGATGGCAAACGCTGTATTGATCGACATGGTCATTGTTCAAAACTTAATTTCATTACTCTGTAGCGTCGTCGGGAAAAACACTTCAGAGCACTTTTCTCTGCCTGGCGTTCTATTAAGCAGCTTTTGAATAAAAACTAAAAAACAAAAAATCATATTTTAAATGAACAGAAATATATTAATGTCTCAAAAAAGTAAGTCAGAGTGATCACTTGAAGGTTTTGTTTAGTTTAATTTATTTGTTGCATATAACGGCTTGATATATAATAGCACAAATTTCTAAATTGCGACAGGGTAATTGCGAAGGGATTGTGAGTTCTTCGAGTCAGGCCATCACCCAGTAGAAATACAGGAAAAATACAAGTTATGTGCCAATATTGAAAATTAAATATGTATACACAAAAAAATAAATAAATAAAAAACAAAACAAAAAAGCAAAAATAACATTAAGATTAACTAAAGACCAAGCAAGCAACGAAGAAAAAAAATAAAATAAAATATATAAAATGAATTGCAAAGGTTTCAAGAATTTAATCACTGAAAAGTAGAAATGATTTATAATGTTTTTTAAATTAATTAAATGACATTATTCTCAGGTTATGACTAATAGAATTCCCAATTTTTGGTCCTATATATTTGATTGATCTTTGGGTTCGTTTAGTTTTGAACAGAGAATGCTAAGATGATTTTTTAGTGAAAATCTTGTGGTAGGAGAATGGCAAAACTTAGCAAATAAAAAGAAATTATCAACAATTTCAGGAAACAAATTAACTTTATAAGAATAAACAAATTTAAAAAAGATAAAATATTTGTTTTAATGTATAGAGATTTCGAGCTAGATGACCAATGAGAGGAGGGAACAATAGGAATCGCTTTATTTTGAAGCAATTTTAGTTTGTTTAGATATGTCGGATAAGTGCTTCCCCAAACAACAAGGCCATAATTAAAAATGGGAATGGATAAGCGAATAATATAACTTTAATAATGCCGATCTGGGTAAAAAGTATTTCAATTGCATTCAATTTAAAAATTCCAACTGATCGAGCTATTTTTGCTTCAAGGGTTTTTATATGCTCATAAAAGTTTAATCGATTATCAAATATAATTTCCAAATAGTTTGCCTTATGAACAGTTTTAATTTCACTAGCTGGACATTGAATATTTAAATCAAAATTTGAAGACATAAGGTTTGATAAATAATTAATATCTACGATGTTTTTAATTTAGCGTTAAATTGTTTGGAAATATCCAGTTGCAAATAATATTAACTTCTGATTTAAGTTGGTTTTCAAAAAAATTAACAGACGGCGCTCTCATCAGGAGATAAGCATCATCTGCGAATGAACCCATATATATATAATATATATATAACACTGTATGAAAATCAGTTCTTCTAAAGTGCTCGATAACAAAGTTAGAGCTTGAATTAAAATTAACAATAGCGAAATCACGGAAATAAAAACAAAGCTAAAACGCAACAGACTGTTTCACCCATAAAAGGGATCATCAGGGGTATCTAAAAAGTAAAATAAAATAAAATAAAGTTAAGATAAAACTGCCAGAAAGAATTGAAAACAATAGAAAAAACTGAAAAAACTTAAAAAACAATTGGAAAAACTGAAAAAACTTAAAAAACTTAAAAACTGTAAACGCTTATTAGATCGGAACATCTAACAATATACATATAAACGTATAAATAAACAAATAAACAAATAAAGATTGATATAAGTATAACGCTTTTTACGTTTTCCTGCGAGTTTGTAGAAGATTAGGGATAAAAATAATAATAATAAATATGGCAAGAACGTCTTAGTTCTCTGGTTTTACTTGCTAGCAATTCCACTTTGCATGTAAACTAATTGCTCGTGCAATTAGTAGGTACCCTCAAAAAACCAATTGACAAATTTTAATAAACATTTGGTGGTACAGAATTTGAAGATTGCTTGAAGTAAAAGATTTTTCTTCCCAAAGCTTTTCATCTGACACTCTTCAGGGGAAATCGTCAGAATGAAGTAGAATTGAAACCGAACTAATTTATAAAAAAAAGAAAGTAGAGTTCTCATTGGCTGAAAGAGTCAACCAATGAAAGAAAAGATTAAGAAATTTTCAACGAGTATACGAATTCTTTTTGCTTACACAGAAAGGGATTGAGAGATTTAATGAAAGTCGCTTCAAGAGCAGAAAGGTAAAGGAAGAGCGACCTCGAGCGAGAATAGAAAATAAATTTTTATTTTTATTCTATTAGTATTTATTCCGGGTTATTTATTTTGGTTATTGTATTTATTTTTATTTCAGATAATCGCCTGATGAGCCGTTTGTTTGTACGGTGAAACAGACTGTCGCGAATTTTAATAAATAAATTTTATCTGCAGTGTTTATACTTAATTTGATAATTTTGCTCTGATCTTCAAATCATTGAGCACTGTCAAAAGTGAATTATCAGCACTGTTTGACTACTTTACTGTTTGACTGTTGCGTTTTTGTGTCTCTTGCATAGCTTTTAGAAAGTACTAAAAGTATAGCGGTTTTTTTCCAAAATTTGTTGGGGCACCTCCAGCTTTTCACACGACTAAATAAAACTAAAATCTTTAAAGAAATTCATCAACTGCAAGCGTAAGTTTGCGGTGATGATATCCCATACAAAACTTGATTTTCTGATTCTGAAGTATAACAACTGTATCTGTATTTTTTGTCACACTATAATCTTTTTTCGTTTTTTATGAATAACAATAAAAAAAAACGAATACATTGATACATTATCTTTTTTTTTGTAAAAAATAATACAGTTGTTATCTTTTATAATAGTTTCACAAACTCTTGATTATTATTTATTCTTATACTGGTCTCACCATCTTGCTGAGGGTTACAAGTTTTTACAAGATGATAATTCCTAAATGCAGTACGTTTATAATAAAATGTTTTAAAAAAGCCATTTTTGGCAAATTTAAACAAACATTTTTTTATTTACTTTATCTCTATATTTATTCTTCTGACTTACAGAAAGCGTCGGAGGCGCTATACATAGGGCAAGCAATTACTCCGACCTGCTTTCGGAAATGCCATGATATTGCTGTCAGGTTGAAATTTTTATTTTGTTTTTTACGCTTTTTAGATATATGACTGAAGTTTAAAACTGTTTGCTGAGACTTCCAACAGGGAAAATGCTGTAAAGTATCTTTCCCCAAGTCAAAACAGAAAAGGCGCGAGTAGGTTTCAAACAGAAATTATGTCCATCACAATCACAGTGCTCTTAACCACTCGATCACGCTGGCGACAATGTTTTATAGAAAAAGTTATTTTAAGCAAAGGTTTTTATGTATAAAGTCATTGTATAGTTTAATTGTGTTACAAAATTTCTCAACCATAGGTTTAAAATGAGTTTATTGCAAACGTGGCCTCTGGCATATAAATCAAACGTATTTATTTCGTGACCTGTACATTAGCCAAAATGTCTCTCTGACGTAAGCAACATATTTCTATGTAAAAAGCCCGAGAGGATATTTGGTAAGAGTTTTTTTGAAGTATTTCTCGTGTTTTTTGCGTAATTTTGTTTTAAAAACAAAAAAAGTTCATGCATAAAATGTTGTAAAGTAAAATGATTGGCTTGAATGTTTTGGCAAGAAATTCTTTATTCTAGAGGCGTAAAAATTTGTTTTTTTCAGTAATCATTATATTTAGCTTTAATTATCAAAGATTGAAGATTTTGTATCAAGAATAAAATACATTAAAATTGTCCAGACGTTCGTCTTTGAATTGCAACAAATAGTAAACGCAAATTAAGTTTGTTAAAAATGAAAGAAGCAAGAATTTGGACAAAAAACAAAAGCTCATTTATCATTAAAAGTATTTTGCTTAACGTAGTTCAGATACTTTTTTAATTCATTGGATTTCATGTGTACAATGATAATACTTTAATATTTTTATTTGACAAAAGACAAAACTATCTAGTATATTTATTTCATAGGCTACTTAACTCTTTCTAAAGTTTTCTTTACCCCATTATTAAAATTAAACGACGAAAATCATCAAAAAATTAACGATGAAAACTTCCCGTCTGAATTGTGATCATTATAAGTTATCATAAAAACATTACAATAATATTAATAGAAATCATGATAGAATGAAAGATTTAATGAATAAAAAGAAGAAAGGAAAAGAAAACAGATTCAGCGTCATTCTTCTATTATTCGACGTTAAGTCACTTGACAACCAAATAATTGTCTAAAAGAAAAATGTCTTGCAATGCTTTAGGCAGAAATCCGAGTAAACAAAACTATTTTATCTAAAAAACGCTTGCTTCAACCCAATACAAAAAGTCTTTGCTGCTTGAAATCAGATCTTTTTGGTATTTACTGTACATAAAAACAAACGCAGGAATCAGGCTTAAAGATTAACTGTTTAGAACTTAATATCCAAAGCATTAAGCGGGATATGCTTGCCCTGTACTGCACGAAATTTCAATTGTGCATCACTGCAGATGGACTCATCCACATAGCATACTAGTTCAGGATGTTGTTGTTTAATCCTGTTACAACTAAGGGGAGGGCGGAAAGAGTCCGCGCTGTTAAAATGCTGTATGCTGTTCAAAAACTACTTGCACGAATTTCTTCAAATTTTATATTCATCTAAAAGTTGGTGCAATCGTTGAAAAAATCGCTCAAGTAATTTTGGAGTTATTAATACTTTTTACATTTAGTCACTAGTTTTTTGACTATTTCATAAAGCGCGAGAAATAGCAGCCAAAAGCGAGAAAAAGGCAAAGTTTAAACTGTTTATCAAAACAATTAAGACTGAATGGTTCATTAACTATGTCTACTCAAACACTTTACGAGACAATAAAACGCTTTTAATCTCATTTTCCAAAGGAAGTTGTTTATATTGAAAAAATTGTAACTGTAGATTTAGATTTTTTTTCGTGTAAAATTGTCTAACAAATTCGGAAAAAATCTTGAGCTCTTAATTTGGTTTTATCAGAAAAGTATATCTTAGGATCGATTATACACTTCAATACTTTTATATAATGGCTTTTGTAAAGGAAAATACTTCTATAGGAATTATTCAAGCTAAGCGCAAAAAAATATCAATTGAAATAAAGCAAGTGTGTAATAGAGATATTGGTTTCTATAAAGTTTTTTGAAACGAGCCTGAAAAAAATATCAACCTCAATTCTTTTATTGTAAACTCTAAAACCACAGGAAAGCGAAGTATATCAATCTTATCAAGAATGAACCTAATTTTTTAAATTTCAAAAAATAAAAGAAGAAATCGGCTTTATACAAGTTATGTGGTTATACAAAAGGAGGTACAGACATTCTAGACTAAAAAATTACTTTCTATTCGTGTAAAACCAAGCCTCGAAAATGGAACACAATTGCATTTTCGAATTTGCTTGATATTTGTCGCATAAATGCAGCAAGTGTATTAGCAATAAATAAACGCACGGAGCTGTGCAAACAGAATTTATTTGAAGTTGGCTTTAATCTGGTTTTGAAATTAGTAAAACCTTTCATCCAAGGCAAGGTTTAACCATTGAAAATCTACAAAAAAGTTAATACTTGGCAAAAATGTCGTGGAAACAAGGGTTTATACCAATTTGTTATCGATATTTCCTCCTCAATCAGAAAAAAAATTGGTGTGAAAAATGTATGTCACAAATATCTCGGGTCCTGAAATGAAAGAAAAAGGCATTGAAATGCTGCTTCCGATTTTTTGTTCAGCCTGGCAACAGTTTTTAAAAATTCACATAAACAAACTCAAAAATATTTAAACAAAGTATATTGAGCCGTGCTTGAGTGCAATATCATTTTGTGGTTGTGCTGATGTTTTTGTTTTTCAAACAATAATGTTATAATTCGGACTATCAATTCAATAATTTCTATCGCAAAAAAGGAATGTCGGTGTCATCAATTTTGAACAAAATTACATTACTCATTGCAGTTGAAATTTAAGTTGATGGCAATTACTCGTAAATTACTTTTTTGGAAATTTTTAACTTTTTGTAACTCTTACAAAAACTAAACCTATCTGATTCAACAAACCATACAACACTTCAAAGTTAGACAATTACGTCAGAAAACGTTAGCAAAATCTTAATAAACAAATATTTGTCCAAAAATTTTTGCGACTTGGCGGCAATTGTCCCTGCCTCCTGGATCGTACGGCTATGAATTTACCAGGAATCTTACCTAAAAAACAGGCTCTGCAGAAAAAATTTATCAAAATATTCAAATAACTCACCGAACAAGAAACCAGGCAAAAACCAAGCGGTGAAAAGTTAAAAACAATATTTATCTTTTGTTGAAATTTAAATAGTGTAACAAATGCTTTAAGTATTTGTAATAAAAAGTATTTAATTCAGTAAATTTACAATTGCTTCAGTGGAAAACTCCGGATGGTTTTTCATCTAACTACACTATCCTGCGCGCCATGTTGTTTTGTTTTATTTTAAAATTACATAAAGTTTTGTAAGTTTTTTTTCAATTTTGTAATCACTTCTTTTATTTCATAACCGCCTTGCACTTTTAGAGTTTTGTGAACAGTAGCTTGAAACTATCCGTTCATATATCGCAACCTTTATCATCTCTTTTATTTTATTAGAACAAAGTTTCAAAAGCAGTTTTAACAAAGACTCCCAATACATTCTTTCTTTGAGAAAGCTCTTCCACATGCTTTTTCAAACAAAGCTTGGTTTTCATGTACATGCTGTCGTATTCAAGATTTTTGATCATAAGGAAAAATTTAAACAAAAATTAAATAAAATACAAATAGTTTTGTTTTCGAAGGAATTCTCGTTTTATGGCTGCGAAGCAAAGTATGATTGGCATTGCTGAACTTTAATTGTCTGTTTGTTTGTGGATTTTTTCCCGTTTCCTTTTCTTACTCAAAACTGCGGCTATAAGACACAAAAAAGATTTCAGTTTATTTCAGTGGCACTCTAACCATTGGCAAAAAATGTTAATTCTTATTTTTTTTGGCTGTTTCTTTATTAAACTTTATTGAATATCCAACGTCGTCATTTGAAAAGCATCCACTCCGGGTCAAATACAAACAGGATTAGGGCCAAGGTTGATCCTTTTACTAACCCAGGCTGCCATTTATTTAAAAAAATTTGAGTCATATTTTGAAAAAAGTTTTCTACGTGCTGCCGTTTGCCGGTTAAGTACGCGTATAATTTGTAGCACTGCAAAAAGTCAATAATTTACTCCTATTTATCTTAATTTAAAATATGATTGAAAAACAGCACTTTTTAAAATCTAAAAACAATTAAATATTATTATTTTTTACACTAAATAAGCAAATTTTTAAAAATGGTTTCTATCGGAAAAAATGACGTCATGGCTATCAATTACGTAACGATCAAGATGTAATATCGCAAACTGTAAAACTTGTAGTGAAATCAAAAACCGCACACTCCCGCTAAGGTTGTTTTTTTTTAATTAAATTATGATAATTTATTCTAAATGTGCATTGGCAACAACATGAAGTAAGGGCGCTGGTCATTTACCAATTTAACACAAAATCTTGTAATTTTTGATACTTGATCACAGATTGGCCATCTTTTGCACTGGTAATATTAATTATGTTTCTGTATTAAAACAATATATTTCAATTCACAAAAACATCAAATGATTAGTAATCCAATTTAATCAAGTGTCAACAATAATGTGTGAATTCTGTTAAACTAACTTTGTAAATACTTTCGTACAAATAAAAAAACCAATATCGTTGGTACAAAGTTTCAAGTAAAATTTAAACGGTAGTGCACTTTTTTCAACTTACTATCATGCAATCACTTCAAACAGTAATTTATCATCAAGCCTGAAATCGCAAAAAGTCATGTGCGGTTTTCCACAAAAAAATATTTGCATAAAACCACTTAAAATTGTGTGTCATTAAAAAATTTTCAAAACCTTTGGACCATATTGAATCTTCAACAAGTAAATTGGTCCGAAAATTGATCCTTTAAAGGTCCATAATATTTTGGAATTCAATTTTTCTGATAACCTCGTAGTATAGCTTAAAAATTAATTTTAATCGTAAAGACTTAAACATTTTGACAAAAAAAATATGTTTATAATAAAAAAAATAAGCATAAAGAAATGACGTATAAAAAGTATTTTTTAAAAACGTTTCTTTAAGTCAGTGACTTTCAAAGTAGTCGATCCGTACATCCAAAATGTCGGTAAATAGCAAAGGATCGATTGGGACTCATTAAATGAATGAAAAAATCTACTGCATGCTATTTTATCTGCAACGGTTTTAATCTAATGAAGCTACCATTATGCACCAAGTAAAGACCTTTTTCGTGGTTCACATTTGTTTTTCTTTATACCTAATCAAAATAAAGATATTTTCATGAGAGGAAGACCAAAACAAACGGTTTTCACTTTATTTCACTTAGCAAAGAGTGAGTACTAAATTAGAGATCGAAAAAACTTCCATTCGAATCGGGGTCGAAAAGCAAAATATTGTGAACTACTGAACTAAGTCAAAATCCACACTTTCAATAATTTTTTGTTTTCCTTTTATAAAAAAAATCAAATCGATGTCTTTTGTTGTTCAGGTGAAGGTTAAAAAGTTTTGCGTACCTTTGTAATTCGTGCAATAACTTCTAGCTATTTCGAAGAAATAATGAATGACTCGGCGAAAATTAAACTTTTTTTTTTTTTGCGACTATATAAAGCACAAAATTTTTTGTAAAGTTTACAAATTTAACGCTGCTTATTAGTAAAGAAATCAGCAAAGAAAGAAAAAGTTAATTATTCAATCAGAAATTATCAGTTTTCAACGCAACGGAAACACCCCGAGTTCATCATCATTCGCCTGGTCATTTACCAGATATCAGGACTCGCCACGTGGAGGCTGATGATATGATTCCTAACCTTTTTATCGTCGACAGTCTTTTCATATTAGCAGGCATCCAACCAACTGAGCTTTGCAACCAAAAAGTAGTACTGTCTTGAGCTCGCCGCGCTCAAAAGCCGGAACACCTCCTATATAAAATGTTCCTGTCTCCACTTCGTGGAAAGTTGCATCAACTTAAATCAAGACTCGCATTTGTGTCTGCTGCACTAGAACTGTTGAACGATCCCGCCCAGTCAGGCACCAGTATAGTACAAGTACAATGGGCGGAATATAAATGGAACATGGAATGGCGAGAAAACTCTTCTCGACTTCATACATTTATTAAAGATGTTACCAGCAAGATTTAGCAATATATAAAGACCACAAGGATTTAGCTTTTCCAGATCAGCATAGGTCAAACTTAACCGCCTCCAAACTGGCTTTGGTCTATTCCGTTCAAAAACGCACAACTGGGATATGGCTTCTACGGCGCCTGTAAGTGTGGCGCTATGGAGCAGACCGCTGAGCACGTAACAACATCTTGACCCATCTACCAACATCCAAATGGAGACCGTGCTTTCATGAATATTGACAGAGCCTGGTAAACTGGCTGACGGAAGCTTTGGTTGAAAACGAAAATTTGTAGCGAATAGTTGCGAAATCGCTTGATGTTGACAAAGCTAACTTTAATTTTTGGATAAAGTAATGCACTGGATTTGTAAAAAAGGTTTCATTTTAAATAATGTTTGAAAAATCTTTCTTTTTACCCATCATGGTAGCAGCAACATCATAGCCTTGGCATATGGTTTTTGTAATGTAAAGATTTAACTTTCACATAACTTCTCCTTTAAAATTATTCTTATTTACTGTATTCAATTGCATGGCTGAAGCCTGCAAACTCTTCAGCTATTGTAGAGTAGGCAACAAAAGTTAGGAACACTTTCAAAAAAACACAAAATGTAGCTTTAAATGAGTATATATCGATGGGTAATTGGTATTATTGTGCCATAAAGCATAATTATGTTCTTGTATTAATATACAGTATAATTTTTGTATGACACTGTTTTTTTATTTCTTGCTCAATAAATTGTTTGCAAGATCGCATTTTAGTCAAAATCAGTTAAATTTATTGGTTAAAAAAATGGGGAAAAAGCAGTCTTTCAGCACGAAAGAACGGGCTCAAATCGTAACTTTAAGCAATTTAAGTTTTCTGTACGGCAAATCTCAAAGAAGATAAAGATTAACAAAACAGCTGTGCACAATGCAATAATGAAATACCAAAGTGAGGGTGTTTTCAATTATACCACAAAAGAGCTAGTTACAAAACAGATAGCCACAAAAAAGCTGGTACAAAAGAGATAGTGCCACAAAAGAGCTAGTTACAAAAGAGCTAGCCACAAAAGAGCTAGGGCTACAAAATAGTTAGCCATAAAACGACTTAACATAAAAGAGCTACTACCAAAAAGAGTTAGTGCCATAAAATAGCTAGCTAAAAAAGAGCTATGCGTTAAAAGAGCTACAATAATTATCTTTAAATCTTTTTTTACATTCACAAAAATATTAATAAAAATTTTATTCATTGTTGTGCAAGATTCATAAGGAGGGGATGAGCAACTGGCTGCAAACTGAATAGATAACTGCATTGACATAAAAAAAATGGAAAAAAGATTATAGATTTAATAAAAGAAAAAAAAAGCATAATTAAGATTCGAGGCAAAGATTTTTTTCTTATTTTTTTGTCATCACTAGTATTTTGGGATGAAAATGGGGCAATTGGACACAGTTGCAAAGTGAACACCTTTTTTTTTAGTCTTTACCAGAATTTTGAGACGAAAATGTGTAAAATGAATGTGCTATCCATTGCAAAGCTACAATATCATGATTGGGGCTACGTCAATAAAATTTGGGCAAAACTATATTCCTTATAAAATATTTTTTGGCTGGTATGGGAATGGAAAGAATGGGGGGTTTTAAAAAGTTTAAGAAGCCCGGGGTGAAAGGTCACGAAACATTGTCCGATTTCGATATATCGATGTTTCAATGTTTAAGGTTGGTATCGGTAGATTCTTTGTAAAAAGTTAATCTTTTTTTAGCTTATATTTGAATTAAATAATTGTATCAACTGTTTTCATAATTTTAAGTTTCTTATTTTTTTTTTACCGTAAATTTATACTCGAAAAGTAGTTTCAACAATCATTCAAAAAAATTATGGAAAATCGATTTAATTTCAAACAAGTATTTGAAAAAATCTTTGAAGTTATTAAAAAGCAGAAACCATTCTGGGTTTTATATTATTTGATGTTCTACTCTGCTCTTGCATCACTTATCTATGCAATAAATAAAACACAAAAGAAACACTTACACGAAACAGTTGAATTGTTTGGTTTTCGCTGGATGTTTTTAATGACTACTCTTTCTATTTGGAGCGGGTTTGTCGGCAAGCAATGGGATAGTTGGATCAACAGTGTTTCGCAAGCAGCGAATTTAATAGACAAACTTGCTCCTAAACCAAATGAACAAAGTGTTCTCATCAATATGGATATAACTCCCGGTAGCAACGATGAACAAAGTGATAAACTCCTTAAAAAAATATCAATCCTCGTCTGTTTGGCCATAACCCGAGCGTGCACTAATGTTTCTACTTCTATTGACAAAAAGTATTCAAATTGGGATAATTCAGTTAAGGAATTTTTAACCGACAAGGAGTGGTTTTATGAAAAATGTTCAAAAGACTCTGACCATATGATATTGTTGAAGACTGCTGAAGAAATTTTGGAACAGTTTAACGCATTTGATTTGCCAAATCATTTACTTAAAATGAAAAAATTTTGTCAAAGCATCGCGAATGACAAATGGCAAAAATTCATTTCTATTGTTGGATATCTGACCAAATTTACCTTGTTTATAGTTTTTACTCTAGAATTGTTGAGCATTTTCAGCGCAGAAACAGATAAGAGCTACGTGTTTTTTTGTCTTTCAATTGTAGTTTTACTACTTTTCTTTTTGGTGTTTTCATTTTGGTGTGTAGTGCTTGACGTCTTCTCAGATAAAGAAAATTTAAATTTCAATGAGATTCTTGAATCCATGTGGGATTTATTTGCGAAAATTAATACAGAAATAAAATTAGATCTATGCGGTATACCTCTTTGAAACCACTGATAATAAAAGAAATTAAAAGAATGAAGGCATCAAGAAAGAAAATATTTTATAGACAGCAATTACTTTTAAAGAATCTTTCTTTACTTCTAAAACACTAAAAAGTAAAAAAAAAATTTTTTGGTTGTTTTAACATTTTGTACAACATTACATATAAAGCAAATGCTTTTAATTTTTTTTGTATCATATTTTAAAACTTGTTAATTTTTCAATTTTCTTGCGGCTTCTACTATTTAATTTTGATAATATTGGTTTTGGTGTTTAAACGAGATAAAATATGAATTATAAAAGTTGTTTTTATAAGCTACCTGTTTGAACGTTAAAATGCAATCCGTTAAACCAAGTTTAGCTCTTTGATATGTTAACAAAAGAGTTTATTTTATGAGTATATTTGACTGTTGTTTTTATATTGCAACTAGCAGGTCTATGCTTATATGTTTTTGAAAAAATTGTATCTTTAATTATTTTATATACTTTAAATATAATTTCTAGCTTTTACATCAGCGTTTCTAAACCAGGGTTTTCCGTAATCCTAAGGCTTCGTAAAAAAATTGTGCAGTTAACTAATCATTGCTAAATTAAAAAAATTTTAGATTAGTTCTAGAGTAAATCGAAAACGTTTAATTTTTCTGTAAAGTAATTTAATAAAATGAAAAATTTTCAATTCCTTCTGACTGCTATTTTCCATTGTTAAAGGGTTAAAAAAGTAATCTTAACAAAATTTAATTCTTTTAATAATAATTTAAATTACCTTTTTTTTGTGTGTGCAAAAGATGTGAAAATGAATTAATTAAATAAATGGCAGCCTGGGTTAGTAAAAGGATCAACCTTGGCCCTAATCCTGTTTGTATTTGACCCGGAGTGGATGCTTTTCAAATGACGACGTTGGATATTCAATAAAGTTTAATAAAGAAACAGCCAAAAAAAAATAAGAATTAACATTTTTTGCCAATGGTTAGAGTGCCACTGAAATAAACTGAAATCTTTTTTGTGTCTTATAGCCGCAGTTTTGAGTAAGAAAAGGAAACGGGAAAAAATCTACAAACAAACAGACAATTAAAGTTCAGCAATGCCAATCATACTTTGCTTCGCAGCCATAAAACGAGAATTCCTTCGAAAACAAAACTATTTGTATTTTATTTAATTTTTGTTTAAATTTTTCCTTATGATCAAAAATCTTGAATACGACAGCATGTACATGAAAACCAAGCTTTGTTTGAAAAAGCATGTGGAAGAGCTTTCTCAAAGAAAGAATGTATTGGGAGTCTTTGTTAAAACTGCTTTTGAAACTTTGTTCTAATAAAATAAAAGAGATGATAAAGGTTGCGATATATGAACGGATAGTTTCAAGCTACTGTTCACAAAACTCTAAAAGTGCAAGGCGGTTATGAAATAAAAGAAGTGATTACAAAATTGAAAAAAAACTTACAAAACTTTATGTAATTTCAAAATAAAACAAAACAACATGGCGCGCAGGATAGTGTAGTTAGATGAAAAACCATCCGGAGTTTTCCACTGAAGCAATTGTAAATTTACTGAATTAAATACTTTTTATTACAAATACTTAAAGCATTTGTTACACTATTTAAATTTCAACAAAAGATAAATATTGTTTTTAACTTTTCACCGCTTGGTTTTTGCCTGGTTTCTTGTTCGGTGAGTTATTTGAATATTTTGATAAATTTTTTCTGCAGAGCCTGTTTTTTAGGTAAGATTCCTGGTAAATTCATAGCCGTACGATCCAGGAGGCAGGGACAATTGCCGCCAAGTCGCAAAAATTTTTGGACAAAGTCAGGTCTTTTTGGGCATCGAGAATGAACTATTCAGGAAGTAAAAAGTTACTCAATTTTGAGCAATCCACATCATTGAACAAAAGCAACCACGATTATTGACCTTTGAACCTTTTATGAACTTTGAAAACCTTTTCGTCTTCATACGTTTATCTGGGCAAATTGAATCGTTTTTGCTCCGTTTACAACTGAAAAAACAGGTGAAGAGCAAAAAAATTTTTCACAACATTGCATGCAAGACCTGTTTGCGGTGTCAAGATGTACGTAATTAGTTTTTTGAATAGGTTTTATTTGTATTTCTGTAGTTGTCTTAATGCAAAAGGAACAACGTTCTACAAAACGATTAAAACCACTAATTACTTTCAGTAAAAAAAGCAAAATATATTATTTTAAGTTTCACAAGCAAAATTAAACCTTTCTTTGTAACATCTCGTTTTTCGTCTTAAATTGAAGTTTATTTTGCTGTGCTAAAAGCAAATTTTTAAGAAAGCGGAACTCCTAAAGTTAAAAAAAACAAAAAAAAAAGGAAAAGTTGATGCTTTACACAACACTATATAAATTTGAACATAAATTTTTTATTATACTAAACCACGCCATAACTTTATAAAATTTAGAATACGACTGTTTTCAAAGTATTATGTCTTAAAATAAGCTTTCACTCTATGACATTATATAGGTCTTTGATTATGAGATATTTTTAAAGTCTTTAAAAAAGTAAATAGAATAATTTAAAAGTAATTATTGTGAAACCATTCTAAATATTCACATTTTAAAGCATGTTTCCACCCAAAATAACATAGAATTACTGATAAAGCTGACATTTTTTCTACTTCTTCTCCCTGTAATCCAAATGACTTTTACTGTAAATTGTGCTCCTCTTCCCCAGACAACCCCCGCTACCTATTCTACAAATGTACCTCCACTAAACAGCTAATTTCATCACTAGAACCCCTTCTTTTCGAAACCTTCAAAAAAGCTACGATTTTATCTTAACACACTCCTCTATAACTTTACTAACACAACTGGAATGCCTTACATTATTCTAACTAAACAACATCTTTAATTCGAATCTCAATTTTTTACCTAAGAAACAACAACTATCCTTCCTCCACCCCTATTTGCTGTAAAAATCTTCTTGGACAGCAATAATTTGGAATTTTTAAAACAGGTTCAGGGTAATCGTATGCCACTTTCTCCGAGTTTCTCGCCTGATCCAAACTTGTCTGTGAGTCAGAAAATCATATATGATCGTGGCAATAAAATCTTATGCAAAAAATATTTGCTAAAAATCAGTTGCTTTTATTAATTTTTTAGACTTTAAGTTAATGTAATATCGTTTTAGAATTCACCGTATAAACAAAAAAATTTTTTAGATGTATCTTATTGTAAATTTTACATAAAAAATTACTTTTTAAAACTTTTCTAAAACCAATATGAAGCGATAAGAAATTATTTAAAATCAACTGGTTTCTTTTTACTGTATATGACAAATTTGAATCAGTTTCGTATTGAAACTAAATTAATATTACTGCAATGGCTATTTACGGTTCTGACAACAGCAATAAAGTAATTCGCATTTGCTATGCATGCCAAAATCAGCGATAATGAATTTGCATTAAAAGTTTTTTTTTGTTGAGCTAATAGTAAAAACAAAAATAAACTTTAATGCAATACTGTATTGAAAAAGTTTTGGAAAGTTTCTGTTTAAACTCTTACTCGTAAAAAGCTTTATGGCTATTGCAACATATTGATAAATCATTACGCTCAAAAATTCAATCATTCTTGTTTTCATATTTATTATTTGGCAGCAAAAATAAAAACAATTCAATTACAATTTAAGCTAAATTTTTTTTAACAATACGAGCAATTGTCAATGGGCAATTCGATCAGTTTTCAAAGAAAAAAATTGTGAACAATGTAAGCAAATTACTCAAATTATAAAAAATGTTGTTGTGAACCTGTTTATTTTTGGAAAATTCTTGCTTTATAACTATTACTAGTACGTTAGGCTTGCTTGTGATAGGATAGTAAAATTAGATAGTTAGATCTTAGCAAGCTTTTAAAAACGATAAATTGCGAAAATCATGCTGTATAATATGTGAAAATTATTTTGTAAACATCATGTTTTTGTAAAAAGATAAAATTGAAAATGCCTCTCTTTGTATAACTAGATTTGGTTTACTGCGAGTTGTTGTATTTATAAATATAGGCTTTTTCACAAATAATAAAGTCAATTTCTTTCACAAACAATAAAGTAAAAAAGCGTCTCCGAAAAAAAATACGATATTTTCTGGTCAAACAGTTGTCAATTATTTTTTAATGCTTCTCAAAAATAAACGCCAATTACGATGGCCTAAACTTTGATTGCTTTATTTGATCTGGGGTATCAAACTTGACAAATTTAATTCTGTTGTATTTTTGAAATTGTGAATTTATTGTTATAACAGAGATGATTAAAATTATATTCCAGCTGAATGCGCAGCTGATTTCCCTTGCCTGCAGCTGTTTGTTACCAATTCTAAATTTCTAAATCTTGTTTAAATAAAGTAGCGTAAGCAGAAGATATTTTTAAAGGTTTCTTTTTTCAATCAACTATACTAATAAATAGTTTAAGTACTTTTCAATTAATACCTCGTTTCAGGTATTACCATTGTTTGTTATTATAGAAACTGGAAAATCCTCTGATTTCATTATCATTGGAGTTTAATCCATTTATTAATAGTTAAGATAAAATTTATTGAGTCACCTCAATCAATGTGTTTTGAATGACTAAAAACTTTTCGATCTGCTTGTTATATTAAAAAATACGTTTTGATGGTTTTGGCTAACTTTAACAAAGAAAAGTTAATATTTATTACTTATTGTATTGTACAAAAACTTACAGTAAATAAATAAGCAAATTTAGATAAAGATAATAGTTTGTTTTATCTTTCATTCAAATATTCTGTAAGTAAGCTTAACTATGCTAAAATAGTAAATTGTAATAATTTAAACATACAAATTTTTAATAGCTTTTCAAACTTCAAGTTTAGAAGAAAATTTGTTGCTATATACATGTATATCGATAATTGTTTTTGGCACCAAAAAATAAAAAAAATCTGCATTTTCTTTGATACAGTTTAAAGATGTCAAAGACCAAATCAAAATAGCTATAGCCGGTAGGTTATTTTTACTGTAAGCGGCGTTAAGTGGTTTATTGTAACCAAAAATGGATATTTCAGTTACGACTCGAAAAAAGTTTTTTTTTCTACTTCGTTTGGGAAAAAAGAAAAGAAATATTTCAGTTACGACTCGAAAAAAGTTTTTTTTCGACTTCGTTTGGGAAAATAAAAGAAGCTGTGAGGTGAACTAAATGGCCGGATATTTTTCCTTTGTCCAGGTTACCAGACTCTTATCGACATCTGAGAGAGCACGGGCTTCATTTGGATGGTGATAGATTAAGAAAAATGTTATTACGAGCTCAGCTTTTTGCTCCTTTGCGCCAGATTTACAGGCCACCATAGAAAACATACCCACGCCAGTTTGGAGGCGGTTAAGCTTGACCCACTCGGGTCTGGGAAAGTTAAATCCCAGTGACGATGGGCTGACATCGTTAATAGATATATGGAGTCGAGAGGCGTTTTCTTGCCACTCCAAGCTTTATCTATTTCGCAATTGTGCTACACTGGAGCCTGACTGCGGGGTGTCCTTCAGCACTTACAAAGCAGCAAGCATAAATAGGTGTCTTGATTCAACTTTTTCCTGCTGTCCATGAAGTGGAGAAAGGAACCTTACATATTCATTCATTCATTTTTTATTCTCGATCTTTATTAAACAGTTTAACACAAAAATTACAAATATTAAAAAGATCAAGAAAAGGAAGAAGTGTAGGTTATTGTAGGTGTTCGTATTGTAGGTATAGGTGTATTGTAGGTGTTCCGGCTCCTGAGCACCCCAAGCTGACAACAGCGCGGTTTTTTAGCGGCAAAGTTCATTGTTTGAATGCCTGATAAGATAAAAGGTTCTCCATTGGTGTGGGATGCATCCATCTTGCGCAGTGACTCTAAAGTTTGGCAAAACGTGATTGCCCTATCCAGCTTTATGTCAAGTTAAGTGCCTCCTTGCTGTAAAGATAGAAGATTGCCCAAACAGTCTTTGTTGTACTGAGCTTGAGCTTCCATTTATAAAGGTAAAAGGATAGGGTTACTGCTGGCCTCAGTGCCAACGTAAACTAACTTGTTCAGCTTAATCGAAAATTATGCTCTTATTAGTGACTTGACGTCAAAAATAATGTTGGCATTGGTGCCAACGTATCGATTCTCCAGCTCAGAAATTTGTCTTCTGCATAAAAGAAATTTTTTGGAAAGTTAGTTGGATGATTTTCTCCAATCCTACCATCTAACTATAATTTACCAAATCACAATTTAAAATAAAATATAACCTTTATTTAAATGCTATAAGTTAAATTACAGGTCCACAGATAGGGTTTTAGATGAAAGTTTTCTCCAATTCAACCAAATTTGCATCTATAATAACGAACGATTTTATCGGGCAATTTAAACAACTTGAATGCCCTCTACACAACAACATAAGACTGCTTTTGCAAAGGAATAGATCTAAACAAGTTTCTATCTCTGTTCTTTAATGTTATAGAGGCAAGTGTTCATATAGCAGACTTCATAATTAAGCAGGTGGTGTTAGACAATAAAGCATTAAATGATGTAGCACGTGGTAGTGGCGATTAACAATAAACGAAAAATAATGAAAAATGTGACATCATTGCATTTCGCAGTATTGCAAACAATGCTAACCAATTAGTTTGCAAAGCGCAACAAAAACTGTAAAGCAAACACAAATGGACTTCAACAAAAAATAGCACAATTCTTAATTAAATTTCAGTGGTCTGAACCCGAACAAAAGATAATGACTTTTTACAAGCAATAATCAATTACAAAATTAGAGCTTCAAGAAAGGATCGATTGCAAAACAACCAGTTACCATCTCATAAGTAAGAGCCCTCTCTAACGCTTGCTAGTCGCTTGCATAGTGCAAAATGACCAGTTCATTAGCATAAGCAAATTTTTTTGTAACTGTTATTGGCAGGTCATATATGTAAATATGAAACAAAAGAGGAGCTAGGAATAATCCTTGTGGAAAGCCATTCTTAAGGCGTCCTAACCGGCTTTGCTTTGATGGAGGTGGGGGTAAAACTTTGATTATAAACAAGATCTGTTATCAATGAGACCATGTGACTGTTTAGAAGAAGACGGATTAGCTTGCAGCTGAGACCGCGGTACATAGTATCGTAGACTGCTGTGAGATTGACCGACACAGCGCCGGCTTTTTTTTGACCGAAATGCTATTTTCAATTTCTTGAGTTAGAAGAGTGACTTGATCTACGATCGACCTTCCGCGGCAAAACTCACCTTGCTTTCTAGTTTGCAGTAGATCTATAATTGGTTTGACGCGAGCAAGTCTCTCCAAGATCTTTAAGGGGACACAGAGCAAACACGTAGATCTATATCTTTTTGGTTCACCAATGGCTTATATGGCTTGGGGATGGCAACCAGTTATGTTATTCTCCAAGTTTTTGGAAGCTTAGGTTGGCGCATGCAGCAAGACAAGAGCTTGTTTAACCAGGACTTCAAAACAGAGCCGGCATGGAGGATTAGCTCTGGGTATAGAGTGTCAAGGCTATTAAAATTCTTCAGCTTTGGGACAGCAGTCAGTCAGTCATTTTATTTTGTACAATTCAAATGATAACAAATATACAACAAAATGCAGCAAAATAAACGAACTGTTAGATGAATTGCAACAGGAAGCTGCGAAGGACCTCTCGGTCAACGAGTCAGGCAGCCACCTTTTTAGCTATTTACATAAGCTACGGGACAATTTTAGCAATACGTACTTTGTTTTTAAATTTCAGTTTTTAAGTAATTTTAAATACACTCTGTAAACATAAAAAAGAATAAAAAAATTATTTGTAATTTGACGATAAATAAGTATTATACTTCATTTTAAATTGATTAAATGACATTGTTTTTAGGTGGTGTAGTACCGAATTTTAAATTCTTGTTCCTTGAGATTTGAAATTTTTGTGTTCTGTATCTTGGTAAATATATGTTAAAAAACAGATGAACCGCGGTGCGTTATTCGTGTGTGCATCTTACTAACTGAAATAAAACAACATAATAAACGGCTTTTGTTTTACCCTCATTAATGATGAGTCTGTCTGGTAGTCTGACGAGTCTGGCGGCAGTAAGGCAGATGCGGTGTGTGTGTGTGTGTGTGTGTGTGTGTGTGTGTCTGGTTCCGCTGGTCAAGTTGTCAGTTATATTCTATGCCATTCGATTGGAGTGCGTAATGTTGATGCCATTGACAACCTCGGACCAGCAGTCGTTTAGGTTTTTTCAAGATGAGACAACAAGGTGGAAGCAGCTGAGCTATGTTGCTTTACCCTACGGAACCAGTTTGCAGTAACATTGTCGATTCCACGCGGTCGCAGAAAAAACTATAGACTGTGTTGGGATGTGAGAGGCGGAATGCCAACACTTCTACCAAGTTTTTTTACGGATAATAAATACTGATGCACTTGGTAATTGCAGTCGCCGTATTTACGATGAAAAGTTTAGTTTTGTTTTTAAAATTTTGCTCTTCTTTATGTGTCTACGTGATCTGGATTAAATCAAAATTTAATCGGACTTTCGAAAAAAAAATTAAATTACAGAAAGTATTTTTTGATTTCCTTAAAACATCTTTTACTTTGCTTAACACTCTTTAAAGAACAGTTTTTGTTGATTATTATTTGTAAATTGTGTAATGTTTTTTTGAAAACTTGAAAAAATATGCCATAAGAAGTATTTCGAAAAACTTTTAAGTATTTCGCATTTGTTATTTATGTTGATTAGGTTAAACTTTTATAGTTTTATCGCACGCACACACATACACAAAAAAAAAAATTCACACAAATGAATGTTTTTGAAATATTTAAAACGGCTTTTGCTTTATGTTTTTTTTATCGGCGATTTCTGTCTAAAACTGCAAAATTTCAACCGAGTTTTTCACATCAAAAAATTTAAACAACCTATTTTTGTCTTTTTTTATAACTTATTCATGTAAAAAAATTTTGTTTATTTTGGAATAAATTTTATGTAACAATAAATCTTACAGTATTTTTCTAAGTAAATACGTAGTATAACATAAACTAAAAAAGTCGTAAAATAAATATATATATACATATATATACGGATAAAAAGGGCGGGACATAAAATCTATATGAACAAAATATTAATTTAAAAATAATATTTTAAAATTGATTTCAAATTAAACATGTTCTAAAAAGCTTTCAAGTTTTCTTTTAACAAAAGGATTAACATAATTTTTTTTCGTAACCATACTACTTCAATGAAATTATAAATTAAGAATAAAAGCTAGTGTGACAAGAAAGTGGAAGCCAAGCATAAAAAACCTGATTTCAAAGTTCTCAAAAAGCTTGTGTATGCAAATTAATCAAATGAGGTTAAACCTTTAAAATTTTTTTGAAAAATTTACGACCTTTCTATTGATGATTGTAAAAGCAAAATATATTTTATGTGTATTTATTTTATTGAGTAGTATTTTCTAATTGAGTTTCCCCGATCAATCATTTTAATTTTCCTACAGATTTTGTAGTGTGCAAGTTAATCAAAAGTTTTTGGATCAACAAAGCAACAATAGGTCATTTTTGCTCATCGTGCAGACAATCAAAAAAAAAATTCGATAAAGTCGATCAAATGCAATAGTTTCAGTTTACAATAGAAAAACAGTTACGTCACCAAAAGACTTTACTTATAATCTTTCAGCATTTTTCTTTTAAATAAAAACGATCAATAATTTTATCAACATTTCAAATTGCAAACATTTTCAACATTTTTACGAAGAAAAATTAGCATGCGGATTTACAATTATTTGACCATTTGTCATTTGTTGAAAGCAATCGCCAAGAAAACCAAACCGATAGAAAATTGTTAACAAAAATAATTTTTTAATAAAAATTTAAGATTGCTTTTTAGCAAGTATTTTAACTTTTGCAGTAAAATAAACTAGAGATTGCGTTAGGAATTTAGTTACGAGAATTAAACTCGTATCAATTATGCGTTTTTTTGTGGTAAATGAAAAATGTGAACTGACAATAAAACTTATTGATATAATGTTTCGGATAAATCAAAATTAAGTTTGGAACAAATTTTAGCGCGACTAAAAAGGCAAATTAACGTCAAGAAATCAGAAAAATAAAGTCATTCTATTGTATTTTAAAGGTAACAAAATTACGATTAGTCATTTTTTGTAGTTCTATTCTATGTGAGCTGAAAAGCAAAATCACGTGATTTCTTTGTTTCTGAACTGTTTCTGTAATTTTTTGATACCATAGCAAACATATCACATTTGAACTGTTGTATAAAGCAAAACCAAGGCAGTATGGCTTTTCCGTTAGCGTCTTATTATTACAGAGATAATTTTAGTTTTCTCATTGTTAAAAGTCTTTAGGCTATATCAGATTATCTCGCTCAGACCTTTTATAAAATCCTACACAGTTTGAAATGTTTTGAGAAAAGTGCATAGGAGAAAAAACCTTTTTGAAGTTTTTAACAGATGAAATTATTTTCCTGTTTACAATACTATTAGAACAAATATGGATGTCTTGTTGAGTAATTACGTGTGGCCTATGCAAAGATTTTGAAGTCATTACGTATATCAAGTCAAAATTATTGATGTTATGGTTTATTTGTTAAACTGTTTTTTGTAGTTGTTTACTTGAATAGCTGATACATATATATTCAGGGTTATTAAAAAAGAATATCCCAATAACTTTTAAATAGCTATATCTTTCCGACCACATACCGCCTGCAATAAAATATAGCACTTGCGTCTGCTCTGAGGCCTTAACAAGCAGTTCTAAATTTTGGTCATATCTCCAAATAGAATGCTAAAAAACAAAAGAAAAAATTCAATTAAACAAAAATATCTTGGCATCTTCAAAAGCAGATCTGAGTAATTGAGTTACAGTTGCTCTATACAGTATATATTTCCTCTTCTTTCATATGACATATGTATCATTTGTATGTAATCTGTTGTTAAAGAGATATAGTTAGTTAAATTCTTTTCGTATAAACATTCTTTTTAAATTACCCACTATTACTGTATAATATATTGTGAAAATGAATCTATCTTCCTTTCAGAGTACACAATAAAAGGAAAGCCATCTACTGTATACATAAATAGGGAATTTATTTAAATTAATTTATTTATTTAAACCACTGGATACATTTAACGCTTACGATGCCTTTTTAGAAATGGCCACAATTAGAAACAGAAAAGTGATAATGCCCACCTCGCCAGACAAAAATTACAAGATAAAAAACTTTTGAATGTTTACCATTAACACAATTACCAGCATTTCTTTTTAATGTCCAAACTTCAATGTGTAAATAATATATAATTCTTTTTATTTAATAAATTTTAAATAAAATTAATATACATCATCTGTTGCTAGATTACTTTAAATGGAATAGAAAATATCTGTTTAGTAAGATTCTTTCGTATATTTTGGATTTGATTTATACATCAGTTAATGTTAACTTTTGAACTTGATAAACTCCTGGTGATAATTAACTTTTGTATGCTGAGAATGAGAATTCTAATGGATAAGCAATGTACACTAAGCGTACAATGCTTTGTATACGCCAGGTCTAAACTTGGGCTTGGACAATTTTCATGATACGTCTTAAAGCGTTCTTTAAATATCTGATATTCTCAATAATTTATCTCTTCACAAAACTTTTTTAATTGCTCAGCCGATGACCTTTATGTATTTGTTAATAGCAGCTTTGTGCTCAACCGACCTTGCATTGACGTCATCCGGCTAAAATTTCGACAGAACTTTGTTGACCGTCTCGTATTGAAAATCAATCTTATGTGTTAAATTTATAACAGGAAACATTGGGTAACTTATGACGTAAGATTTCAATGAATTTAGCAACTAAAATATACAAAATCCCAAATAAACAAATAAAAAACTATTACTCTTTATCTGCTTTGGTTAGTAGATGCTGTGAACAAATAGAGTAGTATGCAAATCCAAAATAAATAATGCTGAAACTGCGTAAACCTAGCCTTCAATAAACATCTAATTAAATAAATTATAGAATTATTTCACTGTAAAAACTGGTCATAAAGTTAAAACTAATCGAGCTAATAAACTTCAGCAGGTTTTGATTATAGTGTATATAGCGGAACGAAATTTAAAATTACTTCTTAATGATACATGCTTACGTCCACATTTAATTTTAAAGTCTATGAACATTTCTATTGCACTGACCATAACTAACATTTTATAATTTTGATACATGCAGTCGATACATAGGGAATATCATAATTTACAAATCAGCTTTTAATTGTTATAAAATTTTTAACATAATTCTTACATGATTCAGTTTCTGTGATTCAATAAATTCTGATTAATTGTGTTAAAATAACTTTTTGCATGCCGATGAGGACGCAATTCCGGGAGGAAACTTTTAGCAATAATAAATAATTACCTTGAAATTATCATTTAATGAAAAGTACTCAATTTTCACAATTTTTTTTATTGTTTCATGCCTGTTTGACTTTACATTTTTTAAAGAATCATACTGTTTTTATTATTTTACTTAGAGTGTAAACTTTCATGTTTCATCTTTGTTTTCTAAATTTTTTTTCATGAATGCCATATATTCATGAAAAAAGAAAGCAATAATATAAAGGCAATACTAATCCTAAGAATACGGATGTTGTTACAATGATGAAATTCGCCAAACATATTATCCTATGACAAAAAATAATCTAAAAAGATTTGCTTGAAAATACCGATTATTAATATATATATTATATAATATGGCAATTTAATGAGGAAGATAATATCACGTTGTGGAGTTTATGACAAAAAATTAACCCAAACCTTAAATAATTCTCGTTTTATTTCCTGAATAATGTCACGAGGCCGCGGTTCTTAATTGCGCAATATTTCGCCCAGTCTGATTTAAACGGCAACTTACGTAAGACTGTAAAACGATAAAGAGCATAGAATCATCTGCAAGGCATATGCAGTACAAGCATTAGTATTTAGTCATAAAACCAAACAAGGTATCTAAAGAAGAGAGGGACGGATGAAGAGTTTCTAGATAATTAATAAATCGAAACACTTCGAAGAAAATTTTTGAAAAGTTGGTTTTAAATAAAATCTTCAATCCATTTCCTTTTTTTTATCCATATTTGAAAAGCTAAAAGATAGTCATTTTTTATGTTTTTACTGTATACGAGATATGCATTCAACTTACATTAATAAACATTTTAGTTTCAATATTATGAAATAAATACACTTTTTTTTTTTTAAATAAAAAGGCACTCTTTCGATAACACATGGTTCTAGCCAGAAAATTTTAGCTAATACCTAGTATTTTGCGTCATCTTCATAAAAAATTGGTGTTGTAATCAGTGACCCTTATGACCATGTTGTGAAACCCTTATCTTGTGAGCGTGACTCAAGAAATAAATGCTTTGTATTACTACGCTATGTTAAATGCGTTTAGTTTGTGTATATCTAATTAAACTTTTTTTATTCTCCGTTTTTGCATTTTTTGTTTTGTTTTGTTTTGGCACAGAAAAGCAAATTCATATTTTTATAAAAATATGAAACATAAAAACTATAAAAAAGGGTTAATGATTGATTTAAAACAATTGGCCCACAAATCGAAAAACAAAAACTAAGCCTTTTCCCGCATGTAACGTTGTGGGAAAGCTTTGAGTCAATTGTTCACAATTAATTTTGTTAAGCCTACCTTAAATCAGAAGCAAAGGTATTTTTCTTTCTAAAATTATTATCTTCATTAAAAAAAGTTTTAATGGCTGTAAAAGCTAAATGTTTCATTGCAAAATCCTTTTATTTCCATAAATAGTGGAGTTGTGCATTAAACTTTCTCAATATTTTCATTTTCGAAATTATTGAAACAAAAGCTAAAAAATTGTTTAAATTATAAATAAAACTACAATCCCTAAATTGATAAAAAAACAACTATGTGGAAATTGCATACAAAAAGCGGAAAAACAAATTAACAGATTAATCTTCATTTGATTTAATAACATGTTCAAATAATTGCTACAGCTGCGGAACTAACTAGATTTTTTCGGTTTCATCAAGCAATTTATTTATAAAAAATCAATCCAGTCAAATCTTTGCAAATTAATCTTCAAAAGTCAAAAAAACTACAACTGAAATTATAATTATCTTACAGACTGAATTTTTGAAGATTGGAAAATGGTTTTTAATTCCAGAAAAAAGAAACCTTTGTAGCAGAACTTCTGCTTGTGCTTAGATTGCGTCACACATTTCTATATCTTTAACTTAATTTGTATGGTGATTAATTGTGTGGCTGGAGTTATGCACAAGCTTTTTGTCAAGTCGTGTTTTATGCCAAGAATTTTTGGACAGCCTCATTCTGTTGGTGGTTTAAAAAAAATAAAGCAAATGCAGCTTGAGGAATATTAAACGTAATCTAAAACTTTTATGATTTTTATTAAATTTATTGATCATCACAATGGAATGCTACTAAAAAACTAAAAAACAAATGAGGCAAATATAATCGCTTCTTTTTATTTCGAATAAATGTTGGTGTTTTTATTTTCATAACATAACACTAGAAAGTTCTGCAACCAATGGACAGCGAACTCATTTACTCAAGAACCGTTTGTTTTGTATCAATATCAATGTTTCACTTAATCGTCGACCGAAAAGCATATTAATTTGTTCGTGGTTTCAAAATAAAATCGTAAAAGTTTTAATTTATACCTTTTTAAAAACTTTGGAGTTCTTTTTCATAAATTTTGTCTGTGTTCTAAATAATTAGATATTACATTCTATATAGCAAATGAATTTTTTGGAAATTTGTTAAATACGTAATAAATGCAATATTTTGTTGTGGAAATTGTTAAATATGATTTGTGACCGGAACAGCATTTCCAGGTTTTACTTTTTTGGTTTGTGCTATCAGTTTGCATAAAGAATTTATTGGTAACTCGTCATATTGTAATTTAAATTTCAGAGAAATAAACTAGATCTAAAAATTTTTTAAAATACTTTATTCTTTTCTACTTTACTTAATTTGTATCTAAACAAATTCTTTTTAAAAAATTAAGTTCTAAAATATTTGAGTAAAACTATTTTGTACTTGATATAGCTCACAATGGAATAATGAACCTTTTTAGTTGAAAATAAACAAAGATAAACAAAAGCATAATCATAATTAGATAATGTTAGCTTACAACACTATGACCAGTTTGTTTTAAAATTCTAACAATTAAATTTAACTGAACAAAACTAGTAGAAGCGATGTATTTTTTATTATTTTTTTAAATACAAAAAATTTTTCTCGCTTACGACATATTTTACTTTTGCTAAACAAAAAAAGACCTTAAAGACGTTTGATATGGTTAGTAGTCGAACTTTCTCTTACCAATCCAACTAATTTGGATAAACGTGCACCTTTTTCGCGCCTTGATTGTTATATGCTGCAGCGGCTTTCCATTTTCTTTTTTTATGCAGTTGCAGTTATGTTGTACTTGTTTATGTTTGTTTGGTAATCGGTTATCTGGAAGTCTTATGTTATTAATTCTTTTGTGTTTAGGCGTGTCTCATTTTTAGTGTATTAAACTTTAATTTTAGGCAATGTTGGGTGTAACAGTTTCGTAACAACCTTAAAACATTTTAATATTGTTCTTACTTTCGAAATAGATATTTGTTATAAGTTTTTTCCAAAGTAGAAACTAAATAAAAAATTTTTTTGTGAACCAATTACCAGTCAGCGGAATTTTTTTATGGCTTTCGTTTGAAAAGTATTCTTTGAACTTCTTGTAGTTAAGGGATAAAATTGTTTTTTTCACAAAAACACAGTAACAGCAAGCAGTTTTCTTACTTTACAAATGCTTTGGTGCTGCTTATTGTGACCATTGTGTATTAATTAGTAAAGTGAAAGGTTTTCATTGGCGAATATAGAATCTGATGATTAAATTAAAGTACTAGTACAAATCTTGTACTTCTCAATCCGAAAAGTATACATTTTCTAATTAGTGAAGTGAGCATGAAAAGCAAATGGCACTTGAAAAATTTTTGTCGGTTTTGTGACGAATATCAGGACAAATCAACTGTCAACGCATTATTTTTAGATTACTTTTTTATAATTTTGATGATTTCACTGTTTACAAAAGAAGATTTACTTAATTTAGATATTAAATAGCTTTACATTTAGATTAGAAATAAAAACTTAATCTCTTTTTTAAAACTTGAAAATAAAGTATTTAACGTCATAGAATTTTGTGATAAAAATTGTCTCGCATAGATTTGAATCTGATGAAAATCAAAATTGAAACTGCGGCCAAGGTAGGTAAAAATCTTGTTAAAGTCCAAAACATTATTCTGCTTGAAAACTACTTTCTCGTTCAAGAAAGTTCAATTGTAGTTTATGACGCAGTTCATGAGGTTTTTACATACTTCCGGCTTGAAATATATGTATAATTAATTGGCGAGAAAGTTCATTAAGCTGATTATACAAAATATCTGTCTTATGACGTCACTCGCAAAATCTAATAAAATTCAAGTGAATTTTTAAAATATTTAAAAAGAATTGGAAGGGCTCAAGTAATTTTTTTTGACACAAGGTTTTTACTTAACAGTTCAATTATCAAAGATCAAAGGGCTTTAATACTTTAAACATACAAATTCACGCAGATTGAAATAAAGAACTTCAATCTAAATTGATCAGAAAAATTACTTGTTGTTAGCACGTTCCAAAAAAATTTTACATTAGTTTCAATTTTATCTGGTAACAAGTAATTTGTCTGGTAAAAAAATTCTTGTTAATGGCGTGTCCAGGGGCGTATCGTCGACTTTTGAAAGACATCCGGGTTGGGAGGAAATTGTCAAAAGTTCAGTCAACTATATTAAAAGAGATTGTCGACATATTTAGGAATGAAAATTAAGTGACATAATTTTTTATAATTACTTTTATTATATTTCCCCGACAATTAAAAGATTTTTTTAAATTTGCAAATTACTTCCTACAATTAAGAATTCGGAAATTTTATTTATAAATCTCTTCGGCATACGGTATTTTTTTAATAAGAACCGGAGCGGACATTTTTGATTTCGATTTTTTAAAAATTTCTTCTGAGCAAGAATATTTTATAATTAGAGGTTCATTTATTTTTCAATCAAATCGATAAAAGGCGGGCTGTTGATAATTATGAACAGTCCGTATTTTATCATTATAATGGTTGTAGCCATTGCTCTAAATGAAACTCATTCTTGAATTTTCAATACCTAAAAGATAATTTTCACGCTTCTAATCTTGTACGTTATGCTTGCGTTTAATTTTTTATAGCTCTAATTATTAATAAAGGCCCAAAAGTGAAATTTAGTTTCCCACCTTCTTTCTTTCATCAACTCTGTAGAAAAAGCTTTTGCATGATACTTACGTATGACCAGAATAGAGAGTTAATCGGCTAATTTTTAGCATTGATTTGTGTTTTGCATTCCTATTACTTTTTAAATTTAACCATTTTAACCGCTTTTTAAACAAGCGTACATTTTATGAAAGAATTTATTTAAACCGAGAAAACTAGATATACGAGGGTATAATACGAAAAAAGAAATACCTACTCCTGCGCTAGAAAAAAATCAGAAACAAAAATTGATTTTCGAAATAATCTTTAAAGAGACTAAACTTTAAACAAAATGTGGATGCTTTAGACTTAAAATTTTGACAGATTTTGAGATTTTCTACTTTTTTTTCTTTTATTGGACAGTATTTTGCATTTTATAAACGAGAAAATTTTATAGAAAAATTTTATAGGCAAATTTTATAGAAATATTTCGTTTTATAATATTATCTAAACAAACAAAACAATTATTGGGAGAAAATTAATACTTGCGTTTTTTATAAATAATTCCGAAGCAAAAGACGTCAAATAGCTTAACTTTTACGTATAAACTTGTTCATTTCAACAATGTAATTCATTGCAAAATAGCGTGATTAAAACTTTCTTGTTTTGGTATTTAAATTATTCGGGTGCTAGATTAAATGAAACAGTAATTGCTTTTTTCAGTTGTACTTAAAAATTTTTACCTTACTGTAAAAACTAAATGCCATGATATTTAAAAAAAATAAAACAAAAACTAGTCCAACAGCAATTATTTCAACAATTCAAAGTTTATGGGTAGTTGAGGTAATTTTAAAATTATTAGGTAACATAAATTTTTTGGATTTACCAAAACTGGTATGAATTCTGTATGTCAAAAAAAATTAATCAACCATCAAAACAACGCAACTTAAGAATAAATGAAAGCAAAAGCAATGCTATGAATCAAATTTTAAAAAGTTTTGACCTCGGAAGCGATCAGTTTAGCATCTATAACAGTGTCTTTTTTCAAAAATTTCAAAGTTTTGAAATTTATTCTTAAGTTGCGTTGTTTTGATGGTTGATTAATTTTTTTGTCATACAGAATTCATTTCAATCGTGGTAAATCCAAAAAATTTATGTTACCTAATAATTTTAAAATTACCTCAACTACCCATACACTTTGAATTGTTCAAATAATTGCTGTTGGACTAGTTTTTGTTTTTTTATTAAAAAATATCATGGCATTTAGTTTTTACAGTTAGGTAAAAATTTTTAAGTACAACTGAAAAAAGCAATTACTGTTTCATTTAATCTAGAACCCGAATAATTTAAATACCAAAACAAGAAAGTTTTAATCACGCTATTTTGCAATGAATTACATTGTTGAAATGAACAAGTTTATACGTAAAAGTTAAGCTATTTGACGTCTTTTGCTTCGGAATTATTTATAAAAAACGCAAGTATTAATTTTCTCCCAATAATTGTTTTGTTTGTTTAGATAATATTATAAAACAAAAAATTGTTTTTGATTATTTTTAACTTTACCTCTAAAAGATAGGCCAACTATTGCTTTGCACGAAAAATAAAAAAGAATCCAAATTAACAAATAACACGACTCTTAACATCTTAATCAATTTATAACTATAAGAAAAAATGTAAAAAAATATTTTAAAAATTTTATGCAGAAAAATTTATTAAAAAGGATACTAATTATAAAGTAGAACAAATGATTGATTAACACTTTTTATATATAGCGTGAGAAACGAAAATAAAAACTTTAGAATAAATTTTTCTTTGCATTTGCATTAAACTTAAACCATATTTTTAACTGCACACTTAACAACGAACAAAGTGTAAGTCTGCAGACCGTGGACTACCGAGGATTTTTAAAAGTGGGGCATGCAAACACAATCAATTATGCTTAGTGGAAAAAATTTTTCAAGTTTCTGATTTCTCGATTTTCGTCACAAATATTTGGTTTTGTCTAAAAAAAGTTTCCCACTTAGAATCTGTCGCTAATTTCTCGTATTAGTAATGTCCAAGAGGAGGAGGGGCCTGGCACGATGCCCTCCTACATAAACTACTGTTTACAACATCTATTATAAACTAATACACTAATCTTACATAAGAATGTTTATAGGTATAACACTTCGTGTAAAACGAACAAAAAATACATTTTGCTTAATAAATATATTTTTTTGAAAAGAGTACAACTATTAATTCTATTAATTGGTATGATTTGAAAACCAGATTAGTTGAACTGTCTATAGTGACTGGAAAAGAAATTTAAAATATTAGCACAGTATGGTATAGTTTTGTTTCTGATGTAACTTACGCCACCACTTTAATAACAGAGTTTTAACATAAAATTTCTTGACAAATATGATTTAATTTACTATCAAAACTAAAGGATGTCTGGCAAACCATGTTAAATACTAGAATTAAATTTTAAAGATAACTATTTGTGCCATGAAAGCAAAGAAGAATTAGAAATATTCAATTTTTTAGTGGGAAGAATACAACAATTACAATATTGACAAAGACAACCGTAATTACAGCAACCGAAAGACTAAATTGTGGTAATAATAAAACTAAATAATTGTTAATTTCTGTTTCATAATGCAATTTAATAAAAACTTGAATGAATCTAAAAAATTACTTACCGTAAAAATAGCCTAGTCCTGCTCTGGCACCATGAAAAATCACGTTAGCAGTGCCTTGCGGTTAATATGACTCCATCACCGAAAATACACTTAGAAACCAGTAGGAAAACTCAATTTGTTATCAAGCTGTGTTTATTGTTTAAAAAATGTATTCGAGTGCACAATACACGAATGCTTATAATCTCAAACGTTTGGAATATTTGGCCTATCAAAAAGCCTGGGGTCATATTGACCCCATGGTAGCAGAGCAGGGCTGGACGAATTTTTCCTTAAAGCTGAAGCAACTAACGCCAAAAAGCGGTTGCAACGGAATCTACATATTTTGCTCTTTTTAATCAAAAAAGTAATAAAAATATTATAATTTTTTTCGCAGGTTTAAATTTTTTTTTCCCATCATTTTGATTAAACTTTAAGTTTAGAGAAATGAAAGGTTTTCTTTAAATTTTTCAAAATACGTCGATGGTTGAAATATGTTCGACATGACGCTCTGAAATAAAGATTTTAAGCTCAATTAGCATTCGTTTCATGTTTGAGATAAGAAAAAAATTTTGATTGTAAAAACAAAAATTCCCCTAAAGTCTCAAAAATGTTTTAATCTTTTTGCTTTTGTGTTTTAATTTTATTTGATTTTTTACATAGCTTTCTTCTAGATTGCGGTAGAACAGGGATGTCCAACCTTTTTCGAATTTGGGTCAAATTTCATATCAAGCCGAAGTCGGTGAGTCGCAAAAAGCTGTTTGCGCAGAATCTTGCTCCGATTTCTTAAGTTTCGTCTCTAAACTCAGATGTTCTCTAAGAAAAAAGGTCTTCTAGAATCTCCTTTTATTTATTGATTTCCGCCAAAAATCTTTTTTAGCAATCTCGCGGAATTCTTCTTCGTAACCTTCATTATAAACAGAAAACTGGAAATCGTCGCCGGGCCGCACCAGAGCTTTAAGTGAGCCGCGGGTTGGAAATCCCTGCGGTAGAATAAGCAGTTGAAGAGATTTTTCAATTGTTATATCAGTCTTTTTCTTATTCTTTTCTTAAGGTTTTTAAATGTATTAAAATAAGCATATAAACGTCAGCTGTTGAAATCGAAACAAAGGTTTGTCATTATAAAAGCTAATTTTAGAAAGAATTCTTTTTAGCTTACTATTAATACTTAAGTTTGGTTCTAGGATTACATTTTTAAAATGTCAATTCAACAGCAACACTACATGAATAAAAATTCCTTTTGGCTTATTTTTATTTTTTGGTTTTATTGAGTGAATCCCTAGAAAAAATACACAAAAAACTAACAACCGTAATTTAACGTTTATGATTCAAATTTAAAATATTCATTTCAAAGACTTTTTTTAGTAGCCAAATTTTGTTTTATTAGTTTTTTTATCTCTTGCATATAACTCTAATCTCAAAGAGTTACAAAAAACTAAATAAGATATGCTGTATGGAAACTAAAACAAATACACAAGGTAAAAAGAAAAATGGATTAAGACCACAATTAAACAGGAAGAAATACGTAATGCAACTAGTTTTGAAAGACAGAATTGTTGGAAAAAGACGTGTGGTAGACTAAAAATAGAAACTATAAATAAATTTGGTAGCTACAACAGGTTAAAAAAGATGTCTACAAACTAGGACACTAAAAATAGACATTGAAACTATACCAAATTTACAGATAAAGTGATCCAGGAAAGTTGGATTTGACTTAGTTTTGACACCGACACACTATCTAGGATCACATAATGCTTCATGCAGCCATATAACGAGTTCGGATTTTCATTTTAAAATGCCGCACAATGGCGGCAGTCTAGGTACACTGTTAAAAAAAATTGCTGCAAGTTTTTTAATCGCAGTTGGCGTTTTGATATTTTTGGAATTTTGCAAAATTTTCTTGATTTTGCGCCCGTTTTTGGTTTACTTATTGAATGGACCACAGAGTGGCTTCATTTTGGCATCATTCCATACACCAACTGCATTTTTATCTTTTTGGCTTGCACAAAAAAAGCTATTATTTGGTTAGTCTTGCTCCACTTTACCTTGAAAATACCTAATCTTATTAAACCTTTAGGTCTATCATGCATTCAATTTATTCCCTTAAACTCAGTTTTTTTGGTTTTATTATACCGCACAAAATAACTTGATAGAAACTGCTTTTCGGTCAATAAAAATGGTTTATGTTTTGCAGTTTCGCTGTGATTTACAAAGTAGCATTAAATTTTATAAGATTTTATTTTTTATTTGCATCGTTTTATGCTTTTCAAAATGAATTTCAAATTCAAAAAATATTGCCAAAACCAAAAATCAAAAATTCATGACTTACGTAAACTTGATTGTGAGGTCACCATGATTTATTGGTCAAACATAAACACCTTATCTTTGGTTTAATAGATCCGATTATATGTAACGTGATTTAAGAATACAACATGGTCGAGTGGTTAAGAGCAACATGATTGTAATGGACATGGTCTCGGTTCAAAACCTAATCGCTTCATTCTATTGTGTCTTTGGGAAAGATACTTTGCGGAACTTTCTCCTGCTTCGTCGCCTCGGCAAGCACTTCTAAATTTCAGTAATATCACAATAAAACTAAAAAACTAAACTACAAACTTTTAACTGGACAGCAAAGTTTTGGCATCTCTGGAAGCAGGTCGGGATAATTGCTTGCCCTTTGTATTAGCGTCTCTGTTACTTTCCTGCAAGGCAGGAGGATAAATATAAAGATAAAACGAAAGTTTACACAGAGGCCTAGTTGTTATCATATTTATTTCTGAAAATTCCACTAGTCTTCCGTGCATTTCCTTATTAGTACCTAAACAAAATTTTTTTAAAAGATAAGAATCTAAAATGATAAAATATTTTTGATAAAATTACATTGTGCTTGAAATATTTTCACATATACAATAGTATAATCAAGCTTTTTAATTAAAAAGAACCAAATAAACAAGGGCATAATCATAATTAGATTACGTTAACTAATAACAACAAGTCTGGTTTGTTCTGAAATTCCAACAAATTAATTCAACCGAACAAAATTACTTGAGGAGTTGAGTTTTGATAAACTTTTGAATTTTTTGCTTACGATATTATATTTTATTACGATGTTATATTTTACGATAAGGACAACTTTAGAAACATTTCAATATCGTTTTTGGTTACGAAGTAGAAGTTTTACTGAGTTAAGGTAAAAATTAAATGACTAAATTCTTTCGAAAACAAAACTCGCTAAGTCAGCTGAATATTCTTGTTGTCGTTTGAGAATTTTTTATAATTAGAAAAGAAACTTCTTTTTTGTCATCCACAATACAGTAACAGCGAGCAGTTTTTACAACTTAGAAATGCTTTGGTCCTGCTTCAGAATCAGAATCAGTATCTTTTATTTCAGTTACGTCATAAAAAATATAGTGAAGAAGAAAATTTGCAAGTGGTAGAAAGCAGAACAGAAAAGGGAAAAGGTAGCAAAACGATAAACGTTATGGCTGGGATCAAAATAAGAAGAAATTTTTAAGAATAAGTTTTCATGATTGCAGCACCTTTTAAAAAAAACAGAAAATAAAGAAAAATAAAAAAAAACAAGGAAAATGAAAAAAAAATAAAAGCGTCATCTGAGTCATACATAGACACTGTTGTGTCGGCGGCAAAATGTCAGTATTGTGTATTAATCAATAAAATGAAAATTTTATATTGGCGAATGATGGAATGTGACGGTCAAATTAAAGCGCTAATACAAAACTTGTACTTCTCAACTCAAAAGCACACATTTTATAATCTGTGAGATTGTATAGTTAAACCACATACGCGAAAAACAAATGCCGCTTTAAAGATATTTCTCAGTTTTATTGGGTGACGTATATTAGATCAAGAGCACAAGACATGATCAGACGCCCGTTTGTGCCAGGTGCGCGGAATCTCTTGGACAATCTTGCCAGACTTGGCATCCGCGCCTCTGAATGGACAAATCATAAATGGAACGCGGAGTACTGTGAAAGTGCTTCCAGGCTCCGTGCTTTTGTGCCCGGGACCAGTGTCAGGCCTGTTGGGATGGGCTTACCCCGAGCAGCTTGGGTTAAGCTCAACCGCCTGCGGACTGGTGTTGGGCGATTCCATTCGTCCATGCACAAATGAGGTCTCGCTCCTTCACCGAATTGCGAGTGTGGCGCCTCAGAGCAAACCGCGGACCATGTACTAACAATGTGCCCCATACATCGGGCACCACATGGAGCACGCGGTCTGACGGTTTTGGATGACGAAACTCGATGCTGGCTTAATAACATCGCTGCCAGCATCTGATCCAGGCAGTGCAGCAGTCTGGGGTAGTAAAAGGATAAACCCTCGGCCCCAGTTCTGTTTGTGTCTGGCCTGGAGTGGATGCTCTTCAAACGATGACGACGACGAGCACAAGACATTATTTCACGGAGTTTTTTACGGCGTTGATGATTTTACTGTTTACACAGAAAGTTTGAGTTAATTTAGATTTTTAATATCTCTATGTTTAGATTCGACATAAAAAATTAATCTCTTCTATAAAACTTGAAAACAAAGAACTTAACGTCATAGAATGTTTTGACGCAAGTCCGATTGCCGAAACTTGCCTTGCCTCGACGTTACCTGATAAAAATCGAAAGAACTAAAACTTCTGCCGAAGTAGGAAAAAAATCTTATTAAAATCCAAGACATTACTTTGCTTGCAAATCGCTTTTCAGTTTAAAAGAGTTTAATTGTGTTTTATGACGCAATTCACGTGATTTTTTCATACTTCCGGCTTGAAATAAGTATAATTGATTGGCTGGAAAGTTGTGCAAGTTATTGCTCAAGATAAATGTTAAACGTGCAAGATATTTCTCTTATTGCGTGACGTCCAAATCTTATCTAATCCAAGCGGATTTTTAAATATAAAAAAAGAATTGGAATGCTCAATTACATACATCTCTTTAACAAAAATTTTAACCGCAACCGCTTTACTATCAATTATCAAAGAACTTAAATTTTTTGAATCAAAGATACAAAATTCAAGAGTTTTCAAATGTTAAATTAAGTAGAAAAATTGTTGTTGTTTGAATTTTATAAAACTTTTACTTTACTTTAAAAAACGACAAAAATTACACAAATTTTTTCATCTTAAGTAATTTGTCTAGTAACAATTTCTCGTTAATAGCGTGTCGTTTGATTTTTCAATGACATCCGGGTCAAAAGAAAAGTGTTTAAACTGCAACCAACTTCTTTAAAAAGTTCATTGACATACTGTATTTAGGCATAAAGATTGAGTGTTATAATTTTTTTATAGCTTTCTGCATATTTTCACTTTAGTCAAAGAAATTTTCTTAATCGTGCAAATTACTTCCTAATGTTAAGAATTCGAAAATTATATCTTTAATTTTTATGCGCATCCGGCATTTACAGTATTTACAAGGAAAAACCAATTTTAGCTAATTTTACTTTCAATCTTTTGTAGCTCTTGAGCAAGAATAAATTACATTTAGAATCTTAGGCCAATTTATTTTTCAATCAAGTTAGAAAAAGTAGGATTGTTTAATGTGGCATTAACAAGTACTGGAAATAAAACTGTCAATCTTCGACTTCCTTCAACTTAAAGAACGTATTTAAACTTTAAATATGCTTAGCTTGTATTCAATTTTGCAGGGCTACTTGTCAATAAAGACCATAAAACTATTATTAGTTTCTCATCTTTTGTCTTGATCCCGAGTTGGAAAAATTTTTTGCATCAAAAAAATTTTTTCTCATTTTTTGTCTTGATCCCGAGTTGGAAAAAATTTTTGCATCCGAGTTGGAAAAAATTTTTGCATTCTTAATTTACAAAGATATAGTGTTTTTAGTAAGCAGATTCAAGCATTTATTTTAAATAACCTTCTAATTAGCTGTTTTTGATCTAACTAAAACAAAAAAATTATTTTTGAAATGGTTTACGAATGTGCTGCCACCAAATGCATATGAGATTACTTTAAAAAAAAGACTATTTTTACGATTCAGTATTTCTTTTAAAAAATTAGCAACTTTTTAATAATCACGGTCAAATGAAATCGCCAAAAAAAACTTTCACACTCTCCGAACACTCCTTTACGTAATTTTAAATCACACAATTTTGTTGATGCTTTACCTGACTGAAAACATACATGCAAAAAAAAGAAAAACTGAACAGTCGTGTTTATAGATGACAAAAGTCTAATGCTGTTTCTTCTATTTTTAAAAATCTTTTATTGCATTACGTAAACAAAGATGTACCTTCAAAAAATCTTTCAAAAACTTAGGTTTAATAATAAATGAGAAATGCTGATAATGTAAAAAGTTTTTGGAGTTAGGCAATTTAAGAAATTTTGATGGTAATAGAAAAACTTTTAAGAACAGTTTTGTCTCTAAAATGCTTTCAAACTTATGTGAAATCAACAAAAATCTTTTTTAATCTGCACTGAACTTAGCTACAAGTTGCGTTTTTCAGGCAAAGCCTCTAAATGTGATCTTTTATGCAAATTTACCAGTTTGATTAACTATTGTTTTGATGATGTACGTCGTAAATTTTATACTTTGAAATAACCAAATCGGTTCTTCTTTTTTAAATATCAAAGATTACATTCCGGTATAAAAAAATTTTATCCATTATTTTTATTATCTCATTGTTTGCTTGTCAATCTAGTCTTTCGTAACGATTTTTGCTTATATAGTCAAATATTTTATGTTCATAATTATATAATATTCTTTTTCGCTTGTCAAATTTTAAGAGTAAAGGTTCGTTTCTACTACGACCGTTGTCGGGAGCACTCTTTGTTTGCTTCCTAGATTTCTTTTTAATTCTTTTCGCCCTAAACGCTAACAGAAGTAAAAAAAAAAACAGGAAAACAAACAAATAATACTACTGCCAACGCTCTTAGTAAAGTGGAAACGAGCTTTTAACCCGATTTTTAACAATTAACGGTTACGTTTTGGTGTTAAGGCTCGGCCTTGATTTTACAAGAAAGTGCATCTTCTGTAGTCCTTGCATGGCAGAGCCGGAAAAACTTTCAAAGTGGCTAAGCTTCTAATAAAATCTAGATACCTCATGTTCATAATTATATCAAATTTTTGCTTTTAAATAAACTTTTGTTTTCTATTCACAGCACCCAAGCAATTGAAAACCGCACACAAATGTGACGGGGCACCTCGCTTGAAAACCACTGGTTGAGCTTTTAGCGGCTTTTGACATTGCAGCACCTCCTCATTTTTTACCTGACAGCCGCCACTGCAACATTTACTTAATGAAGCAATGAATAACTTTTACTTATAGGAGGGTTTGATTATTAATCGAATTGTCTCCGAATGTCTGTGTGTTCTGCTTTTCATAGTGACTTGAGAATATATTTACAAACATCACTACAATATGAGTGTAGTTTTGTTTTTAAAGAACTATCTCCATCACATTTACTTTCAAAGTTAACAATATAAATTTTTAAACAAAAAAATTAGCTTTTTTAAACTTATAAGTTTTATAGAAAATCATGTTAAGTACTTAAGTTTGATTACTAAGATGACTATTTGCGCAATAAAAACAAAATGATATCAGAAATATTAGAAAAAAATTTTTTTAAATTGAAAAAATTTACAACAGCAACCATATTGACAAGGGAAAACAGTAAGTGCAATAACTTAAAAACTAAAACGTGGTGATATGAAATTATGTCAATTACTAATATCGGTCTCATAATGAGACTTGTTAAAAATGACGACGATTCTGCAGAATCACCAACTGAAGCAAATTGCACATTAAATAAAGCAGTGCTTATTTCCAAATAGTTACATGTAGTTATTGTAATGGTACATGGTAGACCTACTATCCAAACTGTGAAAAACCGTTGTCAAAACTTTACTGGGTGTGCTAAAAATCAAGTCAGACTTTTTACACAATGATGAAAAAAAAAAATCACATTTGATTATTTTTACTTTTTTTATCTAAAAGAGTGGTAAGTAGAATTCAGTTTGGATGGTTTAGAATGGTCAAGTTTTTGGCTTGATAAGACTTTGGTGTATGCACACTTTATAGGCACATTAAATATCAAAGAAACTGTAAATGAATAAACAAGGAATGAATCAAACGAACAATTGTTGGCTCTTCGAGCAAAGAAACTGTGAAAGAAACTAATTAACTCCTGCAATTCCAAAGTTCAAAACAAAAAAATTTAATAATCGAAGGGTTTTGATACGATAATCTATATATCGCACTACTAAATGCTCTGTTATGAGAAAGGTTTTTTGAATTTTTTCATGAAAAATAGTGTAGACCAGGTTTCTCCCAACATTTCAAGCCGCGGGCCGTGTGTAGATTTTTTTGGACCTCCTCGGGCCAAAGCCAAAAACATAGTTTGCGAAAAACAGTTGATAAAATAATTGTAAACAAAGTGAAGACCTTATTTTTTTTCGAGATCATTATGATTTTGGGAAAAAAATACGGAAAGACCAGATCGATTCAAAGTGAAGACCTTTTTTTAGAGATCACCATGGTTTTATTTTTTTAGAGAAACAAGAAACTGGCGCACATTTTCGACATATTTCTATCCAACTGTGGTTCAAAGTGAGTGTATATGTTTTTTAAAAAGAGCTCCTCGGGCCATACTTTGGAAACCTTTAGTCTAGACAAATGTTTCTTAAAACCATCAAGATGAAACGAAAAGAACGCCAAAATGTGGTTTTAATGGCGTCTATTTTATTAGGAAACTAAAAAAATATTATTTCTTTATTTCTAAAGTGTAAACCTTTTTTCACCTTATCATTTCAATTAAGATTTAAGCTTACAGAGTTAAAAGCTTTTATGTTTGAGAATGAATTTTTTTGGCTTTATGTCGGAGATGACTCTTTCAAGATTAGTAAGATTTCAACCTTGATTTTCATTGGCTTCATGTTGGAGATAAGAAAGCACTTTCGATGCTAAGAACTAAAAATATCAAACTTGGTAGTATCTTTTGCTATTTTTCCTTTTGTGTGTTATTTTGAGTTTTCAGATTACTTTCTTTAAGATTGTGGTAGATGAAGCAAAAAAACCTCACGCGCTTTCTATTCTAATTTGAATCTATGTTTCTTTTTTCTTTTTTATCGCACAGATTTATAAAAGTATTCATATAAACTTCAACTAATGTAATTGCAGCAAAAATTCGTCATTAATAAAATTTAATCTTAAAAAAAGTTCTATTTGTCATTTATGTTTGGTTTTAGGATTACTTTTTCAATTATATTTACTCGACAGCGACACCAATCAAAAAAAAATCGGACTAATTCTTTATTTTTTTGTTGATTGAAACCTAAGAAAGAATATACAGAAACACTAATACGCAAAATGGATCATATAATCTTTATGGTTCAAATATTTAATATTGATTTCAAAGTCTTTTTATTATTTCTGTGGTTTTTCTTTTTTTATCTTTGACATAGAAAAAGGACTATTATTGATTTATACTTAAAAATGAGAACTACAAAAAAAAAGTCTTCGGTTATTTGGTCGAAAAAATATTTTGTTCAAACGTCAAGTGGAAATTTTTTCTGTTCTTCACTTGACGTTGCTGGCTATTTGGATATTAACTGTTTTTATAGTTTGGTCAGTTCAATTCATAACTTTGTTTGTAACTTGACATTATTGCTCAAAATAAGATAAAATGTAGACGCAAATTCAACATACGAGTAATTACATTTCTTAGAAGTAAGTATAGTAAAGTTTTTATGATATGGCTTTTAATAGACAAGAAAAAATTGTACAAAAAAGGTAGATTTGATACTTTTGCATGCAATTATAGTTACAATTTAGCTTTTGTGCTTACATTTATGATTATTATCTTAGATTTAAAGAATTTTAAAGTGATCATTTCTAAGAAATTCGCTTATTTTGGAGTCAATTGCTTAGATTTTATTCATATTGAGTTACTTTTTAATAGCATTTTTATAAACTTGGTTATTGTAAGATTTTCACTTTCTTTCAAAAAAAAAGCGATTGTTTTTTTTGGTTAAACCTCAACTGAGTAACTTTTGTTTCCTTTTCTTTTTTGTTTTATTTATTTTATTTTTTTGATCTTCACAAGCAAGCACGGCTCACAAGAAGTTTTGAAATTGTATTTACTGTGGTTAATTAGCCGTGCTTATTTTTGGTCAGTCAAATGGAATCTGGATAAATCTGGATTAACTCACTCTTACAGAATTTTCGTTCGACTGATTAATATTGGCAAAGAAACTTCTTTGTTTGCATAGTTTCAATTGCTTTACTTTTTCCTTTCTAGCATTACCCTTGTACCCATTATATTTATCTTGGTGCATTGCTTCGTAATGTCGACGCAAGTTATACTCCTTTATTACAGCGATCTTTTTCTGACAAATAAGACAATGACTTGTATCACTGGCTGCGGTGAAAAAATACAAATCCTCCCACTTTTCTTGAAAAACTCTTCTTTCATCTGCAATTTTTCTTTCTTTTAAAACTGAAGATATTTTTGCAAAGTAGAACTTTAAAACTTAAATTTTTTAGGAATTTACTCCTAATTTACTTAAATTGCCTCTGTGGCTTCGATTCTACATGAAACAAATATATTTCTAAATTTCGACGAAGCAATTGGTCAAAAAATGCTGATAGTGTGAAAAACTGGCCGACATTCAAAACGAGACCTATCTACAAAATCTACAAACGTACTGAAAGAAGTGATAACAAAGACTACAGACTGGCTCTGCGTGAGACTGTGCAAGATCAAACAAAATAAAACAAATTAATGGTGCGGCGGAGCAACTGGAAGAAAATACAGTGTAGATGCGGCCTTCAACTGTCAGTTAGTTCTGACGAAGAAAACTACATGTCAAATAACAATCAGTAACGTTTGTTACCAATGTCACACTGATAGATAAAAATATGAGACACTGAAAAAACAATGCCCTATTTATTTGAAAATATAAAGTGCGTCGCGGGTCCCAAAAAAGTGTGTATAGGGGCCGCGTGTCTGAGACCCTTGCTCTAAGGTTTATGATCGGACCAGACAAGATAGAAGTGTTAAAGACAGAAGCGAAAAGGTTTAATTTTCTATTTTATGTGATTGCAATTTATATGTATTTTCTTGTAAGTTAAGTAAAACATTTTTATAACTTTTTTTACAAAAATATGGGAAGCAAAACAATATATTCAAATATGCTTTTTAAAAGATAAGTCCAAAATCTTGTAAGTCTTCAATGGTACAAGCAGCATTATATTCCGGGCAATCAATAACTCAGCGGATGTTATTTGATTCCCAGAAATTTGAGTGAAAATTAAAACCATCTATTATTAATTGCTTTGGAGGGATCCTAACTCGAGTGATCTTTTTTACCAGACGAATTTTACCTGCAGTACGTAAGGACGTTCTTCTCATTTTTCAACAATGTCGTATATAAATAGGTGTGCCACTGCGACAGTCGGTACGTGGGTCGAACGTCCCAACGTTTGCAGGACAGAATCTGCCAGGATGTGACGAAGTTTATTCGGAACAGAACCGGTCAAGAACGAAAACAACTAGAATGCCAAGTTAAATTAGCTGATTCTTTACCGCACTGTGACTCGGCGATTGGAAATCATTTGTTACACAACCAAAAATGTGCATCTCATTACAAGAACAATCAATTTTTTATTCTTTCTAAAGCAAGATTCGATTTTCTTTTATCAGTCTTAGAATGAATTTTTATTGCTCTCGGTAAACCTAATTTGTGTAGACAGAAAGAGTTTGTTTACAAACATAAACTATTCGTATAAGAGGAAAAAATTTTGTTTTTAGTTACAAATTGTAACACTAAACTTGCATCATTTTGTATCTTTTTTGGCAAAAATTTTTTAAGCCAACGAATCGTGGCTTTATTTTATTAAATATTTTCATTTATTATGATAACTGTTACTAACCTTAATTTTTAGCCAGTCAGAATCAGTCTTAAAGCTTTTCAAATATTACATTCAGTTCTTCAATTCATCTAGCGAAAACTCTTAAAGAGAGCTAGACTCAAACATTCGAGTTTTTCAAAACACCTTTTTTTAAGGCTACTCATTTAACAAAACAGTTTCAAATAAAGCTCTTGGTTTTAAGAGCTATTTTATTTTTTCTCTAATTTATCCTTCCGACACGCTGAAAGCCAAAGAGGCGCTGATGCATAAAGAAAGCACAGTGATGGCCATACAAAAGAGGGCCCGGTGCAAGAAAAATGGGGGCCACTTTTTAGTGGTTTAAAGCAAAGTAATCTTTAAAAAATAGTCATCATTTTGGGGGAGGCACATTTAGTGCTCCGAACACAAAGTGATCTTTAAAAAATAAAAAAAGAGCATCACTTTAAGGATGCCATCGTCATGGTGCTCCACGTTTTAAGTATTGCGCGGTGGCAGGGTTTTTTTTTGGCGGTGGCTTTTTACAAAAGATCCTTTTGATGTTGTAAAATGTACCTAATCGTTTTATAAGGGCTAAGCTCTAATAAATCAACTACAATCACGAGCCGAAAAATTAAGTTCAAATCCCAACGTTGCGTGCCTCCGTGGTATTATTTTGACTATCAATAAAAACAAATACCGTATATAAAAATTATAAAAGTCGTTTTTTCTCTTGTCTGTGCATTGAAATCTCGTTAAATAGGTTTTATATTTTGTGTAAACATTATTTTTTAATATATTTTCACCTAGATTTCAACCGTTGTTTAACTTCTTGTTACATAGAGAACATTCTATTTACCATAAAATACCTCTCTGGTCATGTGTTAGTCTCAGAGCTGCCGTAAAAAAGGAAAAGGTTTTCCTGATCGTCAAAAAACATGTTTTAGATTTTTCTACAGTGAGATGGGTCGGGGCTTTCAATCGCTCACAAAAAAAATATTTTATGTTATGTACAAATTTCAAACTTATGCGTAAATTGTATTTAGTTTTACCATAAACATATGGTATAAAACGGCTATATTTTACAGCAGTTTTAAGCTATCGCAAAGAAATCAGAAATTTTTTCATATGTACGTTATCAACAAGGATAGTATTATGTGTCGATACGTCTTTGGTAGTCCGTGCGCATTAATAGACAAAACTACAAGGCTTTTTATTTTGATTGTAGGAAAATGTACCATTGATCTTAAAGAGTGAACTCAGTAATAAATCAAGGTATTTTTATACAGCGCAAGAAACGTTTGAAAACAATTACATTTTCTTGAAGTACAGCAGAAAAGCTTGCAGTTTTCCTATGATTTATAAAACTACCATACATTTTTATCAATTTTTTTCTTATTTAAGTCGGTCAATGTCTTTTAGAATGAATTTCCAATTTATAATTACTAAAGAAGTCATAATTTTGAACAGTTATTTTTTTAGCAATTACTTTAAAAAGTTTGCAAAATCATATTTATGTAATTTTTTTTTAGCACTTGCACTTCACGTAGAAAAGAATAGTTTTGATGGAGGCCGTGCTCAACATTTTGTCTTCAACTTCTGCTTTAGTAATGCTGTTGCGTCGTTAGAAAATAAGCCTAATTTGACGTGACTATTTTCTGTTGGATTATTTTACAAGAAGATTTAAATTTTAGTTTTATCTCACAAAAATTACTGAAAATCAATATTTTAAAGTATGGACAACAATATTTTGGATTCTATGAAAGTGTACGTCAGAGTAATCACTTGACTTCTGTTCTAACCATAACGTTTTCAACATTGTCTAGCAATTCAAAAAGATACGATTTCTGGCACCTGATTCCTTATTACTACCGGTGTGAATTTTTAAGATTATTTTCCATTTTCACATTTTGCGTGCTTTTTTCAATGGATTTTTAAACTATTTCTCTGGTTCAGATACTTTAAAATATTGCCTTTTCAAAAATGTTGAAAGAATTGCTTGTTAACAGTTGTATTACACATAAAATAACAAATACATTTTAGAATAAAATTTCTGTATAACTGCTTTTAATTAAGCTTTGTTTGGAAAAACGGAGAAAGGTTTCGATATCTTCATGTTTTTCTTTATCTCACGATGATTTAAGGCCCGTTTCCACTACGAGTGTGGAAAAAAGCATTCTTTGTTTCTTTTATTGATCTTCGATTGAAGCGAGCGGTTAAAATTGAAGCGAGCGCTAAAAAAAAGCAATAAAACAAACAAAGAATGCTTTTTTCCACGCTCGTAGTGGAAACGGGCCTTTAGCTTTCAACTTCCAACGGCTATTCAATTTCGGATCCCGAGATGGGCTGAAAAAATTTCTGATTTTTAAGATAAAGTCTAAAGCAGAAAATGTAGTTGTTTATTTATCTATCAATATTGGTTTTACAGTATATACTTTTGTTAAGAACAAAACAATTTATTTGTCTGGCAGTGTACGAAAAATATACTACGCAGGTTTTGCTATAATAATCGAACAAAACAACATCCATTTGTTATTGCATTACGTACAGATATTTACATGTAAGTAAAATTAATGATTGGCAATTTTTCTTAACTTTAAAAAGCTGTAAAAATTGACTTGTTACTTGTTAAAAAGATGAGTTAAATTCAACCGTATTCTTTCCCAGTAACGGGTGGCAAGTAAAAAACGAAGAGATGTTGCAATCAGACGTGGCAGAAAAAATTTTGGCCAGCGGGATAAAATTTTAAAAAGGACATTTTTTGATGGAAAAGACACTCTAAGCAAACGCAAATTTAAGCTTAGGTATAATGGAGAAAATTTTTATTGAACAATTTTGTGAAGGTCAGAAAATTAATAAATAAAAGTCTTTACTTTTCGGCTACGGCGTTTTGTTTACTTAACAGGTAAATATTCTTGATCTACTCAAAAAGGTGAAACGTTTCTTTTGCAAACGAACACTTTTTCTATTTTTCCACTATCATTTTGCACACTAGGAAAAGATTTACACCTTCAGTTGGAACTTAAACAAAAGTTTTTTTTTTTGGTCTTCACCAATTTTACTAAATAAAATTTTTCTCCAATTTGCTAATTGCGTTTGTTGAGAGTACTTTTTTTAACAAAAAGCAATATTTTTCTAAACTGTCTTTCTCTCGCTAATTTATCGTTATATCAAGTGGCTCTTTTCAAAAGAAATTAGTTGACTCCTTTCCTAAATCGATTTTCTAGCTTGGATTAAATTTTGATCGAAATTACGTAATTGTAGAGACAGATCTAACATAATGCTATCTTGCAAATTTTAAAAGCAGTTGCCCCTGGCCCTTACTTTTGCCACCCTTGAATCTGCCATCTGTAAAACACAATTTGTGTTAATTTCAAGGATATTAAAATTTATTACTCACTAAGCATTTTAACTAAAAAGATTTATGTCAAAGAAATTGAAGCGTTGTACTTGTTAAGCCTATGATTAGATAGAATGAGTTGGGTTTTTTGCTGCTCAACCGTACATTAAATCTTCCATATAAAGCGTCAATGAAACGCATCATTTTGCGTCACTTTGCGTGAGTTTTTGAGCTGAATTTAAAACAGTCAAAGAAGTTGTTAATTCAAAATAAAAAAAATTTTTTTAAAACCTAACAAAACTTAAATTTAATGGAAGAAAACTAAAAAAGAATAAAAAATTATTAAAATAATTAATTTTTTAAGTGTTGGTGATGATATTTAAAACTGCTGCACAGATATTTGGGATGATGCAGCTCTGCAGCTCCTATAGGCAAGCCGCCACTGTCCTTTTCTTTTAACTTTGAAGGGGAATAATGTGCTTATTGTCATCCAGAAGATAGCTTTCAAATAGAAATATTGAAGTGAAAACTAAAAAAATTGAAAAAAGTTTAATAAACTTTCTCCTTATACAGGCAGGATTCCGGATGTTAAAAACATAAAAATTAAACTAAAATTATTATGACGCCAAGTTTTTGAAAAATATTTTTTAAGTTTGGTTTCCCTGTTAAAACTAGTTGTGCCGCCAGAATAAATAAAAGATAAAGAAGTATTGGTTATTGAGACGACTAAGTTGAAGAGATTGAATTAGAAGCGAAAAGAAAAGTAACAAAATCAATACACAAGACTGCAATAAAGCAATCGAAATGCTTTCAAACATGAGTTTATGGCAAAAGCAAAATAAATATAAAAATAAATTAAAAATGTATGTATGTTAAAAACAGTCAGATTTGTAACTGTTTCGGTTAAAAGGGCTTTTTTTTCGAATAACATATTTTTTAACAGACAAAATAGTAGGTCTAACAATCTGCGGTTATCAATCAAGTTTGCTGAAGTATTGATAATATTAAAAATATTAGAGTTTATTAGCAAAAGTGAGTAGAAAGTAGTTACAATTCCTGCAACTGTAACTTAACTTCGTTACTTTAGCAAAAATCGAAGTTAGCGACAATTTTGACTTTATTAAAAATTAATATAATTAGTAATTTCTAATAAGGTTTTTTACTTCTCAAATTTTAAGCTGAAGCGGACTTTTAATAAATATAATACTACAACTTCAAGCGGACCATTTATAAAATTTTAGGGCGGGATAAACATTTCAAAGCCAAGACTTTGTGGAATTTTGAAATGCTTGTACTTTTAAAAGGAAACTATTTTTCACTTTGTCTACTTGGACAAGTCTCTTTAACTTGCTCATCCGACCGTCTAACGTCTTTCTCCCTCGACATTGCCTTTTTGCTCTGAGTTAAAACTAGCTTTATTGTTTCCCTTAAAACGCTCTCTATTCGCATGTATATTCTGGTGCTTTTTGTTTGTCACCACTTGCACTCGCTCTTCAACTTCAACTTTATCATAACAATCTTGTTAAAAGAGAATACTATATTTCCGCGCCTTTTGGCCTGCACAAGACATAATAGCACTTACACAAAAAAGTGACCCCGCTGACGTCTATCTTCGAACTGATAACTTTCTACATTTACCCACCACAACTTGTGGAGTCTTTAAAACTGTCTCAGGAACGACCTTTTATTTCTTCGAAGCCAAAACCTATTCTGATCCTACTTTTGCTGTCGCTCCTCCTTCGGTCAAAGACTGCTCTGATTGGTAGCGCACCCGTGAAACTAAGTGCTGCGGCCGTTTGTCACAACAAAATAGCGCCACCTGGGCAACTGCTAATTCCCGGACTCTCAAGTACGTTTGGCCCACTTTTAACAAAGAAATGGTTAACATCGACGTTGTTACAAAAACAACCGCTATATATAATCATCTACGTAAGCAAATCATAAGCTCTATCAACTCCCTTGCACATTGCGAGATCCAAAAAGGTTTTTGCCGCACTGGGACGAAAATCCTTTTTTTGGGCCGTGCTCCGATCACTTAACTGTCCACGTGTTACAAAGTTAAAGACGGTCCCGAACGTTTCGTTACACTTTACATCCTCTCATACTTTGTACCAAGCTGAAGTCAAAAGACTTGTGGGACTTTCTCTCAATTTACAGATCGATGTCCCATCTCTATTTTCATGTGTTTTTCCAGGCAAACGATTTGTGATCCCACGGAGATCATTCTTTTGCCTCACAAGTGCAGATGGCTAAAAAGTCTTTATTTCAAGCGCCTTGTTTATCGTGTTCAAACTTTAGCCACAGTTTTGCACCCGCAATTTGCTCAATTGGAGATGGACGGGCAACATATGAGTAGTTAGAGAAACAATCAGGCTTAAGTTGTGGGACATTGCAAAGAATAATTTACAAGAAGCTGAAAATGAAGAAGTTTTGTGCAAGATGGGTGCCTCGATTGCTGACAGGAAACAACGCCAAAGTAGCCATTATCTGTGTATCATGAATTCAAACATGCTTGAGGAGCTTGGGGACAACTTTTGTATCAAATCATTATGGCTGATGAGACTCCTCTTTCTCACTTTATGCCATAGACCAAACGCCAGTGCATGCAGTGAGTAGCCCCAGAAGAGAGCATACCTGTCCATGTCAAGTCAGCTCCATCAGTTGGGAAGTTTCAGCTGACTGTGTCTTGGGACTGTCATGGCATAATCCACATGGACTACTGCCCTCCAAAGCAGATAATCAATGCTGCCTATTATTCTATTTTGCTTCAAACAGTCCACTCCAAACTGCCAAGAATAAGGCCTGGAAAAATTCATTAGCGCCCCTTTTTTTGCACAATAATGCACATGTGCACACAGCGAAAGTTTCCATGGCTAAATTACGTGAGCTAAAGTGGCAAATACTTCCTCATCCAGCTTATAGCCCAGATCTTGCTTCTAGCAACTTCCACATATTTGGGCCACTAAAGTTCCTCTCCGAAACAATTTGGGTGTGAAAGTGAGCTGAAGTCAGCCGTGAATGAGGTGGTTAAGACAATGTCAAAAGACTGGTTTGAAGAAGGAATAAAGAAGGTTGCAGAGCGTTGGAGAAAGCGCATTGACTTGCAGGGAGATTATGTTAAAAAATAAACTTTGTTTCATTATTTTATAATTTTTTTCTTAAAGATATAACAGCTTGTGCAGAACTTTTGGTATGCCCTTCGTATTATAGGTGATGTTTTTCGAGAAATCGTTTGTCGGCCAGTTAATGCCACCTTATTGCATTCTTTACAACTCGGGCGACATTTCTCTTCACACCCATTCGTATGCTATGTAAACAGCCCTATGTTTTTCCAGATAACTAAGGAGCGTTTTGCTGCTTACTTCTCTAAAACCAGACTTACAGCAACTGTGTACTCTGAACATAACCATAGATTGGCTATTGCTAAAGAATTTTTGAATGCTAGTCATGAAAATAAATGGACGAATAAGCATCAAGTTTTAATTGCGGCGACAAGATGCAAATGTTTTTTTTGTTGTCGGGCTTATCATGAATGAAAATACCTTACAGCTATAAGTACTACTTGCTTCTTTTGCGCAAAGATTCTGGACTTTTCACGTGTATTTAAGTCAAGTATTACTCTGGAAAATGTTAAAATCTAGTAATTAAAGTCACACTTTTTTTCGCATTACTTTATATATACGGCGTGCCAAGGAAATCTGCTAATGTTATTTCAATTATTAACTAGAATTAAACCACAAATCACTTTTTAAATATAAAAAATGATATTAAATTTTTTATTAAACTTTTTATTGTTAAAAGTTTTTATCATACAGCTTTAATTATCAAATAAATATTGATTAAGTGCAGTTGCTCAATAACTTAAAAATACAAGTCCAAAAAACGAACAATTGCTTCAGCTAACCTTTTTTCTACTTCCCAAACTAATTTTTATGGCTTTTAAGCATAAGCGTACCAGCCGAAAAATCTTTTGGGGCGATAAAGTCTTGCACAAATTTAGTAACATTTGCCCAAATCTTGATTTTCTAGTACTTTATGGATATAACAAAACATTTTTCTGATATATTAGGGTAAAAGCCAAGCAAAGAAAAAAAAGGAAAAAAGAATTTGTCTTTAATTTTCCAATTTTCGTCCCAAAATCACGGTAATTTCTAAAAAAAAAAGACCACAATTCCATGTCGCTGCCAAAACAGCCTGATTTTGCCCTAATGTTTTCTATTGCTGCCTGAAAATTTATAGTTTAGCTTAAAAACTTTTCTTGTCGCTGCCCAAAAAATTCTACTTTTTGTCCAAATTTTAGAGACTTGGGGAGACAATCGCCTCCTGCCCCCCTCGGCGGGTCGGGAATGCTTTCAAGAAATTCAAGATAATTAAGCTCAGCTATTCTTGGCTTAATATAAAATTCAAGATAAAGGTTAAGTTTTGTTTTATTTGGGTGTGAGGTGAAAATCATGCTTTGAGACATAATAGTGTTTTAATGAACACTAAACAAGTCTTTCTAAATTTGCTACGGTCTTTAATCTAAACCTAAAAATCTGTGTTGTTAGAAATATAGAGTTAAATTATGAAACGAACTCGGACAAAAATTGTTCTTTATTGTGTCAAGTGCGGTGATTTCTAATTGACTCATACTGGGAAAAACTTGCCGTAGGGTTGCTTTTTTGTCTTCAATCAAAAATGAAACCTTTTTATATTTAAGATAAGTGACATATAGGCAGTCAAATAAAGCTTTTTAAACTGGCAATAATTTTAAAACAAGTTTTAATAATGCCTAATTTTGCCTTATTTAGATGATGTCACCTGATCATAAATTAGTTTTCAAAAAAAAATAAAAAAATAAATTTAATATGAATTTTTTTTAAAATACAAAAACTGAGTTTTTGCTTTTTTGTTGTAGGAGTATATTGGCTCTTAAAATGTGAACACAAATCGTTTTAAAATTGACCACTTACTATTTTAAAGCCTCGAATTAAGAATTAAGCTGCAAGTTCATATATGTATATATATATATATATATATATATGTATATCAAAGAACATATTTACTTAAAACAATTTATTCAATCAAACTACTGGATGCACTTAAAGCTCATTTCTTCTTTTTAGAAATTGCCACGATTAGAAGCGGAGAGGTGACGGTGCGTATCTTTACCGGAAATTAACGACAGCATGAAAAAGTTTGGTTGCATATCATTGCCACGAGTCTCTAACGGACAGAATGGTGACTTATTGCAAACAGCAACTTCGCGTTTAAGATTTTGTTTTCATTTCTGTCTAAAGTTTTCTGGAAGGGTTCGATCATATGCTTTTTGCCAATAGACAAAAACAAGGAGCATTTTGTGAACAAGAGCGTACTACGCAAATGCAAAATGATTAATTCTTAAACAACGTAAACCAAGCCTTCCATGAACATCAAATTAAAGAAATTACACAATCATTTTACTGTAAAAACTGGTCATAAAGTTAAAACTGATTGAGCCCACAGACTGTAGCAGGTTTTGATTATAGTGTATGTTGCGGAACGAAAATTAAAGTAATTCTTATTGATACATGCTTACGTTCACATTTGATTTCAACAAATTCTATCAACTAATTTTGAAGAATTTTTATTAGATTAACAATGACTAACATTTCGCAATTTTAAAACATGAACTCGGTATACAGGCAATATCATGATTTAAAAAATCAGTTTTTATGGATATAAAATTATGAACATGAAAATTTACATGATTCAGCCTCTTTCATGCAATAAATTCTGATTAATTGGACTAAAATCAATTTTTTTTAGCCATAGAGGACCGCCAAAACTTTTAGTTTCAATATTCACAATACTTCTTGTTGCTTCAAGTCGGTTTAACTTTTGATTTTCTAAATGGTAATCTTGCTTTAACTTTTGCATTTAGATTGTACACTTTCATGTTTTGTGGTGTTAAATTTTATTCGTGTCTGAAGCACATGTGCTGCAGCAATGTTAAACAGTAATTTTGCTGCATCGTGTAGTTAGGGTTTCCAATTTTGCATGCTTTTTTGAAAAGTTTGGCATAACATCTCATTCATTTAATTACGTGCATGTCTAATACACTTTAAAGAATATAAACACTATTGATATTAAATGACCTTTTATCGTAGACCTATTTGACACTACTTTTATTTGTGCACAATTGAAAATCGCCAAATGCTTTAAAATCTATAATTATGGAAACTCTAGAAAGCTGGTTTAATTTAAAAAAATTGCAGATTGGCAAGTTTCTAGCTGTCTCAAAAGAACTTTTTGTTGTTTTATCTATAAAGCAAGATATTTGTAAAAGTTTAGAAAAACAGATAATGGTGATTATTTTAAATTACCATCAAAAAATTTTCTATTTTTTAGAACTGAAAGGAAAACAAAATGTGCTTTTTTGTCTTATTTACTATTAAACTGAGGACTTATGACACCAAGATTTTAGAGGTCAAACCTTTCCATGAACTTTTGTCATTAAAATCATAATGCTATAAACCCTATAAACTATTAGGGGCACAATTCATTTTAAAAAGTAGTATCGCTATTATTATATTTCAGGAAAGCTGAAGTCAATGACGGTTTTTCAAGTATCATCAACATCATATAATCTATTTATCTTGGTTACTCGCAGAACTACGTCAGAGGCGTTATTTTTGGTAATCCTCAAGCTATTATCATGACCTGCTTTCGGAGATATTAACATATTGTTATCGGGTTGGAATTTTTTGTTTGTTTTTTTTAGTTTTTATTTAATGATACAACTGAACTTTAAATTTGCTTGCTAAAACCAAGAAGCAAATAAAAGTTCTAAAAATGTGATAATGAAAAGACTCAACAGAATGACGAGCAGGTTGAATCGGATCGTGTTGATCGTGTTCGCTATTAAAACTCTGCTCATATTAATTCGGTTTCGCGACAGACCAAACGTCGGTTATTCCGTTACGTGACGGACCAAACACAAATATTTTACCGCTCAAAAAACTTCAGTACAATCAATCTCACCGACAAAGAGCGAAATGCTTGTTTGGTTTGGCCAAAATAAATTTAGACACATTTAGAAAAACCCTGGGTATATTTTTGTGATATTTTGTGCGTATCAATGTCAATCTTTGCTGCTACCATAGCCAGATGAGAGGTGGTCCAAGATAAAATACAATTTGTCATCAAAAAGTTGTCTGTTGATTACGATTTCAAGATAATCATGTGCGTAAAATATTTTTAAAAATAAATCTTTTGAAGTAAAGCAATTTTCACTTGAAATATTTATATACATCAATCTGATTTATCTAATCGTATTCTTTATCGATATTACTTTTCCAAAAATTTACAATGCAGTAGTGCCAATAATCTTATGACTTGTCAGCAAAAAAAACAGCAACTAAAATTTATATAAATCTTACTAAGTAATTCGTTAAATGCTTTTTGTTACGTCACCATACTCATAAGCCAGAGATTTACAACCAAAGTTGGTGCGTTATTAATTGAAGTTTGCATGTGCATTTCCGTGGGAAACAGAGTTAAACATGGTCAAACTATTTTGGGATTAGCAGAAACTGCAAACAATATGACTCATACAAATTAGTCATCCTACTCTGTATTCAATCACAACGGCCAAAATATTTCCGCAATCGTTTTTTAATTGCTTAATTTCATTTATAAATTTGTGTTTATGCTTTTTTTTGAATTTGTGGTTTTGAAGGCAGACCCATATAGGAAAAAGAGTTATAATCAAGCTTTGAATTGAACAAAAAAGAAAATAACAAAATAAAGGCAATGCTCGGAACATGGTTGTTTTTGAAGTGATGAAATTTGCCAAAACTGAGCCGTCCTATGAACAGCAAACAGTTTTGAAAAAATGATGCTTTAACATACCAATAATAAATTTAAATGATAATAAGATGATATTAATTTGTCGAGCTTCTGTTCGCAGCTCGGCAGAGAAGGAAGAGCAAAGTTATTGATGGCGGACGTTATCGAAACGGATGTGGTTCAAGACTTAATTGCGTTATTCTGTTGTGTCACTGTAAAAAAAACTTCAGGAAACTTTCTTGAGCTTGGAAGTAAGCTCTCGGAAAGCAGCTCTAAGTTTCGATTATATTTCTAAGAAAACCAAAACACTAAATAAAAATTTCAATCTGACAGTAGTATTTTGGCATTTCCCGAAGAAGGTCGAGGCAATTGCTTGGCAGTTGCCCTATGAATAGCGCCTCTGAAGCTTTTCTACAAGTCAGAAAGTTAAATATAAAAATGAAAATATCATATGGTACAACTATTTATGGTGGACACTTCAGGGACAACTTTTGAGAGTGGAAGCTAAAGTGGGGCTTCGTTTGCGTACTAAAACTATTGCTGCTTTTGAGTGCGTGTCTTATTTAGGCTAATTGACAAAACTTTTGCAGCAAAACAGATTCAAAAAAACACAAGAGGGTTGAATAGAACTTTTTTTCAGGATTAATTAGTTTAACCGATACTTTTCAATGTTTTTGTTACCCTTATTGACTCTCCCCTAAACCTATTGTACACTTTTATCATATTGGAATGTTACAAAAATTTTCTTTGTTTTTCTTTTTTAGTATAACATTAATTGAAATCAAAGAAATGATACCACATGCAGATGAAGTTCTGTTGTGTTTGTCGGTTGCGATTATACACTTTGAAGCATTCCACGTAATTTTGTCCCTAAGTATCTAAATAAAGCCAAATCAATATTGTTAACATAATGTTGTTGTTGTGTTGTTTATTTGTTTCCAGGGTGTGAATAATATTTGCCAAATTTACTTAAACAAACTGGATTTAATAGCCACTTCTAAGAGAATAAAAATAAGTGCAAATTATTTCAAGATACCTGCAAGATTTAGAATTAGTTTTATTCGTTTTTCAAGATGACCGAGCTGTGTATGCACTCTGCGGTCGAATATCATCGGCAGAATATCAAGCATAAAATAAAATTTTTTGAAAATGCACAAAAAATCTTTTAAGAATGATGCTGAAAAGATTGAGACAACTTTCTTATATAAATCAAAGCAATATTTTAATGAAGTGATTTGTAGTACAAACTGAACTATTGAAAGCAGTTATAGAGTTGCAGGTGACATAGCTAAATATAAAAAAACTACGTATTTATTGATTGTGCATTTGTAAAAAAAGCCTTTTTAAACTGCTCCAAAAAGTTATTCGATAACTAGCAAACAAAAACACCTTATTTCCGGAATCAAGATTTTGCTTGTTTTTGTGAGAATATTAGAGGGACACCTTATGAATATGACTGTAGATATAAAAGAGCAACAAACTGTTGAATTGAATATTGTAAATATTTTCTGCGAGTTTTCGATAAAAAAATAGGTATAAAATCTATTTTGCGTTCAGCAATTTTAATTAGATATTGCTGTAACCGCAGGGTACAGGAAGAGTTCTGTTTTTTAATGTATGGTTTACTAAAAAAATTAAGATATTTTTCACACCTTTAACCCCTTCAGACCTGAATTTTTATTAGACTGTATAAAATAGTAAATTTGTTATTTCTTTGAAGAATGTGTTGCCAAAATGTAGTTGCACAAAAAAAAATTTGTCGGGGCGCATCTATAAATTAGTATAGGGGCTTTAAGTATTTGGGATTAATTAGTCCCAATCGGTTCAAAGCGTACTTTTTTTCAAAATATCAGCTTTAATTTTTCTTGTCATATTCAATGAATTTTAGTAATTTTAAGGAATCTGGGGTTTTAGAAAAATAGATATATTTATTACATCATGAAAACTTTCTGTTTTTTTTTAACATTTGAATTTAAGCAATGATTATTCAAAGAGCATTTGCGTCTATTGACAATTTTCTGCCACAGTGGTCTTTCATGGTTTCAAAAATCAGCATGATAATTACTTTTTACCTTGCTTTACTAAACAGCATAACAATTGAAGTAATGCACACACATATTTTACATCAAAATATTCCTCTCAAAACCGAAATGCCATTTCCTGAAACAATTTTTTTATTTGTTTGACAAAGAAATAAATTACAACAATTACAGAATGTGCAAGTACGAGAGTCTATTTTTTGCTTGGTACACAATTTGCATTTAACACGGTCTTGATAAGAAACTCGTGTAACTTGATGAATATCGGAACTGTCTGAGGGAAATCTTGAAACCACAGTTAAAGAACTTCTTGCTCGTTTTCTGCTTGAACATTTCCCGATCAAATTCATAACAACGTCGTGCTTGAAGTTCTTTAACGTTTTCATGCGAGCACTGTGAGGAAATTTATCTTGCATTAAGGTATTACATCTGACACAACTTTTACACCAAGACCAGGATCTTTATTCCAGTAATCGCGAATACTAGGAAGGGTATGATATCCTATAAACGAAGTTGTTGGCAGTGTGGGCGAGTGGTTAAGGCGCCGGGCTCGTGATCAACACGGTCTGGGTTCAAAACCCACTCGCGCCATTCTGTTGTGTCCTAGGGAAAGACACTTTACGGCACTTTCCCCTACTTGGCCATTCTGGCAAGCAGTTCTAAATTACAGTCATATCTTTATTAAATTACAGCGGACAGCAATATCTTGGTATCTCCGGAAGCAGGTCGGGGTGATTGCCTACCCTATGTATTAGGGCTTCAGTCGCTTTCCTGTGAGTCAGGAGGATAAATATAGAGATAAAATAAATAAAATAAATGCTTTTAGCTCATTAATTTCTATTTTGAAAACTATTTCTTTCTGCTGCATATACAACTCACTTTGTGCACTGACCAAATTCATTAGCGTTTCCAGCTTTGTGGTGTCTGAAAAGATTTCTATTGGTTTTGGCTCATGGCCATCTTCATAACTTAAATTGACTGTACCAGATAAAGAGCAATTCGGAATATCAAAAGAAGTACAAATGTTTTTCCAATAAAATAGATAAGATAAAGGGTCCACAACTTTTGGTTCAATACTTTGTGCATGGGCATCATCGATTGTTAACTGTTATAGTATCATCAGTATCTGACATTGCTTCCTCCAAAAATATTACATCTTTTTCATCTATAAGGTTATTATTGGATAAATCTAACTCATCAGCAGTAATTAATTCCACTACTTCATTTACACCAATTATAAATTTTCTTGATCTAGTCTGTTTCTGGGCCATCTAAATTCGACAAAAAACAAGTAAAAAGTACGCATAAAGCCGGTTGGGACTAAATAGTCCCAAGTTTGAAAAGCAAATAAATTAATCATAAACACTGGTAAAAAAGTCAAATTTGCTTTATATCATTCCACTAGACTTTTTTCTCGTAAATTTTATTCCGCTTTTCTTAAATTAAACATTATTTTATTTTTGAATTTAATTTTAAAACTATATACAGTTGAACTAAACTTTATGTATTTAGTTGGTTTGATAATCACAAAGAAAATAATTTGCACGTGTTACAATTGACTAGCATGGTTGCCAAAATATTGCTAAAGCATAATAAAAAAGTTTTTCATAAAATTTTATAGTATTATAGAAGAAATTTCAAAAATAGTGGTGTGGGACTAAATAGTCCTTTCGGTCCGAAAGGGTTAATAAGCTTTTGAAGGAAATAGGAATTGATATACACAAGCTATTTTCAGTTACAACAGACAGTGCACCTGCACAACACCGTAAATTTGTTAATTCTGTTGAGAAAAAGATTGCATAATTTGTGATGAAATCAAGCGTACTGCATTGTTCATCAATAAAATCTTAATGTGAAGTTCTTAAATTCAGCTCTTATTGGCATATTCTCACTGTCACAAAAAAAAAAGTTTTCTTACGCCAAATGCAGATAATAGATTTCAAGGCAACTTTATTTTAAGTAAAAAAGTCCGCCAATATCGAATTTTAATGAAAAATAAAATTTGCAAATGAAAACAAACACAAGGTCATTATTTTAGAATGTTGGAAATACTTACCCAAGTAATTTATTTGTCTGAAAAAAATGGCAACAACAGCTGTTTGCATTTGGATCCACCTACTTACATGAACTAACATTGTCACAGATGGAGTTTATTCTTAGTCTCATTATTGCCAACCTACAGCAGATCATTCAGAAGCATGTCTTCAAATAAAAATATTTAAGTATGCTCCAAACATTATAGTTAAGCATAGAAAGTCAAGAACAAAGATCTTCGTATAGTGTGCTAATAACTGCATTTGATATCAATACATATTCAATAATAATAAGATTGGTTCTGTCTGTTTTTCGTTTACTATTGTAACCAGAAAGATGACAGTACAAAACCGTTGCTTATGAGCAATAAAGATTAATTGTAAACTAAAGTAATTCAAAAAATAGTTTAGCATGCCAAGCTATTAACATTTGACAATATTTGAAATGTGCAACCCTGCATTGAAAAGGTTGCAGGCCCCTGAATTAGTAAAAAACTGTAAGCGTCATACCAAAATTAATTTTTTTTTTGGATAAACTACATCATCATTTAAAAGTTAAAAAATTGCGCTTTTCTCTTTTAGGCGATATTATCATCGGTTCAAGGTGATTTTGAACTTGTAAAAGGATTTTTGTTTCTTCCGATAGAAATAAAATTTAAGAAATACTAAAATGCCCATTTGTTTTATGCTTACTGTTTCTTTAGTATTAAAAAATTTGCTCACTATTTAGTATAATTAAATTAAAAAAAACCCTCAAATACTTTGTTAGCTATAGGTTTAAGCATAGTTTAGCAAAAAACACTGAGTGGTTTATTTAAAATAACTTGAACTTTTAATTTCGTATATAATTTTGGCATTGGTACTTCTACTCAATAAGGCGATTTCCAAGATTTGTCCTTACTTTTCTGAATGTTGTCTAAAAGAACTTTCATGCGCTTACTTTTAAAAAACGTACTCATTGTAGAATAAAGTATTTACTCATCATCAAAAGTAGTAATGATATAATGTTTCAGTTTTTCATAGCATTTCTAAAAAAAAGTACCTATTTTACAAATAATATGAAATAAAAATCAAAACGATTTTTACGTAAATTAAACGTTTTTTTGTTTGAATACCAAGTAATGATATAATTTCGGTTTTTACTTAAAATTGCCAGTACAAACAGTATAATATAGAAGAAATTATAAATTTATCATCTGCATAACATATGATAAACATTAAATCTAGTAACAAAGTGTCTGCGAAATGACTGCAAGATCTTCTGATCCTGCAGCTAACTTATTGGGTCATTTAAAATGACAAAAAACCAAAGATAAAAAAGTCTTAAAAACGTTGTTAAAATCAAATAATATTCGTAATAAATTCTTGATAGAAGGTGACCTAGATATCTAATTATATTTTTTTGTTTTTTTGTTTTTCGTTAGTTATGTTTTATTTCAAGATTTCAAGAGTTTTTTTTAAATCTTATTTAAGCTTTAAAGAAACCTTGATTAAACATAATGATCTTTTGTTTAGAATTGATGATACTGAATAGTGACATTAATAAAACGTTGTGAAATAAAATTAATCATGTAGCAAAAAACCCTTATGATTTGCTTTTCGTGCAGCCCATAAACTAAATTAAAACCGATTTCAAATCTCGGACTTTATGTGATGTAAAATACTGTGTTTTTTTATGAGTCACGCAAAAAATTTTGGAAACCCAGTTTGAACAAGGATTCATAATTAGTTGAAGACTTAGTTTCAATTTAGAAAATTTTAAAGAATTTTAATGTGATTATTTTTAAAATTCTAGAAAATTTGTAACAAAAACACTGTAGATATTATAGCTTTTTTGATGCATAAAAATGCATTTGGCTTTTTTCCATACATTTTAGCGCACTTTGATATATTGTTAAAATCTCTTTAAAAATATGAAAGTTTTGATAAAATGTTTTAAGTAAATTCGATTTTTTTATTTTAGAATCGTGGGCAAAAAACCAAATTGAAAAAGTTGTAGTACGAAATTAAAAAACGCAAAAAAACTAAAAAGTTATTTTTGGATGGCTTTTGAGATTTTCGCGCAAAATGCAATGTAAAAGGCTTCTGGTCTCAATAAAATACGTTTGTAGCTTTTTATCCCGAGTTGAAAAAAAAATTTGGATGGATTTTTTAAAAAAGTAGAAACAAGAGCAAATATATGTGTTTGAAACAACCACAGAAATAGACAAAGAAAACTTTATTTTCACTTTCTTGACTTGGTCGCCAGTTACTCTGTAGCTTAATAGTTCCAGGAATTAAAAATTTTTTTGGTTTGGTGAGGGTTTTTTTAGTACAGAAAAACTTTTAATCCAATTCAAACAAAATAGAAATAACTTTAAAAAACTCTGTTTTGATCATTTTAATGCTGACTAAAAAAATAAATCTTACAGAAAAGGAAATGCATAGGCGGGATCTTGGGAGCTGCGCTTAAATTGGGCCAGCAAAACTTATGTCCGTTTAAATCATTTGTAATAACATAATTAATACACATAATTAATACGAATACGAAAGCTGGTTTATTCATCTAATAAACAAAGTTGGCCAATTTGATATAGTTGTTTTTTCTGCATAGCTTTGAAAGTCCTAGATTCAAAACATAAGCGATAACTGAAACTAAGTAGTCTGTAAAGTAGTGCGACTTTTGAAAAAAGAAATTTTTAAAATATTTACTTAAAATATCACAAAAAAAATACAGCTTTAATTATAGAAATGACAATGTTAGCAATTAAAAATCTAAAAATAGGGTGTCCCAAAAAAAATGTAACACTTTTGTTTTGGTCTGTGCTTATTATTCTTTACTCTAACATTTTCATCTTTTCAGGTGTGACTAGCTAAGTATAGGAGATTTGTTTGACACCAATATTTTAATATTTTGATGGATCAAGAATGGATAAAGGATGTGTGGTTCAGTGACGAGGCACATTTCCACCTTAATGGCATTGTCAGTAAACACAACTATCGCTTCTGGGGAATAAAAATGCCTGCTGATTTCATTACCCAAAAACCTCTTCACAGTTCGAAGGTCACTGCATGGTGTGCTTTAAGCTACAGAGGAATTATTGGACCATTTTGGTTCGAAGATGAGGATGAGAATGCAGTAACCATCAATCAAGAGAATTACAGAAGAGTTGTTCAGACGTTCTGTACCAACCTTTGTCGGAAAAGAAACATTACCTTCAGTACACAGTGGTTTCAACAAGATGGGGCTACTCCACACACTGCCAAGGAAACTCTTGAATTTCTTCGGCAAAAATTTGAAAACCGTTTAATTTCATTCAAGACGGCACACCTTTGGGCTCCTCACTCACCTGATCTTAACCCTTTGGACTTTTTTTTGTGGGGCTATGCCAAAGAAAATGTTTACAAAAATAATCCCCAAACTGTTCAGGAACTAAAGGCTGAGATCACTCAGTTCATAAGGAGAATTCCAAACGACATGTGCCAACGGGTCGTTGAAAACTTTGCTGTCAGGCTAAATGCCTGCATGAATCGAAATGGAGGACACATCGAACATTTCATTTACTGCAGAGATCAGTGCTGAAGGCAAAAATAACTAAATTGAACTTCAAAGTAGGAATTATGACTTCATTTTTTCAGGAAAAAATTTCCCTAATGTACTCTATCTATTGGCAAAAGCACTATTAATTTCAATCTAAAATAAAAAATTAATTGCAATGTAAAAGTGTTACATTTTTTTTGGGACGCCCTTTATCGTTACTGCCTGGATAAGCTTTTAATTTCAATGAGAAGTGTTAATAAAAAAAGTTGCAATTTCTGAAGATTCTTTGACTTATTTTAAAAAAGTTTTTAAACTTTTTTACATAAATTATTACACTGCTTGCAGATTCACGTAATTAACAACCGCCGCAATCAAACCGTTGTGTAACTTCTTCCTAATCTTTACATTTTGTGACCCCTAATAATAAAACTATGGCTCAATCAATTCCACTCTCACCAAATTACAAATGAGATTTAAAGAAATGTAAAAGCTTATCAAACCCATAAATTTGAGCTAATGAACAGAAAACAATTAACTTTAACCCAAGAATGGAAAAAAACTTTTTCACGACGTTTTTTGGATAGCAACTGAATATTAAACAAAATGAAAAAGTCTGATGTTTTGAAAAAGTAAGGGATTTTTTAAAGAGTTAAAATGTTTGTAATAAAAAAGTTATTATCTATAAAGACCTTCAGTAGTTGTCTCATTTTTGGTTACAAATTTCTGGTGCATAATTTTTTGGAAGCACGTGACTCGTATATAATTTAACTTAAGCTATTCCAGTTTATCACGTTGTATTTTTTCAGTTGACTAATTACAATCAATTTTTAAAAAACGTATTTGTATAATAATCCAACAGCAATATGGATCTATGCCAGGAAAGGGAACCACCGATGCCATGTTTACTTTAAGAATGTTGATGGAAAAATACAGGGAAGGTCAAAAAGAGCTACATTGTGTATTCGTGGACCTAGAGAAGGCTTACGACAGGGTTCCACGGGAAGAGCTGTGGTACTGCATGAGAAAATCTGGAATAGTGGAAAAGTATGTGCGACTAGTACAGGATATGTATGAGGGAAGCGAAACAGTGGTGAGGTGTGCAGTAGGAACTACAGAAAGTTTCAAGGTCAAGGTTGGACTGCACCAGGGATCAGCGTTAGGTCCATTCCTGTTTGCAGTGATAATGGACAGGCTAACGGATGAAGTAAGGAGAGAACCACCATGGACGATGCTGTTTGCTGATGATATTGTGATTTGCGATGAGACCAGGAAAGAAGTGGAGCGGAGATTAGAATCCTGGAAGTATGCATTGGAAAGAAGAAGGATGAAATTCAGTAAGTCAAAGACCGAATATCTTTGCATAAATGGAGGAAATGGTGACGAAACAGTGAAGATGGAGGATGCAAAAGTGCCAAGAGCAAAGAAATTTAAGTATTTGGGATCAACGGTGCAAGGAAGTGGTGGTTGTGAGAGGGAGGTAAAGAAGAGAGTACAGGCAGGATGGAATGCATGGAGAAGAGTATCAGGAGTAATCTGCGACAAGAGGTTACCAGGTAGAGTAAAAGGAAAAGTGTACAGTTCAGTGGTAAGACCAGCAATGGTGTATGGACTTGAGACAGTAGCAGTCACAAAGAAACAAGTCGAAGAGATGGAAGTTGCAGAGATGAAAATGCTGAGGTTTGCTATGGGAGTGACGAGAAAAGACAAGATTAGAAACGAGCACATCAGGAGTATTGTTAAGGTAGAACGGTTAGCAATGAAGATGAGGGAGGGCAGGCTGAGGTGGTATGGACATGTCATGAGGAGAGACCAAGAGTATGTAGGAAGAAAGATGATGGAAATAGAGTTACCAGGAAAGAAAAGAGGGAGACCAAAGAGAAGATTTTTAGATGTGGTAAAAGAAGATATGAAGGAAGTTGGTGTGAAGGAGATGGATATTGAAGACAGAAAGATGTGGAGAATGATGATACGCTGCGGCCATCCCTGACTAATGGGAAAGGCCGAAAGAAGAAGAAGAAGAAGAAGAAGAAGAAGAAGAAGAAGAAGAAGAAGAAGAATTTTGGCAAAACGTAATAGTTTTCATCAGATTTCTATCAGTGTTTTCAGTTTATTTAAGTTAAACAAACTACTATAAATTCCTTAAGAATTCTATTTTGGGAAACTCACAGCTGATGTTTATTTTGTATGATATTATTTTCCAAATTAATTTTTGTATATTTTTTTAATCTAAACGTTTATTTGGATAAAATGAGTCAGCGGTTACACTTGCTGTAAAATTGTAGCGGTTTATGCTTTGCAGGTAATCACATAAGATCCTCCAAAACTTACAATCGCTGCAAGCAAAACTTGTCACAAAGCTTGCAAAACTTATTACAACTTTTATATTTTGGAGTTTGCTCATTACAAAAGGTTTTTAAATACCTATGTTACCGAATTAGGTTTAGAGAAAATGGAAAAGCGGTACTTATTGGCCTAATTAGAAAACTTTGGAAAACAGTTAATAATATTATTGAAAATATTTTATAAAACATGATATTTCTCTTTTATGTTATAATATTTTATAAAACATAATATTCTCAAATTTGCTGCTATTTCTATTAGATACTGTGCTAATAAATTTATAATTGATAGCGTGTAAATACAGTATTTGTCCAACGTGCGTTATATTATAAACTTAATTTTTTAGTTTTATTTAATTCATGTTAACGCATGAAAAATGTATATAATTTTTTAAGCAAAACATTATAAAATGATTATTTCTATAATATCTCGAGTAAGTCTATATTTCATTAAAATTATTTCATTTTTTTATACATGTTAAAAAACAAAATCTGGGTCCCTTGCAAAGCAATAGAGACTAAAAAATAAATTCCATCTCATAAACTTTTTTTTATACAGGTACATATTTTATTAGTTAAATATCACATAGCATTAAAAACATTTTAATACTTTAAACCTAGGATAAAGTGGTAAAAAAATAGATGAAATACGGTAAAGAAACATATCATGACGTATAAGCATTACAGCAAATTACTAAAATAAAACAATAGTTTTATTGCAAAACAAAACGTACTAAAGATTGATGAGAGAAACAAAAAACTGTGCACTAAGGTTGACTATTTTTTATTAGGGCACAAGCTTTCGTGGCCTATTGCTCACTTCGTCAGATGCAATGGAATAAAAGGGCAATAAAACAAAATTTACACCAACAGCATTAAACGTAATAAAGGACACATGTGACGTAATGAAATACAAAAAAATATAAAAAAAACAAAAAAAACATTTAAAACTAAAAGATTCATTTATCAGAGAAAAAAGTGAATTGAAGATTGGGAATGATTTTTGGAGAAAAATATAAATTTAGTTTTGATTTTATGTATTTTTTTGTCTACTAGCAGTAGAATTGGGAAAGCCGTGTCAACTTTTCAAATAAAATGAGAGAAACGGAACATTGTGCACTGAAGTTAACTATTTTTATTATTTGAGCACAAGCTTTCGTGGGCTACTACCCACTTCGTCAGGTGCAACGGAACAATTTTCCATTGCACCTGACGAAGTGGGCAGTAGCCCACGAAAGCTTGTGCTCAAATAATAAAAATAGTCAACTTCAGTGCACAATGTTCCGTTTCTTTTATTTTGTTTAGTAGGGAAGGGGAGACAAGGATATTGCACAAAAGGACATTATTGCGTAATTGGAAGATTAGAGACGTATTAGAAAAGCCAGTTTAGATAAGATTATATATTCAGTAACAAAAAGTTTAGTAAAATTATAAAAAAATATTTTTTAAAATACAGATGTGGGTTTTTTAAGGTTTCAGAAAACTTATAAAAGTAATGTATATTTTACAGACTTTTATTCTTATTTTTGCTTTTTAACTTCATCTTACTGCAACAGGATAACAACAAAATTATTAATCGCAAGGTGAGGCTAATAAGTTAGCAACCATTTCTTTTTTAAAGCTTCTTCTTATTTTGGCCTTTTCCTTTAATCAGGGGTGGCCACAGCGTATAATATTTCTCCACAGCGTCCTGTTTTCAATGTCCTTCTCCCTCGCACCAACTTTCCCCATATCTTTCTTCACTACATCTAAAAATCTCCTCTTTGACCTCCCCTTTTTCTTTTATTTTCATCACCCTTCTTCCTACGTACTCTTAATCTCTCCTCATGACATGTCCATAACAACAAGTCCATACACCATTGCTAGTCTCAACCCTGAACTGTACACTTTTCCTTTTACTCTAGATGGTAATCTTTTGACACAGATTACTGCTGATACTCTTCTCCATCCGTTCCATCCTGCCTACACTCTTCTCTTTACCTCCCCCTCATAACTACCACTTTCTTTCACTTTTAAAGTTTTTTGAACTTCTTTCATTTCTCTTTTAAAGCAATAATTATAATTAAATGCAGCTCAATACGTTGTAGAGCAATTTGTAATCGGAAAGACAGAATTTCAGCCTTGTGTTAAGCATAAAAACACCTTAAAAGGCACCAATAAATCACAGGCTTATAATTGAAGGAACATGCACCTTTCAGCAATACAAAATAAAAGTAAATAGAGGTATTAAAGCATTGTGAAAGTTCTTATAATTTTGTTTAGTGGTACGAGAAAAACCTATGATATGTCAGATGATAAACAGTTTAGAACCCTCCACAAAATTAAATTTTGAAACTTTATAGAGATTAAAAATTGTACTAAAACCAATACAAATATACTAAAATTTTTTTCCAAAATCATACAAATTGAGATTGATGTTTATTTTGTTCTTTTATTTATTTGAGTGTAATCTTACTAATTTTTTTTTAACAGCTTGTTGTTTTCCATCAAAATAGCTGACTTTCAAAGTTGCTCATGGATTGCATAGAGATGAGCGATAAAAATTTTGTACGATAACATTGCAAATCAATTGATTTAAAAAGAGTGTCTGCAAAACAAATTTTTAGTAAACGTTTTTACAATTTAAGTAGTAATCGCTACAAGGTAAAAATAAAACGCTAATTATCATTGTGCCGTTGATCTTACGTGCGCGATGCTCGAAATTAACTGTCCAATTTAGCAGCTTAGATTAAAAGTCATGTGCACGACACTCGAAAATAACAGAGAGAACTCAACTAACCGTAACCCTAAATGTTTATAAATAAACACTCCTTGCCATTGAAAAACGTTCTGAAGGGGTTACAGATTTTCCACTGAGGGTTATTTAACCTTATTAAAATTTATTTGAACTGCATTTGTAAAGTTTATAATATTGTGACGTTTTGTCTTCTTTTAACTTTTTTTTTAAATGATTTTACAAGAGTGTCACACCGAATACATATAAACAACGAAGTTTGCAATTAACAAAATCAAAGATGAAAAGTAGGCCAAAAAGACTTGTTTAGCGAACAGAACCATAATGAGGTATCTAACCAACCCATTATTCTTCAAATGAATATCGAAGCCTCACAGCAAGCAAGATGAGCGTTCTTAATTATCTGGCTCTACGACTGCAGGCACCCGTCATCCTAGTACAAGAGGACCACTCCATTAATGCAAAGAAGCTAACACTTCCAAGCTTCGAACTAGTTAGATCTTTCTTCATCTTTTTGAGCCTAACGAAACATGTGTATATTCAGCCAAAATTACCAAAATTTTAAGTTTGGCTCAATGAAGTCTAAAAAATCAAATTTGCCTCTATTCATATTTACAAAAAAATCTAATGGGACATCTATGATCCAGTTAAATTCTTCATTGCATTCATAAATATTTAATATTTCTTGATAAATATCTCATAACTTGTTCCTTAAAGTCATAAAATGCCATTTTTTGAAATTATTAAAAAAAATAGCGAATTCAGTTTCGAAAGGGTCAAGCAGGAAATATGGCCTTACCACGTTTGTCCACGAGCGACTACGATATACGCTTTTAGACCAATCTTCACCGATATAAGAGATTAAGTGATTTTGCGCGGACTTTGATGATTAAAAAATAGTCAACGTTTGCAAACCTCCGCCAACGAAACTGCATTTCCTAGATTTTCCAGTGTTTCCTCACCCCTGTCTCTATTCCGGCGATTTCAACTGTAGTCACGTTGATAGAGGTTACGATAATAACAGTCTGGAGGATGAGTGCTTGGCTGGCTGGGAAAAAATTAACAATATTGCCTCCTATACAATGCTAACGATGCCGCCAGCTTTTGCTCTGGCAAATGGAATACCGGCACCAATTCAGAACTAGCTTTCGTTAACGTAAATTATAACAGTCGCTTACCGGATAGACGTGTTCTTGAAAAATTCCCCAGGTCACAACATCAAACTTTGCTTATCACAACACCCAGGTTTGGTTTGTCAGTGCCAAGCATGCCTGCTAAGAGATGAAACATCTGCAAGGCCAAATGGAGTCATTACATTGCTTTGACGAATAAATTTGCAAAGACTCTGTTACCGCCTGATTCATTTGATATGGATGCGGCTCACCAGGATTTTGTAGCTTTATCAAGAAAGCAGCCGAAAAGGCTATCCCACGCGGTTATCGAAACAACTATTTTCCATGTTGGGATACAGAGTGTGAATCCTTCTAGTAACGCTGCTGCAGTCTTCTGAGGGAAATGCCTCAAATTTGGGTGCTACAGTTTTACTTGCCAAACGTGAGAGGAAGCGGAGAAATTGATGGTCTGAAGGAGTTCGGAGCATTGACATTTTACACTCTAGTCAAAAAACGTAGAGTTTTTTAAACAGCCTTACTGGTAGGTCACGACACTCTCCTCGTTACTGCCCCGTTTCAATTGATGCTATTGCATCTCAGATAGTCAGAAATGGGAGAGATTCAAGGGTGGTGACCGCAAGTCATCTCGAGTTGTTTCTCAAAAAGTATCTGATCTTTGAAGGGCCACAACTCTAGGCCCAGTCAATAGCTAAAAAATCTAAAAAAACTATTGCTTTCTTGTCTCTTTGTTCTTTCGCTTAGTAAAATTAGTTCACTCAATATGTTCAAAATACATGTTTAAAGAACTAAAGCAATATTAAAGTTAAAAAGTTTGAGATTCCTTGAAAATATCTTTGGCTTACTTTAACACTTGCAATTGCTTGAAGTATTTTTGGTTTGTAGATTTGCTGTTTGTTTTGTAATAATTTACTTGGTTAAAAAAACAACAAGCAAACTAGGGTTCATGTGACGTTTTTTAAATGTTTGCAAGTTTTACAGAAAATCAGGTTGCTGTTTACAAGTCTTTGGTTTGTATTAAAATTGCAAGTTTTTTCAGCTTCTTTTTCATGGAAATAAAAGCTTATAAAAACACTTGGGCTTTGCGCATTTAAACTTTAAACAGTTTATCGTGTCATGAAAAGACGACGTAATGATTCGTATGTAAATATGGCTTTTGTACTTCATAAGTAATCAAGATATACGACCTAGAAATAACATAATTCGTCAAATAATGGTTCTTTAAAACTCGATGTGATGCCAAAAGATATTAGCAACTGTTACGTAACGATTATCCAACCGCAAAAATACAAACACGATGTGTGAAAAGTTTTAATGAACTTCGTGCTTTAAAAACAAATGACACTTGACAAACAAAACATGATAAAAAACACAAAGCTACTTGCAACGTCATACCAAGTTATAATGATCGTGAAAAAGGGCATGCAATTACTAAGAACTTGATAAAACTTAGATTTTAAAAATAATTAAGAATTAGAAGAACTCAGTTAGGTTTTGTTTTGTTGGCCTACATGAAAATGAAGAAAAAAACTGTTATGTTATCCTTATGTAGTCGACAGCGACATTAAAAATGTAGCTTTGAAGGTGTAACGGTAGTCGATACATTATCAATTCATCTCCTGTGTAGTCATTCTTTTATACCGAGAAAGACACTGTAAGACACTTTTCTCTGTTTGGGTATCTTAACAACTAACTTAACTCTAAATTACAGTCATACCATTACACGAGTAAAACACAAAAAAAAAAAAAGAAATTAAGATCTTCAACCGGTCCGTAATATTGCGGCATCTATGAAAACTGGCTTAACCAGTTAAGCGCGTTGCGGTTTTCGGTCTGTCTACTCGCTCAGTGCGTAACGATTTTTGTCTAGTATATGGCGGTCGCGGAGCGTATCATGCATTACGTAATCGACTTCTTGCTGTTGAATTTGTTGTTTGGCCTCGCTTCATCTATTTTTCTTTTCATGTGAAGTAAAACTGGCCACAGTTTTGCCAGTTTTTTTGGAATACTGTCATTACTTTTGCTGTTGTCTGAAAAGTGGAGAAATTTTGAAAGAAAAGCAAATCTTTCCGATGACATTGTTTTTCGAAAAAAAGGAGTGTCAATCGATTCCTTTTTACTAAAAAATAAGCTTTCTTTTGGCTTTGGGATGATGCCTTGTAAAAGCAGAAGAGCAAGATACACTCTAATTTCACAAGGATTAGTGTCTGTCCAAGAATTTACTCGGGACCGTCGCTTCAGTCGACCATCATGCTCTTCTTTGAATTGTTGAGCGTATACATTAGTTTGCTCAGCAATGAGGTTTATTAGTGAGTCATCAAAAAATAACTCGAAAAATGGAAGGGGATCTTCCTTATTTTCAACTACCGCTTTCATTCCTGGACTTCCTGTAAATGGAAATCTATCTCTGTTCTGTTGCGCTCCAGTACTCCAAACTGAGTTCAATTGTACAGGTATTGCCTGCTGTAGTGAAACATCACTAGTATTATCGCTGTCAATGTCATGTGAAGGAGAATTGAGGTCTAAATTATCTGAGCTGCAACTCATGTAACTCTCTGAATCACAGCTTTCTGCACCTTGCAAGCAAGGTTCGTCTTCCATGTCTGAATCACTAGAGTCATCATCCGATTCGTCGAGCAGGCTTCTTAGAGCCTGTTCTGATAAATGCTTTCTTTTGTTGGCAGCCATAAAAAGGGAAACGAGATACACAGAATATATTATAGTAAAACTGTAATATAAAATCGTTTAGATCAGTCTACATACGCTGTAACTGAAAGAAAAAAAAATCAAAAGAATGAAAGAAAATTTATCTCAAATACACTCTATATTCTATACGATAAGTAGGCTACCACCTCCACGTGGCGACTAAGAATGTTGAGCTAATCTATTTATAGTGCTAAGCTTTCAGCATGATTCACGCACTGTTGCACAAGGTTTACCGCAAGTCTCGAAGCAGTCAATGCTACAGTATAAAAGAATTGAATTTGATAAGGGTCATCTGAAAGAAGATGCCAAAAATGATTGTAGTTTATAGTATCTTCTGGGGTTGAGTTGAACGATGTAAAGCACTACAATGCTACAATGTGATAGCTAATGACGTGAAAACAAGTTTGTAAACTATAGTATAAGGTTGGACAATGATGGCATAAATGTATGCCATACGGACTAGCGGAGTAAACCACCCATGTTATACGCACTCCAGTAAAGCAACTCTATGACATCATATAATGCCATACGCGATCAGCAAGTTAAAATGGCACGACATATATTAATGCCTTACGCGCTTAACTGGTTAAATAACTACTTGACAGTTGCTTTTGACAGTTGCCCGAGTGTGGCATCACTTAACAAACCGCAGACCGCATCCTAACAGCGGGCCCCATACATCGAACACCACATGGAGCACAAAGTTTGACAGTTCTTGTAGACAAAACTCAATGGTGGCTCAACACCATCGCTCCCAGCATCTTGCCAGATTGTGCAGCAGCCTGGATATGTAAAAAAATAAATCCTCGGCCCTAGTACTGCTCGTGCGACTCGGAATGGATCCTTTTCCTGACTACGATGACGACAATATTTTTTTCTTTGTTTTTTTTCTTTCTGTTTTTTTTTACGAGCGGTGTGCGATAAAAAGCAAAAAAGGTTCCACGCATGTAAAAAGTAAACTGCACTTTAATGAGATAACTTTTATGAGCTGTCATGGTGCAACGGTAAATGACGTGACAATTTTTGTTGTCAATTTATAATTTTAAGTCGACTTTGATTTTATTCAATTGCCGCCCCAACTTCTATTTCTCCCTACAGATTGCAAATTCTTTTTCAGAGAGCCAAGTGCCTTACACTGAGAAAACTGAACTAGACCTTGATAAAAGAAATCGACAATAACGGTATTTCTAAATTAGCACTTAGTTTATTTAACGCTTCATTAAACAAATTGAGGCAAAGTCGTCAGTTTCTACTGTTACTGGAGATTGTGAAACGTCAATTTCACTCACCATTTTAACTTTTGTAAACAAGCAATTTCATGGAGTTTTAGCTCTGTTTCTGTAAGCTGTAAAATTTTCACAACCCCATTTTTAAAATATAGTTTTGAACAATGGATGCTCTGGATTGCTACAACATCTATTTATTAAAATTAATTGAATTTAATTGATGTTGCAGCAATTAATTAAAATTAATTGATGTTGAAGCAATCAATTATTTAATCGATAGTTTTGTTGCAATAAAAGAATTGAAATAGGTAATTGCGATTAATTTTTTATCAATTAATTTTTTACAACCCTTAAAGTTGACTCACTATAAATCATAAAGCCGTCTTTATACATAATTTTAATAATTAGACAACCTTTTGTTCATTTTTTTCATGAAAATTGTTGATTAATTCCAAACAGGAAAATTATTCGTGCTGTGTACATGTGGAATGAAGCCATAGTTTAAGAAATTAAAATAGATGATTTCGTCACAAAAGGTTAAACACCACCTTTACAACCGAGAAATCATCGACACCACCCATCACAATGTGTGCTAAAATACACTGTTTGGCTATAAAAGCTCTTAAAAACGTGTTAGTTACTTTAAGTTTATAAGTAATGATTGGCCATTCTTCAACAAAATTTAAAATTAATTGTTTGCTATTTTCTGGTAAAACTGAAAAAAATATTGAATTTGTATTCCATTGTAAAAGAAATTGTCTCAAAAATTGCGCTCGTTACAATTTGTAACTGCTTTGCACTTCAAGAAAAATTCCAACAATTAAACTTAAAATAATTTTGACCGACATTTTTTGCACAGGCTTCATCATCGATTTTCGCATTAATGCTTTTAATTTTTTTGAACAAATTGTCAAAATTATAATGTTTTTATGAAAAACAAAAGAAAGTTTACTGAACAGTTGAAGACTTTGCAAAACTTCTTTTCAAAATTTTGGTATTAACGAAAGCATCGATACGAACTTTTTAAAAAGGGCAAAAGATTATATTTGAGAAAAATATTGCTTACAACAAGAAAATGTGGTAAATTGAGCGGTAAGTTTTGCTCATGAGTGCAGGAGGCTAAAGTCCAAAAGTACGTTTTGAAAGATTAGAATTTTAGTATAATTTTTATGAGAACTAGGCTCGCTAAAGTCAGCAACGTCAAAAAATTGCTTTGGCTTTACTACATAATCAAATATACGTTAGACTCGGTTGCACAGAAATCTTTATAATAAATTTTATAAGTTAAAATAAAGTCAAAATTGCTCCGAATTTTGACTAAATTTGACATCAAGTAGTACCTAAACGACTCATTTCTTTATTATTTTTCCAAAATTTTGAAAAGCTCTGACTACTTTAAATATTTTGTTTCTAGGCTGTAATTTACATCAGGTATTCCAAACTTTTTGGTGGTGCGAATTAAAGTCACTCTTATGACTTTTCACCCTCTTTCTTTTCATAGGTTTTAGATAAGAAATATAAATTTTACATGTTTTACATTATTTCATGAACTTGAAGAACATCCGGGAAACTTTTTACTACCCCACCCCGTAGCGCCAAATATTCAGTTTTAGAACCCTTGATCTACATGCATGGTTTTGAGAAATGTTGAACAATTTAAAATTTCGTCTTTCTTATTTCCAGGACTAGCATTCAAAAAGTCTTAAGCATTAGCTAAGCTTTGGTCATCTTTAGAGGACACAGTAGCTGTTTGTCTAGTTTCAGCGAAATGTTCTTGAGCCATCTGTAAATACATAGCAGTTGTTTAAGCACGCTCTAAGGTAAGTTCAGTATTTTCCAAATGCCTTTGTCGAATGTAATGCGAAGTCAGTTCATTAACAAATGCATCACAAACAATTTCATGTCTATATTCTTCCGCGGAGAGATTTTGAAAGCTACAGTTTTTACTGAGAATCTGTAATATTTCTAAAAACTCCTACAACGATTCGCCTGGTTTTTGTTTCCTTCTAGCTAAAAAATGTCTTGAAAAAACGACATTAGTTTTCTTGACGTAGTGACGTTGTAGTTTAAGCAAGGCGGCATCTTAGTCCGTGCTGTCTTCAATCAGCTCATAAACATTAGCACTGACATAAGCTCAAAAGATATCAAACGTGTTTGGTTCTTTAATCTCTTGTAATCTGCCTTAAGTTGCCGCTGATTTTAAGAAATTTTCCAAGATCTTTACTTTGGCTTACTTGTCCTGTAGCGTTTGAATCGACGTCAAAGCGGCTAGAATTTAAATTTTCGCAAATCCTGATGCGGCCATCAGCTCTCGTTCTAACTTTTAAAAATTTTTGGTTTAATTAATATAACAACATTCAGATAATGTTTAACAAGACTTTAATAAAAGTTTAAACCAAAAATTTAAATACACAAAGTGGTTTACGGACAATTGTTTGAAAAAGATTGTTCGAGTTGGCAATGGTTAAAAAAAAAGCTATACGCAGTCGTCTGAAAATATTTATTCTATAAACGCTCATTTTGCTTTTTTTACTGAATACTAAACCCCAACCCTATTGTTCGTAAAATGTTGGTTTTTCCTTTCAAACAATTGTCCATTCAAACAATTGTCCGGATACGACTTGAATTCTTAACGAAAAACTCACATAAGTAATATGAATACGTGACAAAATAACAATTGATGAAACTGAAACGTAACAGAATGTGAAGTAAAAGAAAAGGTTAAACTTAGTTCGTTGAAGAAAAGGGGCAACGCGCTGAAAACATGGCACACAGAATGTATTTATTATACAGTTCAAACTACATAAAAAATCTTTAAAAAAAATAATGTAAATTTATAAGATAAACTGATATTTTTATCTCTTTCTTGACAAAAAAATACAACTATTTTTTTCTAGAGCGATGTAAATTCTGCAATATTTTAACCAAAATTTTTCGGTAAAGACTACTATATCAAGCCAAAACTGTAAGTCAAACTAAAGTCAAATTTCAACAAAAATAAAATCAAAAAATTTTTTTTGGTCCAAAGAAATCGCAATAAAAAAAGTACTAAAAAAAGGGTTATCAACAAGGTTTACTTAAACACAGGCCGAAACACCGTACAATGCAATTGTTTTTCCTGGGGGCTAATTGTGAGGTTATTATTGAATAGAAGTGCTTATTTTAACCCATTTAAAAATATTAATTTCTGCAATATGCCACTACTTTTCCGAATCTGCAATAAAGTATTTTTGCGCTATCATAGCTGTACAAAATTATGGAATAAACTTTTCTATGAGTATGGTTGACAGATGAGTTTAAATAAATAAAGGCTAGCTAAACAGTGACAACATCCGTAAAAAAATTTTTGTTGAAAAGTAATAGTAGGGTACGTAGGCATTTACCTACTGAGTAAAATGTACAGCACAAAAATAGACTGAATGAAAAATTGATTAATTAATTGTGAATTACTGATAGCGAAATAAAATTATTTATTAAAAAAATCATTTTAATGGCACAAAACCTAACAAAGTATATTATGAATTATCAAAATTTTGATACTCAACAAGCCGGTTTTAATAATTTTAGCATAGGTTCTTTACAAGAACGAGGAAAATTAAATGGAGATTATTTAAAAAATACCTTTGTGAAGAAACGTCCGTTTAATTAAAAATACTTTGCGAGTTTTTGGTTTGGTATTATCATCACTAAGACATTCAAGGTTAGAAACAAGTTTTTAAAATCTTGCATAAAGGTTTGTTTTCACTACGAGTGTGGAATGGAGCATTCCTTGTTTCTTTTTTGATTTTTTTGCTTCGTTTAGCGCTTAAGAACAGAATAAAGTAAAAAATTCAATAGAACAAATAAAAAATTTACCGTTTCAAGCTCGTAGTGGAAGGGGACCTCAAAACCCGCAATGATTGTCACTGATACTAAATTGAAATTAATTAGAAATAGTTTGAAGTGCATTACATAACAAAGAACAGCAAAAACAACCACTGACATAAACTTTATCCATCAACATGACTGATAGCTTTGTGCAGTCTTTTGAGAACTGTATATACGAAAGAGATTAAACTTGTTGGCACACAGTTAGGAATTGATAGAAGCTGATCAAGTCTGGATTTTCCATAAAAAATTATAGGCCTAATAAAATAATTTTTAAGCCAGTGAATTGCACTAAGAACTCTGTCTTTTTCAAAACTGGTATGTGGTATTTTTTAGGTATAGTAGTAATTTATCTTTTGCGTTCTGTTTCATTAGTTGGAATATTAATACATTTTCTTTGTTTTCTCCGTACTAGGGTAATTCCTTTACAATTAAAAGCACCGAACATTCCCCTTTATCAAAATAAGAGTTTTAAACTTTTAAAAGAGTACACAGGATGTTTCATCTCAATGTGTCACTTTATGGCAACTTATTTTTTAATAATTGTTGAAGATATGAAAACCAAGTTTGTACTTTTTGAAAATTAACAATCTTAACTTTACGCAGCAAAAATTTTATCACGAAAATTCAAGAAATCAATGATTTATTAAACTTTTCACAAATGTTTAGTATGCAAAACCTTAGTATGCGGCACATATCGCAATAATAGACTATTATATGTATTAGACTAATGTACATACATAGAATATTTAGGTCTTATAGATTAATTTAGGTCTAAAAACCTTGCTATTCTTGTTTTTAAATTCCAATTTTTACTTTATAGTCTGCATATTTCAACGAGCATTTATTTGTTTCTCTCACCTTTTGTTCGTTTGCTTTTTTCAAAATTTCGCATGGTAAGATATAAACATCTTTTTGTTGTCAAAAAAAATTAAAAAGAAAAAGTATCGCAGGGTAAGCTAAGTTGACTGAAAATCATTTCCTAATTTTATTTAACTAAAAATAATACAAAACTGTCGAAAACTAAAACAGGTCCAAACTTGCAAAGAGTGTTAGATCCATTGTCGGATACATAGACTGAGAAAATTATTTTAAAAAATTATTCTCTGGTTCCTCTGGAGTTCCTCTGGAGTTCCTCAGGATTTAACATTCGGCCCACTTCTTTTCCTCATAGACATTTGTCACCTGCACCAAGCAACTAAATTAAATGTAAAACCTTTTGCTGGTGATGCAGTTTTATCTCTTTCTAATAAAAGTCCAAATTGTTTGCAATTCGATATCAATTTAGAGCTGCTCAAACTTAAAAACTGGATGAGAATAAATAAACTTACTATTAATTACAAAAATACAAACTACATGATACTAACAAAAAACATTAAATAACTTCTCTTTTCTTATAAAAATTGGTGAAAATGTAATTGCTCGTCAGCAATATGTTAAATATTTAGGAATAATAATTAATGAAAAATTGAGATGGGCAAATCATATCAACTACTTAAATATCAAACTATGCAGAGGGGCATGGATCATATTTTAATCGAAAAAGTACACTGAGAATAAAATTTTAAGAATGTTTTATTATAGTCTAATATATCCTCATTTAAAGTACTGCATCACCAGCTGGGGAAAGGCGAACACAAAAACTCTCCAACCACTAATAGCTACACAAAAAAGAGTTTTTCGAATTATGACAAACAGCAGTAACAGAACCAGATTTGACCCATCATTTATAAAACTGCAACTACCAAAACTTAATGATTTCTAAAAATTGCTGGTTTCAATTGCAATGTACAACATAAGTAATAAAATTTGAAACATCGATAGTCAAACCTAACCAATCACCAGCATTAATTCAATCCATAAACATCAAACTAGATTAGCCAAAAAAAATAATTATCATCTACATTCAATAAGAATAAACTTACGTAAAAGCATGATTATACTGTATTTGCAGGACCTAAAACATGGAGTGTAATTTCAAAACATATAAAAATACTTCAAACACATCAATTTTAAAAAAGAATATAAAAAACTTTGATTCAATTCATACAACTAATTATTTTTTTTTTTTGTTATGTGTTTATGCGTTTTTTTTCTGTCTATTACTGTTTCTGTCTTTTTCTGTTATTGTCGCTGATTTGGTTTTATTATGTCTATATTTCATATTTATATTCAATATGTAAACATTACTGGTGACTGTGGTTACTCTCAAATTTGATTAATCCGGTGACAGTGACTTCGTAATTGTAATCAAGGTATCATAGAAATTTCACACAGTTAGGTAGGTAAGTACATGTACAGTACATAGGTAGGTAAGAAATTTTACACATACAGTATAAACTCTACTGTGTAAATGCCCTTGCAGAGCTTTAAAAATATACTAAAAGTATTGCGGTATTATGTAAGATTTGGTTGGGCTTGTACACTTACCTCCCGCTTTGCACTGGACTAAATGAAACTAAAATCTTTAAAAAAATTTATTGAAATCAAGCGTAACTTTGCGGTAATGATATCCGATGCAGAAATTAATTTGCTACTATTCTTTTTCGTTTTTTGTGAACAACAAAAAGGTGGTGATTTTGTGATCAACAAACAAGCAAATACCTCCCGGTACAGTATTGCCTTTTTATTTTATTGTAGAAAAGAATGCAGTTTCTATTAATATCTTCTAGTTTTACAAGTTCTTAATAACTTATTATTCATATATTGCGCAGACCATCTTGCTGAGGAGTGCATGCTCTTACCGGATGATAATTCCTCAACAAAATACGATAACAATAAATGTTTTTAAAATACGAGTACTATATTTTGCCGAATTGAAAGTAACGTTTCAGAGAAAAAAATATTTTAAACAGTGTTTTTACGTTTGTAATAGGTCATGGTAATAGTTTAGTTGTTTTACAAAGCTTACTCAGCAATAGGTTTAAAATGAGTTTATTGCAACGTATCCTCTGCCGTATAAATCAAAACGTATTTGTTTCATGACTAGCGCATTAGCCAAAATGTCTCTGACGTATGCGACATATTTTTATTTCAAAACCTAGTATTAGATAATTTGCAAAAGTTTTTCAAAGTATTTTTCGTGTTTCTTGCTTAATTTCGGTTTAAGAATAAAAATAATTAATCCACGCAATAGCATTATAAAGATAAGATGCTTGCTTGGTTTTTGGGTGGGTTGGCAGAAAATTCTTGATTCTGGAGGCGTGAAAGTTTGTTTTTCCTGTTAGGTTAATCCATATGTTTAGCTCTACTTGTTAAAGATTAAAGATTTTGTACCTCGAATAAAATGCATAATAATTGTCTAGCCTTTTTTCTTCGAATTGCAGCATAGACTAAATGTAAATTAAGTTTATCAAAAATTCCAAAAGACGAATTCTGAATAAAAACGAAACCATTTATCATGGAAGGCATTTTGCTTCTAAATGTGATTTTATGTGTACAAATAAAACACTTGAGATTTTTATTCAAAGAAAGCAAAACATTATACAGTAAATCTATTTTATAGCCTACTATCTTTTTAATAAAGTTTATTTAACCCATTATTAAAATAAACTACTAATCAACAGAAAATAAACGACGAAAATTTTACGTCTAAATTCTAATCATTATAAATTATCATAATAACATTATAATGATATTGACAGTATTGCCAATGAAATGAAAAAAATCAAATAAAAAAAGGCAGATTTAGAGTAATTCTTGTATCATTCAACGTCAATTGAAAAACCAAACAATTTGCTGAAGAAAATTGGCTTTTATTTGCTTTAGTTAAAAATGCGGGTCAACATAACTATTTTATCTAAAAAAAGTTTCAACCTGACAAAAGAAGTCTTTGTTTTGAAAAATAGATGTTTTTTTAGATTACTGGAACAGAACTAGGGATCAGATTTTAAAGATTAACTGCTCAGATAACCGTTTGGACTAGAACCTAATCTTTAAAATATTAAGCAGGATATGCTTGCCCAGTGCGGCGCGGAATTTCAATCGTGCCAAACCACAGGTAGATTCACTTATACAGCATGCTAATTGAGGATGTTGCTGCTTAAACCGAAGTTAAAAATAATGCGGCCAATTATTATTTAAGAACGAATTCACTTATTCGGTTATCTCTTATGAGCACGGATAAAACAAAAAAATGTTTACTTTATGATAATTTATTTTGCAATATCCCCGAGTCTATGAGAAGAATTTTTCAAAACATCTAAATGCCGCAATTTAATATTTGTTTTCATTAAAATCTAATTTGTGAAGTCAGTGTTTATTAACTAAGTCTAATGTATGACTACTGGGTATATGTGAATTTTAACAGTAAAACTAAGCATTATCGGATAAAAATATAAAAGTATGATGTTTGGTTTATGAGAATGATTTTTGTTGTTCACATGGGAAAACCACTTCACAACAAACTTCTCAATGGGATTAGGCCGCTTACCTACAATGGAGGCTAACGCTTTAAACATAAAGCGTTGACCACGCCAATACACGGATTGGTCAAAAGCATAGATTAAGCTTCTCGGTAGGCTTTTCTTGTAGGACAATACTTATAGTAAACATACAAACCGATAAACTTATAGGACAGACTTTTTTTTTAACCTTTGACCTGAAAAATCGACCTAGAAGGAAAACGAATTGAAAATTGTTGCGTAATTTTATTCTTTGGACTGCGCAGAAACAGATTTTTATTAAAATTACTTGCACTGCATTGCACTGCCCTGTACTCCCTGGTGCTAATTGAAAACTGATTTGAAACAATAGTATTTGACTTTGAGACTCATCAATTAATTCAGTTACAAACATATAGTAAGAATGGTCAAGTCCGTCCTAATAAGGACGAAACAGGTCATTCGGCACTTGCTTGTTGATTGACTTGACCATTCTTACTATATGTTTGTAATGGGAACTGCAGGGTTTTGCTTTTCTGAACCCGTATCCGTGTTAGCTAACTCGATGTGGTTAGCATATCGGAACCGCCGCCAGTATACCCTTGCGGTTTAGCGGTGTCTTTTGCAGTTGCGCTGGTGGAACATTGTTTTCATTGTACTACCTACCCAGCGTTCAGGTCCACAACTGGATGTTTGAGGTGTAAAAACCACAAACAGAAAGTTGTGCCAGCTGTTTAATTAATTCAGTTGTAGCCAACCTTTCAACACTACCCTACCAGTAAAATTTTTTAAAATGTTTACGTAGCGGCAACAAAAGATTGTATAGTGAATACAATTGATCTTTTATCTATTTTATCTTTAGATTTATCCTTCTGACTTGCAGAATGCCACGGAGGCGGTAATACATAGAGTAAGTAATTACCCTGACCTTCTTCCGGAGACGCCGAGATATTGCTGTCCGCTTGAAATTTAATAGAGATACGACTAACATTCAGAACTGCTTTCCAAGATCACCAAGCAGGAAAATACAGCGTAAAGTGTCTTTCCCAGGGATACAACAGAATGGCGCGAGTAGGTTTTGAAACAAAACCATGTAGATCACAATTCCGGCGCTTTAACCACTCGAAGACGCTGTCGACAAACATTTGAAATTTTTCTGATATTCGTGTAAAAGTGACGAGCAAGTTTGGAAGGGTTTTGTTGTTTACTCTACACTTGCAGCTGGGTCTAGTGATGCTTGCTTCATTTTCATTTTGAGAATTACCTGTTTCTGAAGTCTTATTTTTGCCTGTGAGTGTTGGGATTCAAAATTTCAAAAACAGCTACTCTTCTTTTATAAAACTTACTAACAACAGGTTCCCTTATTATATAAAGATATAGAGATAGATTACGTTAAATTAAGAGCAGTTTTGCTAAACGGGCTGAAATTCCAAGAACCAGTTTGTGAAAACCCGAGCGAACTTCCAGAATGTCACCATTGCTTTAATCCTCATTCTAAAAATACACCATAATACCTTGTTGTTTCATTGATTTCATAAAATCTTTCTGAAGTTTAACAAGACTATTTGTAGCAGTACCTCGAAGGTGTAGAATGGCTTTTATTAAACTTTTTTAAAACTAGACCCGGTTTAATATAAAACAATCGTAACGGCTCAAAACTTAGGTCATCGGAAGGTTAACCTTTATTATCAAACAATTTTGTGTGATCAAGAACTCGAGATACGTCAGTTTATTACTGAGAATCAATCAAACGTAAAACGAGTTTTACCGAAACTAACAACTTTGCAATGCTTACGATCACGTATTAAAATTATCTTGGCAGAAAAGAAAATATTTCGCGGATTAGCAAAAAAATTACGCGGATCAGCGGTTGGGAACCTCTGATTAATTCCACTTTTAATGTTCAACTTAATTTTAGGTTTTTTATCTTTGATTTAATCTACATTAAAAACTTTTTGTTGAGTTCTTTTATAAATACCTGAAGTTTTACAACAAATGTTGAGTGAAATAGAATAGGAAATTAGTTTTGCGTATTTTATTAAAAAACTTTGATTCAAACAAATTTTATAAAATAATGAATAAAATATTTTGTACAAATAAATAAAAGTAAAAGCATAACACATGTACCAGAAAATACAAATACATGTACATGTAAAAGCGTAAAATAATGAACTTTTTGGAATAAAACAAATTTAAAAGCGTTAAATAACTTATAAACATTTCGTTTGATACAGGGGTGCCCATAAATAACATTACACTTGATATCACCAAAGAGTAAAATTGATAATTCATAATTAATTATTATTGATTACGTCAATAATTTCACATGTAAAAGTTCAGCATAACGCACAATGCAATGTTACTGCTGACTTTAATCAATCAATATTAGAAGACTTTGTTCACTCGGTTTGCTATCTACGTACCGTATATACCCGTGCATAAGCTGCATCTTCTTTTGGATGTTCAAAAAACCTCAGTTTCAATAGTGACCCGTATATAAGACGCATCAGTTTTACGTAAGATGACTGAGTCAAAGTCAGAGAAGAAATTCAGAAAATCTACAGCAACAAGCAACTCTGCCAAAACATTTGTCACGTGACAAAGGACAGGTGCTTGAAATGTATCGGTGAAGAAGATAAAAACTCGGAACATTTAATGTAATACAGAGATAATTATTGATTTTATTGTAACTCTTAATTCAAACGGATTAGAAATTGTGCGATTGTGAGATAAAGAAGTAAATTCGTCATTGTAATTGTGCAATTGTGTGATAAATAAATGAATTCATCATTGTGACAAGTATAAGGTTACTTATGGACAACCCTATATAAGCAAAAAGCAATTGAAAAAAAAAAAACTGGCTGCACACGAGACACAAACACTCAACAACTACGTGAAGAAACTTTCCAGTGGACAACCATTGCATCTCAAACTTCATGCTAATTAATTTAAACAACTGACTCAAACATAAACACACTTTTTATACGATTTCAATTCACATTCAGATCCACCCATAAAAATGAAAACCACAATCTTTCATAGCAATGATCACACTGACATCATCATCTCAGATCCAGACATAAACCTGTGGAATGTAAAAAAAAACTCAAACACATTCACATTACCATCACTTCACAATACCTCAGTTGCAGAACTAAATTTATTAGCAACATACTTAATGACATCCGCTCATCAGAACAATCATGAACAATTCACATGTGAACAAAGCTGGCACAGTTCAGAGCCAGCAAATTACTATTCTTTCGAAGTTACCTACACACAAGAAACCTTGATACTCAAACAACAATATGCGCACTATGCTTAACACACACATATACAGTATATGACACTAATCACTGTTGAATTGAAGCTAAGTACCAACATAACACCACACCACTAGTTTGTAAAAAAAGCCTTTAGAAGCAGCAAAGGTAATCTAAGAATGCAAGTCTAAATTAACTTTTTTACAGAGTTAAGGAATGGCTTCTCCAAGATATTATTGAAAGAGGGGCAATAACATAAATAAAATAAAAATAAATAAAACAAGAAAGTAAAAAACTTCAACTTTAAGCGTAAAAATATTTTGCGGGTGAAAAACTATGGGCCGCAAATCAAAACTGGTTTGTTTTGCTCGATATCAGGCCACCAAACAATATCGTAATTTGAAGCAATTTTTTTTACAGATTTAAAATAAAATTAATAAAACTCTTATGCGTTGTAGGTACTTATCCAGTTTGTTTTTAAAATTTGTAAAACAATTGGGTGTAAACACTTAAGCCCTTTCATCCCTAAATTATTAACATAACTTTATTTATACAACTTATTATAAAAAGGGATAGTTTCACAACACTACATTTATTTAAAAAATTCGATTTATATAAAAACTCGAAGTAGAAAATGACCTAAAATAAAAACAAGCTATTATGTAAATATCACAGTGGAACATTTGAAACCTTTTATTTCCATATTTATCCTCCTTACTTACAAGAAAGCATCGGAGATGCTATACATAGGCAAGCAATTAATTACTCAGACTTGCTTCTAAACATGCAAGATATTGCTGTCCGGTTGAAATTTTTATTTTGATATTATATAAATATGACTGAAATTTAGAACTGCTTGCTAAGACCATCAAGCCGAGGAAAGCGGCGTAAAGTGTCTTTCCCAAGGACACAAGATATAGATCTCAGTAGTTTTAAGCCGAGACGATGCCGATCACAGTCACGGCGCTCATAACCATTCGTCCAAACTGCGGAAAGTAGGTTTTCATAAAATCCATAATCTTAAAAAAGTTTTTCTTTTTGAAATTTGCATTTCAGTTGATTTGTGCAGAATTTGCAAGCACCTAAAAGAAAACAAGTCATCATGAGAAAGGAACAAACACTTTCTGAATAAAATATATAAAAGTTTAACTTATTTTTTTGCAAATTTTCAAATATTCTTAAATTACTTTAAAGTTTATGTAACAGTTTGAAAATCGCATATTACACTATTCTCAACTGGGTTTACTTGTTATCATAATTTTAATTGAAAAAATTGGGATTTGGAGTTCTGGCACTATTGCAAAAAAAATTCCTACTACTAAAGGAAATGATTTTATATTGGTTTTTCAGGAATGTTTTGCAGGTATTGTACTACTCTATAATGAGACGGGAATTTTTACCAAAAACGATATCTAAATCAAGTAATATAAAAACTAACTTTCAAAACTAACTTATTTGAAAACCAGCAAACTGAAAATAAAAATTTTGCAGCTGGTCTAGGCAAACTTGACTGCAAAGATTGCAAAGACTTACCTTTATGCAGTCAGCAAAAAAATATAACTTTTCGAGTAGTTGGTCCACACAAAAAATCTGCACGTTTTCTGTAAGTAAAATATGACGTCAGCATATTAATCTTATAACAGGTTGAAAACGTTAATAACAGTGGACAGTGTCAATGTTACAGTCCAATGGAGCCTCGTCAGTGCTGTGTTGACCAGTACTTGTTTAGGAATATTCAAATAGTCTGCAGCGTAGTTGAGTGATTAAAATGCCGGAATTGTGATCGACATAGATGCTGTTCAAAACCTACTCGCGTCATTCTGTTGTGTCCTTGAAAAATAATTTTAAGGCACTTTCCTTTGCTTGGCGGTTTTGGAAAGCAGTTGTAAATTTCAGTCATTATTGCTAAAAAACTAAAAAACGAAAATAAAAAAATTCAACATGATAGCAATATCTGGGTATCTCCAGAAGCAGGTTGGGTTAATTGGTTGCCCTATGCAAAGCGTCTCCGTCGCTTTCATGCATGCTAGAAGGATAAATATACATATGAAATAAAATGAAAATAGCCTAAACAAAATTTAACCATTGTAATACCTATACGTGGTACAATCAAGGCTAAATTGTACGCTGATGACAAGCCGGATCTCCAGTGAAATACTGTAGATGGGGATATGCCAGCTCATTATGACTAAAGCATACCTCTTTATTCTATCAAATGTTTCTTATTATTATCCCTTAGCTTCAAGAAAATTTTAATAATTATTTTATTTTAGCCGAACTATCAACGATTAGCTTTTGTGAACTATGTTACCAAAATCTCATTACCTAAAACCGTCAAAAACTTTCGCTTATTTGTTTTTTAAATACCAATTAGAAAATATTAACCCTAATCATATCTATTAGACTTAAACTCTTTTTCAACACAATCATTTTCTCCGGGAAGCAATATGCTTCACCAAAGCATTAGATTTTTATCCATTTTCTTTAATATTAAATCAGAAATTGATTTCTCACTTGATTTTAGTTAACCTCTTGCTATAATCCAAATTTGATTTTTACAAAGTATTTAAATTTTTTTCGCATATTTTCTGACTTTCTACAATAAAAAGAACTTCAAATTCCCTATCATCTGGTCTTTGGATTTAATACTTTTTTTTATACTCAAATCAAAATTTATTATTAATGTTTATCTTTTTTTTATTCTATTTCTATTAAGCGTGGCATTCACCAAAATAACCGCTTGGTATGCCTCTCTGATAAAATACTATTGATGTCAGCATAACTCTTAAAATTATTGCAATTATTTTCAGTTTTAAATTTGTCAAATAATTTTTCATTTAGATTTAGAAAAAGTTAAAGCAATTTTTTTTCACGACTATGTTTTTCTTTTAAATCTTTTGAATAATTTACAAAAAATAAATCAAATAAATCAAATTGATTTTTTGATTAGACTAGTTAAAGCTGTTGGTAATGTGCTTTTTTGGTCACAGCTAAAAATATTTAAGAAAACAATTAAAAACTTATACAAAGATTAAATGAATAAATGCTTTACTTGATTAGACTTATTGGCAGTATTGTCCATAGGAATGTCATTCTCGTGGGATTCCCATGGGGAACGTCCCATGGGATGGGATGGGATGGGACAGCACATATTTTTATTTCCCATGAGACAATAGCCATGTCATAGCAGCCATCTAAACTTTATAGCCATGTCTCAGCTATCCTTAGTTTTTATACTTTTGACCTTTTAAGAGCTTTTTACTCTCCTGTATGCTTGTATCTATTATTTATTTTGTTGCGGGATACCGGATAAATAAATAAATACACATAGTCTTTTTTATATAAGATTACGTTTTGGTGCGTCACCAAAGTTAACACTACGTCTTTACTTTATAAATTACTTTATTAAGGCATTAATATTATTTTATTAATGTCTTTACTTTACTTTGTTGTTGGTAATTTATGAAAAAGTGGCGCTGTTTCAAATTGATGCGCATTTGCAGCAGTGACATAATAGTCTATTTTCTGTTTTATTTTGGTGATTGTTTGTGGTAGTCGATACTCGATATTGTAAACTAAATTTAGGTGGGGGAAGCTTAAAATTTAAATTTATATAAGGCTCTTAAAAAATTTGGTATCCATATAAATAAACATGTTCATACCAAAAAAAATTTTTTTCACCCCCCCATATAATGGGTAATAAAAATTTCAATAGGGGCACAGAATATGAAAAAACGTAAACTTTGATAAATTCAATAATTTTAATTAAACTATATTCCATATTAATAATATAATGGAAATCCCGTGGGATGAGATGAGATGGGACAGGCATAAATTGCCGTGGGATGGGATGGAACAAAAAAATATGTCCCATGGACAAGCATGCTCATTTAAAATATTCCTTTTTATTTCTGTTAATTTTAAAAAGTATATTTTTACTTACGGGATAAAAAAACAGCAAAAACACAAAAACTAAAAACCAAACCGATTGCAAATTTCATCTTTGTTCTGTGAAGGCGTTGAAAACCAATAACTTCTGCTTGAATAATTAACTTTTTCTTTTTTTGCTGGTTTCTTTACTAGTAGGATTCGTAAAATCTGAAAATTTGCTATGTATAATTGTTCAACCTTCCCAAAAAAAAAAGAAAAAGGAAACTTTTTTTTAGATTGGTTGTTTTTTTTTGACGTCATTATACATGTCAAACTCGCGTTTGGTAAAGTCTTTTAAAGAATTTTTTATCAGATGCTCAATGCAAAATCGAAATAGTAAACAACAAGAAAGTAAGTTCCACCTACGAAAACGACATCTGCTCCGCGAACCCCCAAAATCTTCGTTTTTTTGCCTACCTTTGCTACATCATTGTATCGATATAGTTATACGCGCGCAGTTTTACGTCTGTATTTATGCTTCTTCAGCACCCCTGCCCCCTACTTCAAACGTACTTCATTGTTCCTATGACATAGTTATACAAAAATTTAATTACATAGATCTAAAAAATGGAAGACACCTAAACATTTTTTTAAACAAGAAATCAAAAACTTATCGTATATGTGGGTTTTGACTTGAGTACATTTTTTTAGGGAAAAAGCCCTTCTGCTCATACGTCATTCTCAATTGCTTATTTGTTTTATTATAAACATTTCTTTTTGTCATAATGTTTAAGACGGTACGATTAAGGTTTATTTTTAAGCAATGCTACAAGATTATCGGAAAAAATAAATTTTGAAAATATTTTGGACATTTAACAACCTCAATTTACTTGACGAAAATTCAATATGGCCCAAAGTTTTTAAAAATTTTTCCGAAGACACAAAATTTTAAGTGGTATTATGATAATGTTTGCTAGGAAAATCTGAGTTGATTTTTTTGGTTTCAGAGCTTGATGATAAATTACTCTTTAAAGTGAATACATTATAGTAACTTTGAAGAAAGTAGACCACTGTTTGAATATTTCTTAGACTTTTGTACCAATCATATTAATTTGTTCATTTTTACACAAGCATCTTCAAAGTTGATTTTGCATAATTTACCAGAATACACTTATAATTGTTGACACTTGATTATATTTTATTACAAATTATGTGATAATTTTGTTGTGAATAGAAATGTATTCATTTAGAAACATAAATTAATATAACCCGTGGGAAAAACGGCCCAATCTATGATCAAGTACCAAAATTTACAAAATTTTGTGTTAGTTTGATACGTGACCAGGGCCTTACGTTATGTAATTGCCAATGCACATTTAAAGTAAACTAATTTGATTAAAAAAAGCAATAGTCAGAGTTTTTAATTTATAAAAGTTTCCATTTAGATAGAAACAACTTTCGAAAAATTTTGTATCCAATGTATAAAAAAATTATATTCAATTATTCAACATTTCAAAAAATAATCGTCAACCACATTTCACATTGAAATAAATATGTGTGAGTAGTTCAATTTTTGTTGCATTACTATGCCTACAAAACATATTTACTCCGCATATAGCAGCACGTAGAAGCCTTCTTTCAAGCTATGAATAAAATTCCTTTTATGATATGCGATTGAGTCATCCTATTACCAAGTAAACAGTATTACAAAGTAAAGAAACAACACAAAAGTAAACACATGATGTTTTGCACAAGACCATAAGATATAAAAGATACGTAAAGAGCTTCTTTGTGGTACAGAATTTTAATATCGCTTTAAACAAAGTCGATTTTTTCGGAGTCATAAGCTTTTCGTGACGCTCTCATCAGTGGCAATCGCGTCAAAATGGGACGAACCAGAGAAAATCAAGGTATTTATAGTCTCAACAGTTGGGAGAAAGGTGCTGCAGTCTCGGAAAGGAGAAAGGCACAATTGCACAGTGTGGTGCAATACAGTGTAATCTCGGAAAGGAGAAACGCACTGTGTGCAATTACCCAGGAGAAACACTGTTACTCGCAACTTAGGTTATTTCAAATAACCTAAGTTGCGAGAAAGGTGCTGCAGTCTCGGAAAGGAGAAAGGCACAATTGCACAGTGTGGTGCAATACAGTGTAATCTCGGAAAGGAGAAACGCACTATGTGCAATTACCCAGGAGAAACACTGTTACTCGCAACTTAGGTTATAACCTTATAACTTAGGTTATAACCTAAGTTATAACCTAAGTTGCGAGTAACAGTGTTTCTCCTGGGTAATTGCACATAGTGACTTAGGTTATAACCTAAGTTGCGAGTAACAGTGTTTCTCCTGGGTAATTGCACATAGTGCGTTTCTCCTTTCCGAGATTACACTGTATTGCACCACACTGTGCAATTGTGCCTTTCTCCTTTCCGAGACTGCAGCACCTTTCTCGCAACTTAGGTTATTTGAAATAACCTAAGTTGCGAGTAACAGTGTTTCTCCTGGGTAATTGCACATAGTGCGTTTCTCCTTTCCGAGATTACACTGTATTGCACCACACTGTGCAATTGTGCCTTTCTCCTTTCCGAGACTGCAGCACCTTTCTCGCAACTTAGGTTATTTGAAATAACCTAAGTTGCGAGTAACAGTGTTTCTCCTGGGTAATTGCACACAGTGCGTTTCTCCTTTCCGAGATTACACTGTATTGCACCACACTGTGCAATTGTGCCTTTCTCCTTTCCGAGACTGCAGCACCTTTCTCCCAACTGTTGAGACTATAAATACCTTGATTTTCTCTGGTTCGTCCCATTTTGACGCGATTGCCACTGATGAGAGCGTCACGAAAAGCTTATGGCTCCGAAAAAATCGACTTTGTTTAAAGCGATATATAAAAGATAATTTTTTAATTGCACTAATAAACCAGGCTACTACCATGAATTTAGATTACAACTGGTATTAAAGTAATTTCTTTTGTAATGTCATATAGGTTTCTGGTTTAAAAATAATTTAAAGTGATTGAAAAAGAAAATAAAAGTTTTAAAAGCAGTTATATAAACTGTTCTAAGTATTGACGCTTTATAAGATGTTTTGCCGCAAAATTATATTACAATGTTTTAATGATGATTACAACACTTTTAAGCTAGCATTGGTTTCATCATCTTAACAGAAATAAAAAGAGTCAAAAAAAATGAAAACCCAAATGCTATGGGATTAATTAATGGGATACCAACCAAAAACCAAAATATATCAATGGGATACCAAAAAAAAACTTGCTTAAAAACTTAAAATAAACTTGAACTAAGTTATAAATTGGACAATAGAAGATAAGGCAACATCTAACATTCCATGAGCAATCGTTCGACTCAAACAATTGTTTAAATTCACAATCGTTCGAAAAATAATGCTAAATGCAGTAGTCTGAAAATATTTATTTTGTAAACATTCATTTTGATTTTTTAATGAATGCCTAACCCTAAAAGTTTAACGCTTAGTTGTAACATTACATCGTTTTTCTGTCACAAACAAACTTTTTTGGTCTACACATATCCGAACAGAAAAATACACACAAAAATTATTCCCTTAATTGATTTTGAAATACAATAAAAAAAAAGTATTCACCTTTGCTTGCTGAGTAATTTTACAACTTTTTTGTCACAGTGATTTTTTTTAATCTTCGACTCAACTACACTTTGCTGGGCAAAGAAACAAAAATCAAAAAGATAAAAAAGGTCTTTACTTTTATTTGTGAAGCAAATTTACCAAGCAATCTATCAAAAGAGTCGCTCTTGTATGTTTCAGCCCCCAGTGCATCAGGATTTATACAATCTGAATCCCGATT